>JAOUZG010038069.1:6274721-6289721 GCA_026289955.1 Argiope argentata | reverse complement strand
AGTATGGTTCTTGCTTAGACTAAGGCAAATTCACTTGACTTCTGTAAACTAAAAAAATTTCTGTTAACTGTTGGGGGGGGGTCTGCTCTGTTCCCTAATAATAGATATCCTTTTAATCCCACAACTGATTTTGTAAGTATAAAATTTCTCGTAATTGCCACTTAATTATTCAGCAATATTGAAACAATGGTTCTTTTCGAAATGTAAATTTGGATCCGATATTCAAGCCTTTGAGATAAATAATATGCATATTTGTATCCGATATTCAAGCCTGTGAGATAAATAATATGAAATAAGCCAATGAAAAAATATACTCACTTGAGTGGATTCTGACAATTTTTTGTCACTCGCTCTTTTGACAATGAGGACATTTTTGAACACGGGCTAAGAAAAGGTAAATGATAAATCATTTACCTTTCTTAGTTGATAATAACTCATCATGATTTAATTTTTGTCAAAGATTAGGCACAAAATACGCAATTATCAGTTGACCAGACAACTCCTAAAGAATGTCTTCCTCGTGTTCTGGGTGCCCTGGGTTCGAGTCCCGGTTAGGGCATGGATATTCTTCTGAGTACTGTCTGATCTGTGAGATTGGGAATGTGTCCCCCCATAAAAAGGGGTTGTGCAAGGAAATGTGATAAGTATGTAGCTAAGTCGTATTCTTGGCCGTAGTTGGCGCTACTTAAAAAATAAGAGACACTCAATCGGCTTAAAATCCCTGACGGCCGTATGCACGCTTGTCCTTAGCAAGTGCCATTAGTAACAACAACTCTTAAAAAATAAAGCTTTACCTCCTCTTTATTAGCTCAAGGATTATCGAAATATTGGTTTGAAGAAAAGTTTATCTTGAGTCTTTCTGGAAATATATTGCTTCTAAGATTTACAAAAATATTTCTGATCATATTTTCAAAAAAAAAAAAAAAAAACTCTTACATGTAGTTAAATAAGGCAATATAGCATAACCGCTCTAAGCCTTATTGGTATTGCCTATCTACTGCTAAAATATAGATTCATTGCCTTGAAAGTAATGCTAGTTTTTTTTTTGTGATGTATATATGTGTATATCATAGAACTGTAACATGTTCTCAAGGGTGTTAGGAATTAAGTATTTAATCGCACTAATAACGAATAAAATAAGTTTTAATAGGTCTTTTATGAGTAATAGTTAGAAAAAATGATTGAAATTATTCTAAATGTTTGAGAGATTTATTCAAACTCCAAAGAAAAATCCTCTTTATCGGATTTCTTACAGGAAGATGACTTTCCATTTCAATACGTAACAATCATATCAAAATTATTTTGTTTTGTTTCGTTTAAACTTTTTTATGCAATCTATTTATTTTAAAATTGTTCTTGTATTTCTGTGATACTAATTAATCTCTAAGTCCTCATTTTCCTGAGATTTCAGGGTCACGAGGGGTCGATATTTTGACGAAATGCCAGACCCCTCTCAGAAAAAAAATCCCCGGTTTGAATCCCTGCCTGAGGATTACCCTTGAAAAGCCTTCAAACCGGATTCATTTGGTTTTTTTTCCTTTCAATTCCGAATTTTACTTTAATTATAAATCTTATTGCTAATTTAATTTCCATTTCAATGGTGGCCACACAGTTTCTCTGATCTTAATATTTAGAACCCCAAATCTATTCTCGATTAAAATATTGAATTTTAACTAGCGAATTATATATTATAGATGAACCAAAGTCTTGTATGAACAGTTTAGCTTTTTAAGGGATTAGAAATATTGAAGATAGGAAATTTCATTCCTTTATAATTTTTTAAATTGATAAGTAAGAAACAACTTTCAAATTCATGCTTGTTTTTTTTTAACCACAGACGACAATTTACTAAGTAAACCTTTTTTTTCATAGTTGCCACCTTTAAAGAGTTAGAGGGTGATTGTCCCTGAGTTAAAAAAAAGTGCTTATCTTTTCTAGTGCTAGTGGTTTTTTGCTAGTGCTCATCTTTTCTAAGACATTGACTTACTTAAATGGTCTTGTTTAAAGGTGGCATTACTTTCTTTAACCTCATCCTAGACATAAAGGATTTATCTATTTTCGCTTTCTAATGAGTTGAGAGAAATGCTTTTAAAATTGTTTAATTCTGATTGGATATATTCGACTTAACACCATTTGGACATTAAGATTTAATTGAAGGAATACATCCCATTGCTTTCTATTTCCATAATGCCCACAAACTAAACTTTATTGTTCCTCTTTCAAACAAAAAATTCGCCTTTTTTCAATCGAAACTTATTTGGTGAACTTTTGTTCTGAAGCCGAAAGAAAAGTTTTGGAAGCAGTACACGAAAGAAGCCAGAATCAATAGTTTGGAGCTGGAACTAATCTAAATCTTTCCTGCTTTAAAATTACATGTCAGAGATTAAACTGAATTAACTTACTTTTAACAAACTTTGGGCTTAGTTTTATTATCTGACAGCTATTATTTGAACAGTTCTGTGCTTGAAAAATCACTTTAACTTTTCGAAACAAGCCCTGAAGCGATAAGACGAAAGAAAGAATGTTCCTTTCATTCCTACTTCTATTAAAACTGAAACTCAAAAGACGTTAAAAATTATTCAAACTTACTTTTGAAGAAAATTAGCTTCAAATTTTATTTTGGTTTTCTTTTTTACCTCTCTTGATTAATCGATATCATTTTTAAAAATATCTTGCTAGAAAATGCAATTCAAAGAAATGTATTCCAATTAAATTTTCAAAAGATTTCTGTATTTTTCTAAAAAAAAGTATTTTGCCCGTATTATATTCTTCAGATTTTAACAAATTAAAACTTCGATCCATTAATACTAAAAAAGAAAGTTTCTGGTTGAGAGCTGAATTGGGAAAAAATTAAGATTTTAACCTGTGAAACGGCACAAGTTTAGCTACAGAAATTATGCTTTATTTAATCGTATGAGAGAGAAATGAAATTTCTACAATAGTTCCAAAAATGTCCTTCTTATTTTTTTCTGTACATGAAGTAGGTTAAGCGTTGTAACTATTAAAAAATTGGATCAATAAATTGTTTAAAAATTTGTATGTCAGAGAACACCTTGAAACAAAATTTTGTTTTAGAATTGCTGTCTGCTACCTTAACTCAAAAATAAAATGTTTAAGTCAATTCCTTCTAAGGTCAACAAAGAAATTTTTTATTTTAGTTACCTTATATTAAATAATTACAATAGCTGTTGTTGTTTTAGTATCCCGCTTTACAATGGTAAGAGAAGTGTAGTAGCTTCTGAGGGTATGGATCCCTGTGCACCTGAAGGTAGAAATCTGACTTCAAGCTCACTCACCTTCATTCATTCATTAATTTCACTCATTCATCCACGGATTGCAATTTAGATCTGGAACAGAGAACGATCACCTCTGACACAGTACCCCTAGTGGTATGTCAGTACCTCTCCACATGGGAGACTTTGTGACCACGACAGATGTAACGTCCACCACATAAACAGCCTTCGGTTGGCGGGCTCGAACTCGCAGCCTAAGGAATGTGAATCCAATGCCCTACCAACCTTGCTATCCCGGCCTAATAATTACAATTACTATAAATAATTCATAAAAGAAATTATAGTAGTGTTGAATTTTCAACGCCAATAGAATCAATCCAAAATGCATGAATTTTCTAAGCCAGTCGGGGGTATCGCAATACAGATTAGAATTTTTTAATTTTCTTTATTCTGTATTATTTTAATTCGATAATACTTCAAAATAAATCTTTAAAAAAACCCGATTAATTAGCAATGTTTAATTTTAAACGCGTCAAACATTAAGAAAACAAACATAATCTTTTGAAATAATCGGCCGAAAACATATTAGGCCTAACCTCATTGGCGTGGGAGAAAACAAAATGAATTCGTTACTTATTTTGCGGTGAGGAAATGAAGAGATTTGGTGAGAAGGTAAATTTTTAATTAATTAATAAAAAACTAATGAATTAATATTTTTAAAAACTGTTTTAACATCAAATGTCATCCTCTACAAATTAAAAAAAATTACTTGAACTTGAGTGGATTAATGAGAAGTATTTTATTAACGATTAAAAATTTGAATAAGATTATTTTTAAAAAAAATTTGGGCAACGCTGTGGAAATTCTATAGTTGGTTGGATATGAGTTTTAAGGCAAAAGCTAGCCATGGCCAAACTAAGGCAGACGTATGATTGTGAAAACTCTATGAGCATGATTATTGATAATGCATCGAACAATGAGTGAAATATTTCATATGATTATTACTTTTACTATGATCAAAAGTTAACGTAGAGGCGTCACTTAAAATGGAAATATATCAGAAACATTTTAATGAGATACATACACATTTGAAAAAAATTCAGTATTTAATTGGACATTTTTGTCGGAAATTAAAGTTCGTTTTAATGAGAGCAGCAATTATTAAACGTAAATGACCAACGAATATGAAAAGATTGTTTCCGGAGTGCGATTTTCGATACAGAATTATTTTAAATTTGAAATAAAAACCATTAAAAACCAATCTTTACTAAGAATAAAAAAAAATTAAATGATACAAATTGCTTTAAGAAGATAAATATTATAAATGTGAAAATTTAGATGGATGGATGATGTTAGCCAATCACGCTAGAACGGCTGAATAAAATGGGATGAAATTTGGCCCTTAGATAGATTATAGTCTAGAATAGAGCATAGGCTACTATTAACTCCTTTTAATTGGGTGGTTAATTTTTTATTAATAAAAAACTAACTTTTCCACCAAAAAAGTTCATTTCACCAACGCCAAATGAGTTGGACTTCAAGCCCCCCCCCCCACACACTAATGAGGTTAAGCTTAGCATGTTTTCGACAGATTATTTCAAACGATTCAGTTTGGTTTCTTAGTTTTGATGCAATTAAAATCAAACACTGTTAATTAATCGATTTTTGGGTTCATTTCGAAGTATTTTTGATTTAAAATAAAACAGAATGAAGGAAATTCCAAACTTCTAATCTGTATTGCATTACTCCAATCAGCGTTGAAAATCCACGCGTGTGTAATGTGTTGTAATTGTTAAAAACTGTATTTTCATTTGAATTAAAAGTTTAAAAATTATGTGTATAATACTGCTGAACTATCTCAATCTCGACCGATAAATAAGAGGGATTTGACTTGATTTTAAAGAAATACGGACTTGATTTGCTATTTTGCTTTATTTGAAGTACACGATGTAAAAAAATGTTTTTTTTTGTTAACTGTGAGTTTTTACATGCGTATGAAGTCGCTGGTAAAAACTAGTCTTCTATAGACGAATCATAGACTATAAGATTATACAATTTCCCTAATCAATCAGAATGTGGATCAAACTAAAAAAAATATGGAATAGTTCTGGTCTATTAAAAATCGAAAATATTATGAATACCGTTTTGTATTAGGAATATCATAAGCGATCTAAATTGTGGTCATGTAATTCATGAATTTACACAATTACAATGCGGACTCTCATAGGATTGTTATTATTTCTGAATACTTAATAAAAATTTATGCAATTAAACTCCTCAATGCCCGCATACAAATGATATAACATTATTTTGATTTCATTATTGAAACAGCTTCTTCGTAGTTTCCAAGCTTAGTTTTCTTCATCGCTCTTAATAATAAAGATGTGCGTATTGAAAGAAAGACTGAATAAATAGCAATGAGAATACGAATATACAACTAGTTCGCTGGTTTTCTTTAATATTTTAAATATTTAGAAATCATCGTTTGCAACAAAACTTTTTAATTCCTTTATCTCGCATTCTTTATTTATTTATTTTTTATTTTTGGATAAAACTGAAGAACATGGTACAATTCTATCACCTTTTCCCGCCAGATCGTGCCAAGTAATTGAAATTAGTTAAATATTAATTGAAAACATAGTTAGTAGGCCAAAATTGGCACTTTATTGCTTTTAAATTATTTTATAGCCTTTTACTATATTCTTTAAATCATTTTACATTTATTTTCTGTTAGTTTTATTACTTTTTTTTCTATAGTTCGTCAAGGAAAGCTATTATCATGATAAAAAGCATGTAAACTCAAAACTAATTTTTTAAAAACAATTTTCTGTAATTTTATTTGGTTTTTCTACTTTGATTTTGTTACTAATTATCATAGAGAGTGCAACGTCTTGGGGGTATTTCTATATGTAAAATACAATGTTTCCCTTATATAAAAAGCTGTACAGAGAAAAACAATTATTATTAGTCTTGTACAAAATACTAAGTTATTTATAGAAAGACTAATAAAATATATTTTTAACAAAGTTAATCCATAAATTTCAGTTTTTAAACAGCAGAAAGAAATGAAATTATTTCAACATACATTAGTTATTTCAATATCAATTAGTTCTAATCATCACCAAAGCCTTCATTTACCATCTTCTGGATGAATTACAAGAGAATAAAATTCGTGGATAACAAAAGGTTATTTAGATGTAAGAAATATCAATCTTAATTATTCTTTGCGATGGTAATACAATAAAATTACCTTAAATAAAACCCGAATATCTTTTTTGGTAAAAAACCGTTACCAAAAATACAGAGGTCAACAAGAGACTTTAAAAATACATTTCAGTTATTGAAAACTCTTTAAATACTACATCTGTAAAAAAAATAGAGAACATTGGGGAAAGGGTGAAGAGAGAATGTTTTTCTGAAATTATTTTGAAAAATATCACAACACACAAACTATTCTTCATCATCTAAAGTTTATAAAATATCCCTTTTTCAGTGGCATCAATTCCATTTCGTTATAATAAATTGATTAATTTTTAATAAATAGTTTCAATTTAGTTTGTAAGAATACGTTTTTTTAAAAAAAACAGATATATTAATCTCATTTTAAGTTTAATAACATCAATCATTTATACACTTTTACCGGTATTCAAGGTAAGTTGCCCAAAATAAATGTTTTTTTTTCTTTCCTCAATATGCTGGAGTAAGTATTTGCTTTTAAAAATTCAATTCATTCATATCATATGTAGAGTCGATCAAAAAAGTATCAAATCAATGTTTTTGACTACTGAATTTTTGCTGAAACAGTAGCAATATATTTATTTTCGCATATTTGTTGGGGCATAAACCAATGATAGAAAAAATAATTAAAATTAGCACATTTATTATTTTGTCCAAATTAAGCGATATAAAATCACATGGTGAAAGTATACAAAATTGTCGGGATTACAGAAGATATGAACAGCTACATTTTAATATTTGGTGGTACAGTCCTTGGCATTAATAATAAGCGGACATCTATGAGGAGTAGAGTTAAAAAGAGTTTGGATAAAGAAAAGAGAATTCTCTTTCAATTCTTCCCAAAATTTGAAGAATTCTTCATCGGCATTTTCTTTGCCTTTCTTTCTACAGGATGATGCTCCCCTCTTGATCCCTCTGTATGCCCCCTAATGTTTAAGATGTGGGAATGGCATTCACCAGTCTAGAAAGATCATATGACAGTGGAAGAACTAATTCTACATGCGCTTATCTACTGTATGCACCTATACCAAATAACATGTATTTGGTTTCATTACTCCAAAAGATATCTTCCCACTTTTTCTCAGTCCAGTTCTTTAGCACTTTTGTTCATTTTTTGAGCAATCAAAGTGCTCACAAAATGTTTCAAGAGCTTATCGTAGAAAATTTGGTTTCTTGACTCCAGAGCTCCAGCCACTTTCAGACAACCCATGATAGTACAAGCAAAGCTATTTGAGGGTCATAGAACATGCGTTAACAGTAATCCGTGAAGATGTTAGCATCTTAAAGAAGCATGACTTACTTGTCGAAAAGTTGAGACTTAGACAAGAACACCAACACTTAGCAACCTTCGGCATTTCTGTCTGATTGCCCATTTCTTTAACAACATCGATATTCCCCTCTAAGATAAGAATTATTTTTATGCCAATGACAAAAAGCACTTTTAACATAACTAAGGAAAAAGTACTGAACTTACATTTATAATTAATGTTCAAAATGTCCATCCCTTTCTTGGAGACAAAGCTGAACTCGTTTGCGAATGTTTTTCCAAACGCGTTTTAACAAGCTAGGAGTGATTTCTTGTATCCTTTGGGTAATTGCGATTTCTCGTGTTCCGCTTTACAACGGAAGAAGGAGGTTCAATAGCTTCTGAAGGTATTGATCCCTGAGCATTCGTGGGCAGAAGTCTGATTTCTAGCTCAAATACGTCAGAACCCCTTTTTACGGAGCTGACTTCATTCATTTATCCGCAGATCGTAATTTAGAACTGAAACAGAGAACTATAGCCTCTGATCCAGTACCTCCAGTGGTATTACTCTCTACGTGGAGAACCTTGTAACCACGATAGATTTAACATCCATCATACACGGAGAGTTTTCGGCTGGTAGGTTTGAGCTCGCAGCTCAAGAAATACGCCCTACCAACCTGGTTATTCCAGCCTTACAATTACAATTACTATAAATAAGTTATACAAATATTAAACTAGCGTTGAATTTTGAACTCCAATTAAGGATTCAAAGCCAACTGTGGCAACGCAAAATGCATGGATTATCTACACCAGTTGGGGTAACGCAATAGAAATTAGAAAATTCAAATTTTATTTATTCTGTATTATTTTAATTCTAATGTACAGGGTGTCCAAAAAGTTCCCGTACTGATGATTTGTGAATTTATTTTACAAAAACAAGAGGTTTAAAAAGAACTATTTTTATGCCAATGATAAAAAGCACTTCTAACATAACTAAGGAAAAAATATTGAACTTATATTTATAATAAATGTTCCAAATGTCCATCCCTTTCTTGGAGACAAAGCTGAACTCGTTTGCGAATGTTTTTCCAAACGCGTTTTCACATGCTAGGAGTGATTTCTTGTATCCTTTGGGTAATTGCAATTTTCAAATCATCTATTGCTTGAGGATCACCTTCATAAAATTTGTCCTTTAAATATCCCCACAGAAAAAAGTCCGGGATGGTCAGATCAGGGGATCGAGGTGGCCAAAGATTTTTTGAGATAAGTCGATCGCCGAAAAAAGCTTCAAGCATGTCCATAGTTTCATTACTCGTATGGAAAAATTTAATATACTTGAAAAAAAATCATGGACAATGATTTTTTAAATTTGGAGTACTGGAACTTTTTGGACACCCTGTAGTTTGACTTTAAGCGCGTCCATTAACTATGATTTCTTGTTGCTGAATATTCGATTTACGGAGTGTGGGACAAAATTCTATTAAAAAAGAAGAATAGAGGTAATTAATCAAGTGAAATGCTTACATATAAAACGTCTTAAAATAAAATTGGTAGGTAAGAACACACCATTCGAAATGTGAAGAAATTTAAAAAAATTTCAAAACGTATTAATTAATAATATTATCATTGGCACTTAGGATCTGTGGTACTTCCAGGAACATGGAGTCGCATGTTAAGATTCCGAAATTTAAAATAGTTTAACAACACTGAATAAAATATGTTAAAAAACATGATCTTGACACTTTTTTTTACTTAAAATTTACCCTTTTTTACCTTTTATATCATTTGAATAAGGGCTCACTATTTTGGGAAAGCAGTAAACATTGAACCTTTTTATGTTTCGTTTAATCTTATTATTAATTCATTGCCGGCTTGCTGGCACAGAGGTAGCACGTCTGCCTCGTGTTCTGGAGGTCCCGGGTTCGAGTCCCGGTTCTGTCATGGTTGTTCCTTTGTGTGCTATTTGTGAGATGGGTGAATGTGCCCCTTGTAAAAAGGGGCTGTGCAAGCGTATGTGTGTGTGTTTCATCCTCATATGAGTTAGAAGTCAGACTTCTGCCCTCGGGTGCTCAGGGGTTCATACACTCTGAAGCTACTGCACCCCTCTTTCCGCGATAAGCGGACACGACATCATCATCATTTATTCAATTTCGTTGGCGAAAAGTCAGCAAAAAATTATAGCACTTTTTCTTGCTATTTTTATGATTACTCTTTGTTTCGTTCTAATTTGAAATGTAATTTTAAAATATGTTTCGAAATTTTTATTTAATATTCTAAGAAATTTTCATGCCTTCTGAAGGTGAGCTAGAAAACTGGAACAAATTTGAAGAATTTTATTTTTTATTATAATTTTGTACACTGTATTATATTTTATATTCTATTACATTGGCTTTAATATACTGAATTAATATGCAAATTTTTAAAGTGTGTCATTTCAAGACAAGGAAATTCAAAAGATGTCAGAGACATTCTCTTTTAGTTTTATTAGTTTTGCATTTTCTAACTAAACATTTTTTTACCTCTTTTTAATTTATTTGAATTTCATTTCACTTCAGGAATTGGAACTTTCATCTGGGAAACATTTGTGTCATATCTCAGGAGTCGAGATTCAAGTATTATATTTTGAATATTTGATTAAATGATAAAGAAAATAAGAGTTGTCAGGGTTCGTAAAATAGTATGTACGTGAATGTAGTTCATCAAATCTGAATCCAATTTAACCCTTTGCACTCCGATGGGGCCTCTGAGTCACCATTCAAGACTGTGTATCCTTTTTAACTTTTTATTTATTTATTTTTCAAATTTAATTGTTAAAAACGTCCACATAATAGTTAAGAGATGTGAATTAGTTTTTCAAAGAAATTCGACTTAAAAGAATTAGGTATATTTATTTTTCATAGCAATAAACAAATCTTTGTATTAGGTGAATAGTTTTGCATCTAATTTTTTTTCGCAGTGCATAGGGTTAAAATATTTTCTTAAATCAAAATTACCATAATCATTTTTTTTAAAAAAAATAAGCTTTTGATTGAACTATATGGGATTTCTGAAATGATGGCAAAATTGTTTGGACGAGTATTTGTATAATTATCAGGTGAATTCCGTCAAGGTCAACTTCTTCTTTAAAGGATAACACCTCGTTAAGGACTTTAACCCTCTGACTACTGATACGGCCCAACCGGCCATGTAAATTCTACCCTGGAAGGCCAGTTTCTGTTTCAAACGATGGGAACAGAATGTAAAACGAGTTACTAGCAGGGATATTCTTTCTTTACAGTTTCAACCTTTCTTTGAAACTGAAATCAGCAATCCAGGATAAAATTTGTTCTTTCGTTTGGGCCGGGGCAGTAACCAAAGGGTTAAACACATGCATGACAATATCAGAACTTCGGCAATAAATAACTAGTTTTAAAAGAATCTTATGGTCAGACATTTAATGGTACTCTTTCTGAGATCTTAGTAAAACGACAGATCAGACTAGAGTTTTAGCTTACTCCAAAAAGTACTTTAAACTTTAATTTCCAATCCATCTTATTTTTGTGTATCAAAAACTTCCTTGTAAAAAGTCATTGTGAAGTACATTAATTCTTATTGAGTCATTAGAAAATTCTACTAAATATAAATTTAAGTGAATTTCTTATTCTGTATAAATTTTTGGATTCCGTGAAACCATCAGGGAGGTCAATGCATATCTTAAATCTGAAAGATGATTCGGTCACCATAATATCCAGGAATTTATACCAACAACAAAACGAAATGCGATATTCCAGTGGCAGCAAACTTATGCTTATTACCATTCTTTCAATTATACTAATAGATTATTCTGTACAGAAAGTATTCTCGATATCTTGATGTGACAATTTCTTATAGTTGCCGATTGCCATCTTAGAAGTTTTGCTTTTCACTACGGCTATTTATTTGTTGTAAATTTAAGAGCAAAAACTCTAAAGCAATCTTTGCCTATATACGTCATGTGGTGAGATTAAGAATATTAACTATCTTAAAGCTGCCTTTCTGGCACAGAATGTAGCGCGTCTTCCTCGTGTTCTGGAAGTCTCGGGTTCGAGTCCCGGTCCGGGCATGGTTGTTTTTCTGTGTTCTATCTGTGAGATGTGTGAATGTGTCCCTCTGTGAAAGAGGGCTGTGCAAGCGAATGTGGTGTGAGTGTGTAGCAAAGTCGTACTCTTGGCCCTAATTGGCGCTACTCAAATACAAGAGACGCTTCATTCGACTTAATCTGCTGCTGGGCTCAGCAGCGGGCTTGTCCAAGGCAAGTGCCATTTGACACAAGAACAACAACAATTATCTTAAAACTTCACAGTTATAAATAATTAAATGTCCTTAATAAAATTGGAGATACCAGAACATTTTAAGTAGTTAAATAGGAAATGTAAACATTTCTTGACAAAAAAATATGTCCTTTCTCTTTTATTTAATATATACAAATATAGAACCAATTAAAGCGTGCGTAACGACTTGTATATCGCTAGTATTTCGGCATAAAATCCTTTGAGAATTCATCACTTAGGAGTGAATGTGAACTGCTAATAGTTAAGGGCAGATTATAAATAATTTGATTTGGACAGATTAAATTAGATTACATTCCCGTTTTGAAACTACAGCAGAGCTATTTTGAGACGAGCCTTTAAGTTAGAATTAATTGTCACAATATTCAACTATCAAAGTTATTTATGTCACAGGATGCTTTAATTTCAACAATAACTAGGTGGATCAGGTTGGTAAACACAAATATTTTTTTATGAAAAATTTTATTAGAAATGCTCGTGAGAAGACTTATCGTGCCCTCAAAAGTTCGATTCAGTCAGAGGAAAGGTATGAAAAGAATCGGGATATTAGTAGAAAGCATCAAATGAAACATGTAATAGAGCTTTTAAAGTGGTTTAACCGTTGTCAAATGGATAATCGCTATGACATGCTTACGGGAAAAGTCATAGCAATTATCCATTCATTCATCATATCACCCAAAACATTCTTCACCAAAACAGTCATATTTTCCAAAATATTCATCTTTCAGAAATAACTTTTGCATTCTTCCACATTTGAAAAAATTACCGCTTGAATGATAAAAGTTTTATTTTCAAACATTTTGCTTTTATTTTTATTATTTTTTAATAAGTACACAATTTGCAACAATGTTTTTTTTATTATATTGAAATCCAAGCTAATCCACCAAAGCATTCATATTTATGAATTTACTTAGGCTAAAACTAAAAAAAGATATTTGATTTCTTTGTATTTAGCACCAATGCAAGATTGCTACTTTCGATTTTATTTTGTAGTAAATTAATTGTCACAATAATTTACACGCGCAATAATTTATAGTAGACTAATAAAAATAAATTTATGTTTCCAATCGAATCAAATGACTAGGTGAAATAAAAAATATCTATATTTATGATTTAAGACCCTAAAAATCAATAATCTTGGCGAACAAGCTGGTCACTAAAGACGGTTGATCTAATAAAATACCAGATTTTCTCCGAACCAATTGGCATGCAATAATCTGGAACATGATTTAGAGCTACCACGGCACTGACCGCCGCAGAATATCTCGAAATCCGCAGAGACAGTTTTATGGGTTTCAATCCATAACGAAGTTACCATTAACAATCCAGTAAAAAAACCCTTCTGAGACGTGAGACGAACATTAACTGGTGCTTCCTAGACTTGTCGAAGTGTTTTGCTTTTCTTTCCGCTTTTTGAAAATAATGCCATTAATATATTCTCGAGGGACTATCTTTTATAGATAAATACATACACATCGTGGACATGCTATTCAGTTTCTTGATAGCTACATTTATTTTTGCTTTCTCGTAGAAGAAATGGGCGATAAGAAAGTATTAAAATCTCCAAAAAATTGCGAATAAGAGATTTCGATGAATCCCCACTTTCAGACTTTAAAAAAATACATTTGGAATAATTCTGTATGTGAATACGACAGTCTAAAAAGAATTAGAGCTAGACAGGTGAAATTTGATACATGATTTCTACTCAAAATTATTAATCTTTCTATTAAAATGTGAATACAATCCATTCACAGGAAATTTATTTATCATGCTATTAGAATGTAAGTTACAGTGGCAGGAGGGATGCAAAAGCTCCTGAGGGTACAGATCTCTAAGGAGCTAACAAACGCCTTAAGGAAGAAATCTGACTTTTAGCTCACACACGTCACAAATTTTTTTACGGAGTAGAATTTATTCATTCATCCATAGATCGTAATTTAGTGGATCTGTGAATGAAGTTTTCTGAATGGAGAACGATCAACTCTGATCCAGTATCCCCATTGGTATTACTCTCAACGTGGCAGATTTTCTAAACCTATAGATTTAGCGTTAACCATACACACTCACAGTCTTCGGCTGACGGGTTCGAAATCGTATCTCAAGGGATGCAAAACCAACAGCCTACCAAACAGGCTATCCCGGTCTGGCAATTGCACTTATTATAAGTAATTAATCAAAAAAATTATACTTGAGTTGAATTTTCAAGTAGAGGATTCATCGCCAATTCAGGTAACGCTGCATGCGTGTAATTTCTACACAAGTTGGGGTAACGCAGTTCAGATTAGAAATTTTTAACTTTCTGTGTTCTGTGTTATTTTAATTCGGAAGTATTTCAAAATGAATCCGAAAAATCGATTAATTAACACCATTTAATTTTAAATGCATGAAATATTGAGAAATTAAGCGGAATTGTTTGAACCTTCATTGGCGTGTGGAAAAAACAAACTAACTTCGTTGCTTCTTTGGTGGTGGGGAAATGAAAAATTTTGTCAAGAATCTACAGAATATAAAATATCGATACCTGATAGTTTTCATAATACCTGATATTATTGTTGGGCTTACAGTAAAATGAATTCACTTTTTCAATTAAAAAAAGGAATATCATTTTTAAAATGCCCCAATTTTATTGAAATAAATAGAGTAAATTTTAAAATATGTTTGTTTTTAATTTGTAATTTATGCGTCGAATGCTGGTTTCTCAAAACACTGACTTAACTTTGGTTATTTATAATTTTAAAAAAGTATCATTACAATTTTCATCCAAATGCGGGTACTTATATTAACTATAATAATAGCGGTTAATCTCCAAAAAAGGTTACCAAAAACACAATTTTAGTTTATTGACTGTATTCGTCAGGCTCATATGGTTAAGCCTAAAGTTCACTAACAACAAGCAATTATTACACAAGAATTGGAGTATATCTTTTACAACACACACACACACACACACACACACACACACACACACACACACACA
>JAOUZG010038069.1:6258731-6274711 GCA_026289955.1 Argiope argentata | reverse complement strand
ACACACACACACACACACACACACACACACACACACACACACACACAATCAGACAAACAATAAAAACTGGAGATATATTGTTTTCGATTACTCCAATTAATAGATATAATTTTAAAAATTCAAAAGGGCAACAGATAATATCTTAATTACAATGATCAAGAAACGCACACGGTTTTACGCTCGAATACAATTAAAAATTCAAATTCGTAGTTTCTATCCTAAAAAATGGTACTCTATTTAATTAAAAGATGAATTATTGCTAACGATAACTAATTTTCTAAAATAGATTTAAAATGCAGAGGTGAAATTTTAGTTCCCACTAACTGATACAATCCTTTGACATTTACATAAAAACTTCAAATCTGCTTAGTAATATAAACTTAGTGACAATTCTATATTTATATATCAATTTTATAATATTCGTCATCTTTATTTTATTCATTCTGCAATAAATAAAGAAGTGTGTAGCATTAAAAAAATTCTTTATCTATGGTTACATCAAAATATCGTATTTCATTTGATTAGTCTGTGGATTGAAAAAACAATAAATTAGATGATGAAGAATCGACCTTTGCCTACCAGATTGCCCAGAGGAATTTAAATAATTGATTCAATTAATAATAACTTAATGAATAACTGGAAATTAAAATTAAATATTGAAATAACAAATAGGCATGAAGGTAACATAATTCAAATAGAGACAATAGTACTTTTGGTAGATCATATTTAATAATATTTATCTTAATATCATTTATTTGACAATAAGTAATTTTGCGAAATTTTTAATAAAAAAAGGAATTTATTTTTAATAAGGATAAAATAATATATATAATAAATATAAGTAATAATGAGAAATAAACTGTAATGATAATTACAGTTATAGTAAGTAATTTTTTATGCTGGTTTTCTGGCGCAGAGGTAGCGCGTCTTCCTCGTAATCTGGGCGTACCGGATCTGGCATGGTTGTTCTTCTGTATGCTATCTGTGAGATGTATGAATGTTGCCCCCTGTAAAAATGGGCTGTGCAAGCGAATGTGGTGGGTGTGTAGCTAAGTCGTACTCTTGGCCCTAGTTGGAGGTACTTCAAAAACAAGAGACGCTCCTTAAATCTGCTGTTGTATCAGCGGAGAGCTTGTACAATATGGCAAGTGCCATAATTACAAAAACAACGTTATTTATAATGGGTACAAAAGAAAGAAAGAAAGCATTTTATCATTTTAACAACAACTTAGCGAGGATTTCTTTTCATTTAATATTCTAGTTTTAGAAAAGAATAAATTATTAAATTCATGATAGTAAAATGTAAGCGAGTGTTATTTATATTTCACTTAGCAATTTTGAAAAATATTTGAACTCCAATATACTCTTTCATCACCTAAGAAAATTATTAAGCGTACTATTTTTTCCCTCGATTATAATTTTTTTCCAATAAAAGTTTTTCACCTTAAAGGCGGTTTTTGACTACACAGTTCGTAATTCAAAGAAAGCTGAATATAATTACTCTGCATATAAACGATAGCATTAATTCCAGTTTTCGAATAAATTAAACCTACATGAATAAATAGACTGATAATTTAATTATTATTAAATATAGGAAGTAAAAAAATTGACCATGGAGCAGTCTTTCAAATCCTTTATTTCTTAAAAATACTAATGCTTTTTTTTAATAAAAAGGGACTTGATTATCATTTCCATTATTACATTTACCAAATTTCTTTTATTGTATTTCTCAGTTTCTGTAAATGAGCTTGTATATATATATATTTTTGATTTTGAAAAATTAGTTTTTTAATATCTTTTTAAATAAATATTATAAAAAAAATTCCATTCCGTATTCTTTGAAATAAAGAAGGAAATTTTGAATTAAAGTTAAACTTCAGAAAATAAAAATACACAAATTTTGAAATTTTTTAACGCCAACCTGAAAATATATTGTTGATTTGTTTATTTTTTACGAATAAAATAAAAATACAAAATTCCACTCAAGTATATATTTATTCTAGATCGTCCAAAATACTTTAACTTGAATTTTTTTCATTAAAATTTTAAAAATTTTGATATTTGTTTATGTATAACTTTAATTTTCAAATTATGATTAAATTGAATAAAAGATCTAAAGTTTTGAAATCCATTTAAATAATCCCTTTTATATTTAAAATTTTTCTTAACATTCAAGAATAAAACCATCTAATTAGCGAAAAATGCATTTTTATGTTCAGCAAGGTCAATAAATAAGCAGAAATAATTAATAGTAGGTTTATAGTTAAATTCTTGTGGTAAGATATTTTTTGTACGAATCAAATATACTTCTATTAACAAAGAAGGATTAAAGAATAAAAAGATATGGTTTACTATTAAAGGAAAGGAAATATTGCATAGAGTTTATACAGAAAATAATAATTTTATTTAAAAAAATGCAGTATTAAAAACCACTAAAATAAAAGTAATATCATCAAAATAAAGAAATTTCTCATCAAAGTAAAATTACAAATACTCTTTTAAATCACTGACCCAGTGCGTTTTTGTAGGCCAAATTCCTCTCCTCATAACCCCAAAAATCGAAATCTTTGCACATGTTAATTAAGTAAGTGACAGTTCAATAAATTTTTGATAAAAAAGTGAAAGTTTAGAAATTGTAGATCTGTTATAAACTCTAAGCAGTAAAATACGCATACGTTCTTAATATGAGAGAATGTCACATATTCAATCCCAGCTTTCTAATATACAGCTCATAAAATTGGTAACTGAGATAATATTTTTCAATTTTGTGTAAATACTGTAAAGGCCTCGACTAATTTAATTGAAGTTAGCAAAATGCTTCGTTAAAGAACTAAGAAGAAATTTTAAGAAAATTTCATTAAGGCTTCTTTAATAAGGAAATAGTTTAATAGGTTAGTTCTTCACATGGGATTTTAAAGAATTAAACAGAAACAGAAACATTAGATAAAATATAAAGAAATTTTTATTTAAGATATCTGACCAAGTAATTGGAACATTTTTATCATTTGATAGCGTTAATCTCTTGACGGATGGTTAAGAACATGATAAAAGTTCAAATGAATAAGATCAGGACGATATTAATATGATTTTATGAAAATAAATAAAAAATATTTTCCTTTTAATAAAAAATCAAAATAAAGTAGAATTTTAGGAGACATGTGTATTTTTGACTGAGATAATTTAGCGATTAGGTAGCGCCAGACTTTAGATATTTCTAATGACTGAAGTACAAATAAAACCCAAACTTCGAAAAGAATACAGTTCTTTAATAGGAGGTAATCGCTTTCAAAGTTTAGTTTGGAATGCATGCCAATAATGTAATTTATTTGTTATACTAATTCAGAACAAATGTAAACGAAAATAAGTAGGCGGGCGATAGCAAAAGCAATTTCCCTTTAACTTGCAATTAATCAATACTTTGAAAAACTTGTAAACCCCTCGGATCTTTAAAATGCTCCACATTTGAAATGCAAGGACATAGTGTAACTGTAGTGTGACCGACTTCCACGATTTCCCGAACAATGCAACCATGCATTAAAATACACACTATGCCAAAAAATTCACTTTGTGTATTTTAACACAGCAGCGACGACACCCCCTTCCACAGTCGGTTAGTCTATTTTGAATAGGTTTGAAAGTAGGGTTTCTGGTCAGTCTCCGCATACCCCCTTACACTGCAAGAGCGCAGTAAGAGCACACCGTGCGCAGTGATAGGGGCATACATTTACCCCGTCGTCCCCCATACCCGCGGGGACACTTAGAACATACCGAGTGAATCATAAAAAAATTATTCTTTGCGGTCGGGGTGAAGTGTCTCTGCAACAGTGACAAAAACCCGACCGCCACACTACCTGTATAACCCCCACCGCAGTGGCTGTTGGAACCACGCGGCGGATCGGATGAAACGAGAGTGGGAAAAAAATTGCAACTTTTTGGAGGGGGGGGGGGTGGAAACAGGGAAGGAAAATAAAGGAGTGTGATGCGTCTCACCTCTGAGGGGTTTTTTTCGTCGCTCCTAGCGCATCTTCATCTGTATCCCGGCTCTCCCCTTCATCTGAGGATCGTCTTTTGGTGTGCTGATGGGGGGAGAGAGCAAAAAAGTTTGCGCACTCCCTCTTGCGCTTCTGTCGGAGGATGCTGCGGGACTGGCGATACGGTTGCCGTGAGTCAAGACCGCATTGGAAGGAGGCATAGGGTTGGCAGGAGGAGGCGATACGCTGCTCGCGCTGGCGAAGATTCGGGGTTGGAAAATATTACGTAATGGGGGAGGGGGGTTACAGGAAATGCAATTGTTTTCGACAAATGTTATATAAAGTTCTTTTTGGAAGGACGATGATCTTTATTCGAAAGATTGAATGCTTTCTATGAATTTACATATAAATATTGAACTTATTACAATTTTTTTTTTTTGCGAAGTGTTAAAAAAAATCAAGAAAATAAAACCTACAATAGCAAATTTTAAACTACCATGTGATAACATTATTATTTTAAGTCATTATTTGTCAATTAATTTAAGTCATTAACCAGTTTAAGGCGACCAGGGACCTTTAAAAGGATAAATTTTTTTTGTAATTTTCACCTTAGCAATTTGAAGTTTTACAGGTATTAAAAGTAACACTATAGGAGATGGCACACAAAATTTTAAAGCATTATATTCATTTATTTATGAGTTAGGGGGGTAATATAATATAATATTAGTGATAAATAACGTTAATGAAAAATGTTCCATGTGCTCCAAATTTATTCGAATGCACTGCAGTTCTTATTATTACTTCCTCAAAGTCTTTTGTAACAAAAGTTGGAATTAAAATTGAATTTTGAATGCGAAATATCAAAATTAACCTATGGAATAACTCTAAACTACTTAAATAAAAAAAATCAATTCTTTTAAGTTATTATATTAGTTAACTTTGATATTTCGCACTTGAATGTCACGTTTAATCCCAACTTTTGTTTCAAAAGTGTTAAAGTAAGTAATAATAAAAATTGGAGCACATTTGAACAAATTTGGAGCAACCGGAACAGTTCTTCATTAAAGTTATTTATCGCTAATATTATATTATATTACCACCAACTCATAAATAAATTAATATAATGTTTTAAAATGCTGTGTATGATCTCCTGTAGTGCTACTCTTAATGTCTGTAAAATTTCAAATTGCTGAGGTGAAAATTGCCAAAAGTCATTTTAAAGGTCCCTGGTCGCCTTAAATCGCAATTAACCAGTTAAAAGCAGGTCAACCTTTTGAAAAACGCATTTCTCATCAAAGAAGCGTACATTATTATATAACAATATTGGTAAAAGCAGGTAAAAATTATATGCGATTAAAAGATGTTTATGAATATTGCCATTTACGTCTTGCTATAAATTTCAACTTATTTCAAGTTTCAAGCCATTTATGCTTTGTTCATTGCTTACGTGATTCCGAGTTTCAATTATTCGTTGCCTTCAATTATTCAGAAACCACCAACGAAAACAACATCATTTTTTCACATGATAAAAAAAATTTTGACGTTGCCAATTTAATTGACTCACAGTTTTTTTTGTACATTCCTATTAAATTTTTAAAAATATTTAATGCTTATTTTATAATTATATTTTGTTACTTCGAATTCTTCAATCTGGAATTTTCTTACGTCTTATAAGATGGTGAATAACTTTGCTTGAATAACTCACTGGATAAAGCTTTTAATAAAATTTCGAAATTTCGTAATGAGCATATTTAGGATTTAAGTTCACGAAAAAGCATTGATGTTAAATATTTTAATATCCTTCATTTTTAAATAATAAAGCTTTCCTTAATAATATGCTGATATGAATACATATAAAAATACAATCTTATTATTTAAAATTTCTTTGATATTGTAGCTCACAATTTTTTTATTTAATTTCTTTTCTTGTCTTCCTCTTACATATTTCTTATATTATGAAACAAAATCTGTAGTAGGTACAAAAGGGCGAATATGATTAAAAAAAGCATTTATTGAGAAAAATTATTAAATATTAAACTCTAAGTACTCACATAACAAACAAAAAAGTAATTTAACTAGTTTTAAATTAAATGCAATGTTTATGCAGTTGTTTTTCATTAAATTCAAGTTTCCTATAAATGGATAAAAATAGGAATTAACAAAAAAAAACGTTTCATAAAAGCGTATGAAAAATATTAGAAGTAGATTAGAATCTCTATTTCAAAATATAAGAAAGATAATGTGTTAATTGGATAGTTCTGCCTTTTGCATAATTTTTACAATTAAGTTTTAATTATATCAACGATAACGAAACACACAAAATAATGCATTTAAATCGTCCCAAAGAAAGTGTAAATAAATGTATTTACTAATACCATGAAAAGTATTGCTATAAAATATACTTCAAATAATTTTAAAACTAGGAACTAAAATGAAGAAAATATTCTGTGGTAATAAACTTGAAATAACAAAAAAGATTTTAAAAAATGCTATCCAAAATAGTTGAAAAAAACTAAAATTTTAAAAAATTTATAATTAAAATTCTAATAAAAATTCTGAAAAATCTTTTTTTAATAATTTATTATCCAAGAAGTAATTATGTGCTTTATTTGGTAGTTTTGGAGTGTTAATGTTTTTTTTTCCACATGCATAGAGCATCATGGAATTGCAGATAATGTTCATATTATATTCATGCTAAAAATATGTGCATTGACTAACGCAATAACTAATAAACAACTAAAATAAATTCAATTTAATAATTATCACCAAATCTATCCAGATTTATCATACTTGTTATCTCAACGCGTTAAAAATTAATCGTTCATCTGCTAATAATAATATCACTCTACTTGTAGTTAAATAGATTGTTGAGTAACAGGCAATGGGCAAAAATCCAAACGTTTCTTTTTTCGTCATTCAAAATTTAAGTAGTTACCCCACCCCAGATATGATTCTAGCCTCACGAGGAAAGAGGTATTTATTATGTAGCGAAAAGTGAGTTATAGTTTTGCTTTTTATTTTGTAGGTGGCTTATATTTTAATCATGTATTAGGTTAAGAAATTGATATTCTTTGGGTTGCTTTTCTGCAGACAACATTTCAATGAATTCATTCATTCTATAATTTATAATTGCTTTATAAAAATCTAATAATATTTTACATGATGTATAAATATTTCTTATGATGTTTCCATCTTTTTGATAATTTCAAATATGTTTTGGAATTATCAAATTGATTTTTTGAAATATTTTGCAATTTGATAATTTCAATATTTTATCAATCTGAAATTATCAAATTGATTAAATTTTTTTTATTCTACTCAAAAATAATTTTTTGAATGTTATATATAAAAAAAATAAAAATTCAGAAAATGTTTCTAAAAAGCTTGCAATTTTATACTTTCTTTTAACATGAAAATAGTGTTTATGGACTGCTGAACCGACATACATGTTAAAAAACTATTTCCAAAAATAACAGTGAAAGAATAATAGATTTGGCGGGAAAATTATTTCTTGGTTTTTAAGTGTTCTGAAAAAAGGATGTTTCAAAATTTTTTGCAAATTTTTAATTAAAAATTTAAGATTTTCTTAAGGAAATCCATAGAAATATTATTCTGATGATAAGACATAATGAGTTTCAGAAAAATATTATTCAGATGCTGTAGGCATAATGTTGATTTATGTTTTTTTAGTAGTTTTAGCTCAAATTTGTCATATGACTTTGATACTTGTCTTGTAATTTGAGGTTAACATTTTTCAGGTGATTAAAATACCGATCAGATTTTTCGCTTGAATCCATGTCATTCTCATAGAAACTTATAAGAAATAAAAAGAAAAAAATTCTAAAAACGACTTCAAAAATATTCTTTAACAATTTTTTTAATAGCTTGAATTCGAATTTCTGAATTCTAGGGCTTTCATTTGGCTTTCCAGATGAGATTTAAATTTTGTAATTAAATGTGACTTGTGAAGCAGTTATTTCATACACAAAACATGCACTTAAAACAAATGCTATCTCAAATACATTAAAACAAAATTCACTTTTAAAGCAATACAAGCTTTTAATGCATTAAGTACTTTCCTCTTTCCTTTATTTTATATCTAGATTCACTGAATACTTCAATCTAATGCTGATTGTAAATGTAATGCTTAATGGATACTAAGAGTGGAAATTTTTGTTTAATCATGAGAATCAAGAAAGGACAATTTTATATTCTAATCAGTAATATTGTTTGTGCTGGATAAAGATGTTTCAAAATTCAATTAATTTAAATTCTTATAAAAATTCAGAAAAATTATTCCACATTTCATGTTTATAACTTCCAAAGATGATTTTCATCAAATTTGATATCTCTATCTAAAAGTCTAGCTTGTAAAATGCTAAGCTACATGAATACACACACAAATTCTTCATAATTATACGTCGAATTGAAATCGATTCAAAATCCACTTTTAAATGTATTGCAATCTTCTTTAATTTCGAAATGTAATGACATCTTAAGAAGAATGGAGAAATTGGATTATGCTAATATACAATAGTATATGGTTACTGATTAAATGGCATGCGTGGTGAAGTGTGACATCTGACTATGACATATTTCATATGAATTGTAGGTAATATTTTTCACTTGGTTATGTCATATACAGGGGTTTCATGTGAATTGACTAGATGGTAATAGAATGTTATAGGATATAAAAAATATTCAGATTATGTAGAATTATCATTTGTTGTTGAAAACGAAAGATGGCTTCGAAGACATTCGTTTTAAGTTCGTTTTATTCTGTCACGGGAAGCACGCATTATACACAAGCAGAAGCGACTTGCACAGCTTATGAAATTACTATCCCTGTGAATATATACTGTTAAGATTTTAGTCGGGCTTTTTGGCACAGGTACATCTTGTGCAAGGGAATTGTAGGAATCTTTTAAAGATATGTGCTTGGATGAACAATTTTTATCCTTTCATCGGAGTGTTGGAATTTGTATAGAATTTTATAGGATATAAAAAAATATTCAGATTATGTAGAATTATTATTGGTTGTTGAAAACTAAAGATGGCTTCGAATACATAAAAAACACTTTGAAATTTTAAGCTCGTTTTATTCTGTCACGGGAAGCACGCATTATTCACAAGCAGAAGCGACTTGGACAGCTTGTGAAACTACTATCCCTGTGAATATATACTGTTAAGATTTTAGTAGGGATTTTTGACACAGTCAATCACATGTACATCTTGTGCAAGGGAATCATGGGAATCTTTTAAAGGAATGTGGTTGGATGGACAATTTTTATCCCTTCATCAGAGTATGGGAATTTGTCGACTTTTAGCCCGTCAGCGATTTTACAAAGCTTCTGTCGAACTAATTAATTAGAACTAATGGAATGGATCAGGAAATAAGAGAATATTTTTAGAATGATGTTCCTATATATATAAGGGATTTATGTTGAATATATTTCAAACCAATCCACATCCCCTACATAACAATGCAGAAAATTGATTACCATTCTTTCTTCAACCCAAGAGCCTTATTTTTTCTATTCCCTTACCTATTGCATTCTATTTCGATTTATGCCTTCAAAACAGTCAAATAATATAAAAATAAAAGTATTTCTTTACATACATTCTCCTCAAAATGAGATTTGGAAGGGAGGAAAAAATAGGAGAATTCTTAGCCTTTTCGACCGCACCTAATCTTTAATATTTAAAGGGAAAATCTAAAGAACTATTATTTGAAACATTCCAGGGACACAGTTATTGAATAAAATCATTCTCTCTGCTCTTGAATATTCCAAGATGCTTATTTCCTCTCGTGTGGAAGATGCGAGCGGAGGAGAGAGTATTCTAAAGGAAATGGCACACACTTGTTTGCCTATCTTCTGCGTTTAAATTTGGCAATAAACAGGATGTTATCCCCAGCAAATAAAGTCTGAAGAGATATTCCGAATGCTAGCGATGATTTGCCTCACATTTTATTATAATTGCGGAGAAATCTGAAATTGCTACCACGCGGTATCGAAGAATGAACTTTTATTTTGTTTGTATCTTGTTAAGTGCCTTGTTTATGGGTTTAAGCGCTGGACGGGATTCTTGCGAAGCTAACGACTTTCAGTAATTAGAATAACTGGTAAATTGGTAACTCTTTCATAAAAACAATTTGAATATAGGTTTATTTTTCGAATCTATCGAGACAAATTTTAATGTTATTGTGATTTTTGAAAATGTTTGCTTTTGATTGCATTTGTAGACACTCTTCCATTCATGAAATAATTTTAACCAATATTTTCCTTGATACATTTAAATGCTATATTCTTGCCTTGAATTTGGGAATTGTTAACATAAGGTATTAATTTATCAATTACTTTTTCACAATCATTAACAAGTAACATAAAAGTCCATTTTTAAAATCGATTCCTAATTAGATTATAACGGATTTTTTTATTTTATTTACTTTTTATTAAATAATTACAATTGTTGTTGTTCTCGTGTTCCGCTTTACAACGGAAGAAGGAGGTTCAATAGCTTCTGAAGGTATTGATCCCTGAGCATTCGTGGGCAGAAGTCTGATTTCTAGCTCAAATACGTCAGAACCCCTTTTTACGGAGCTGACTTCATTCATTTATCCGCAGATCGTAATTTAGAACTGAAACAGAGAACTATAGCCTCTGATCCAGTACCTCCAGTGGTATTACTCTCTACGTGGAGAACCTTGTAACCACGATAGATTTAACATCCATCATACACGGAGAGTTTTCGGCTGGTAGGTTTGAGCTCGCAGCTCAAGAAATACGCCCTACCAACCTGGTTATTCCAGCTTTACAATTACAATTACTATAAATAAGTTATACAAATATTAAACTAGCGTTGAATTTTGAACTCCAATTAAGGATTCAAAGCCAACTGTGGCAACGCAAAATGCATGGATTATCTACACCAGTTGGGGTAACGCAATAGAAATTAGAAAATTCAAATTTTATTTATTCTGTATTATTTTAATTCTAATGTACAGGGTGTCCAAAAAGTTCCCGTACTGATGATTTGTGAATTTATTTTACAAAAACAAGAGGTTTAAAAAGAATTATTTTTATGCCAATGATAAAAAGCACTTCTAACATAACTACGGAAAAAATATTGAACTTATATTTATAATAAATGTTCCAAATGTCCATCCCTTTCTTGGAGACAAAGCTGAACTCGTTTGCGCATGTTTTTCGAAACGCGTTTTAATATGCTAGGAGTGATTTCTTGTATCCTTTGGGTAATTGCGATTTTCAAATCATCTATTGTTCGAGGATCACCTGCATAAACTTTGTCCTTTAAATATCCCCACAGAAAAAAGTCCGGGATGGTCAGATCAGGGGATCGAGGCAGCCAAAGATTTTTTGAGATAAGTCGATCACCGGAAAAACCTTCAAGCATGTCCATGGTTTCATTACTCGTATGGCAAAATTTAATATACTTGAAAAAAAATCATGGAAAATGATTTTTTAAATTTGATGTATGGGAACTTTTTGGACACCCGGTATTTCAAAATGAATCTGAAAAATCGATTAATTATCAACACTTAATTTTTAAGGCATTAAACATTAAGAAAATCAACAGAATCGTTTGAAGCAATCGGCCGAAAAACTACTTAAGCCTAACCTCATTGGCTTGGGGGGGGGACAAATTGATTTCCTTACTTATTTGGTGGCTGGGAAATGAAGAATTTTTGCTGGAAAGTTAGTTTTAAACTTGAACTTGATTGAATGAATAAAAGGTATTTTATTAAAAATTGAAAATTTGAACAAGATATCTATATCTATATCTATATATATATCTATATCTATATATATATATATATATATATATATATATATGGTGGGAGTGAGCTAATAGTAGGACTTGAAAAAGAATATATCATTAGGATCAGAAAGTCTTAAACCTCTCTTTACGATTTTAATAAATAAATTAAATAATAGCTTAAACAAATATTTCACTTTTTTTTTAAATTAAAATTTTCTAAAAACGATACAGAGGTCATGGCAGGTTAAGGTAAAGAAAGCAAATTACTCTTCTCTTTTGCCTATGAATTGATACAGTCCAATGTCAACAAACAAGATATAATACAAATTTGAGACAGAAATATTTATTATTTATAAGAATTTCAGCTTTTATAAAAGATAGGTAATCGAAACTTATATAGAAATTAAAAATACCAGATATTTTTATCTGGGCCCAACACATGTCTCTCAAAATAATAAAGATGAATATAAGTGTAAGTGGGATGGCCCTCTCTAGGTCAGACCTTTTGCCTTAGAATTACCTAATTTAGCAGATATATATATATATTTGAGGGTAGGAATGGGAATATCAGGATGCTTTTTCTGAAATTTGAATCAAAATTTTTATTAATTAAAAATTAAGCTGAGTGCTGGTATTTTTTCCAAGATAAATTGAGATAAAATTATGTCAGGAAAACATTTACACATTTTTTAAACTTTAAAACATTATCCTTTTTAATAATATCAATTTAATAGTGAAAATTTCAGCTCAGTTTTGGGAAATAAAAAAGATTCTGCTTAACATCCAACTGTAGATTATATATTTTCTTTACTTGAATTTCACCCCGTCCTCAGTGTTTCATAAACTGTCTTGTAAATGATTGAACTTCTGAAATTCAAAAAAAAATGGTAATACTTATAGCTTGTGTAGTTTCCGAAGCGGATAAAAAAAATGAAGCTATAATACTGCGTTATCCATTATATAGTGGAGCCACGTTCATGTTTTTTATCTCACTATCATACGAAAGAACTGGTTTATATTTATGCACACATAACAGAAATAGTGTAAATGAATCAAAATAGATTTGTTTTAACATCAAGTAATAGTCAGGGATATGGAATTATATATCCTGTTCTCAAACGCTTTATAAGTCTTTAATTGCACTGACCACTAATTCATGATACATAGGACGTATTTCGATGATTTTTTACTTGAAGGTATTATCGGCCGTCGAATGTGGGACTGATGGTTGGACTGATGTGTTTCTCTTATTCAATTTACTATCGTCTGCGGTTAGCCTGGATTAGAGAGCCTACATTGTGAACACTGCAACAGTGGGCTTGTGTGGTGAGTATAGATAGGTATATGATAGGTTTAGCTTGCTGTCGGTTTCCCGCCAGGCTTTCAAATGGAGAAAGCTACATACTCTATACCACAAAGAGAACATCAAAGAACGACATCTTTACAGTGGTACATGATTGCTAGTTTGGTGGGAAATTATTTTGGGTTCCAGAACTGATCTGCATGTTCATATTGGAACCACGATAGGTCAAATCTGTCTGGAAGTCCTTCTGGAACGATATGTATGTTTGTTTCGGTGCGCAACATGCACAGAAGTCGTGTTCATGGACGACAAAGCCCATCCTTACCGTTGAAATAACGTAAAAGAATGATTTCGGTGGGAAGATATCATCCGTATGGACTGACCAACATTCTAACTGGACTGAATCCAGTAGAGCATGTGTGGAACATGCTTGGTCAAAGAGTTATAGCCCTCAACCACCTCCTACATGTCTACCGGAACTTCGGAGAGCATTGCTAAATAAAAGGCCAAGATCAAAACGATAATTTGATATGCAGGACGAATAGACGTTGTATGGATTGTATTGCGTCGTCTGGGAGACATGATGTATATTAATCCTCATATCAAACATGTAATATTGGTTTTTCTAAGATTTTTTCGTAATTTGCTCCAAGGAGAAAATAAATGCAAATTTTATTAATGATATCAAAAATATAGCATATTGTTTGCTCCTTCCCTTTTGTTTAATAAATACTTTTTACAAATAAGTCACATTTGTTTAGCTTCTGGTTCTTTCTTTACCTGGACTTGCATTATCCTTACTTTAAGGACATGAGAATAGTATTCATATATACAAAAACGAAAACACCGGTGTCCTGGGATAGAGGATAGAGTGTCCTTTTTGCGAGAACTGTCTGTCTCAGGTTCTGGTCTCGGTTCGGGCATGGTTGTTCTTCTTTGTTTTGTCTGTAAAGTGTGTGAATGTGCCCCCTGTAAAAAGGGGTTGTGCAAGCGAATGTGATGAGTGGGTAGCTAAGTCATACTCTTGGCCTTACTTGGCGCTATTTTAAAGCAAGAGACGCTAATTTCGGTTCAAAATCGCTGATGCATCAGTGAGTTTCTTCATGGAAAACGTCATTAGAAACAACAGCAAGCCAGATTAATCTTTTATGTTGGACGATATATTTGTTTTTGATTTAATTTGAAATTTCTATAAATTCAAGTTTAATTTGAAACTTATTTAGGTTTGAGTTCCTATATTTCATTTAAAATAGCATTCCAAATAACTTTAAATTCATCTGCTAATTTTATGTTGGTTCAAAACGAGAATTTATATTACATTTTGTTACCATTTATTATTCAAAGCTAAGATCATATTAAAACAAACATTTTTAAATATGGATCTAACGACACTTTCCAAAATTCCGTAAGTTTGTTTTGAATCAATGAAATTTCCTTTTTAATAATTTTAATGAATTTGCATTCATTTGAAACAGTGTAGATTATTCATGTGAACCAAAGAAAGATTCAAAATGCAAATTCTTCTCACTTCAGAGAATACTGCAGAGTAAAGCTTTGCGAAATGCCTATTTAAATGCAAATTAGATTAGACAGCTTAGGAAATACTCGAAGACATCCGATCCAAGCATTTGTTTTTCACTGTTTCGTAAAAGAGTAGATATCCTATGTGAGAAGATTTTATTATTCAATGCTCAAAAAATCAAATATTTGTAAAGGCTCGGGGTTTTTTTTCCGGAAACACGCGAGACAAATATCCAAAAGGAACTAAAAAAGTTTTTTTTTTCATTTTCTTTAATTTTTCTGAAGATTTAATATTTTACATTTTTTTGTAATAGATTATTAGCGCCCTATTCAGGTAGAGCTTTTGGTGACCATGCATTCCAACATGATATTGATTATAGCAATACATTTGTGGCAACCAATTTTGATGATTTGCATTTTATAAAAAAGAAAGAAAATTTTATTTTAAGCTGTAATACAATAAACAGAGATTACTTTGAGGTAATAGCTATTTTAGTAAAGTAGCGAATTTAAATTTTGACGAAAAATGCCTTAAATGTTCTAGTTGTTAATATCGGAACGTCTCTCAATTTTTTTATCAGTTATATCTCGAAAATGGAGATAGTAGAGAATAACATCAAAAATTCATGATTAAATTTATCAATAATAAGTAATATAAAAAACAATTTTTAAAAATCAGTTCTTAATTAGTTATTAATAAAACCTTAGGAAGTTGGAAATTTTTTTATTTTTTGTTCTCGTGTTCCATTTTACAACGGAAGTAAAGGTTCAGTAGCTTCTGAGGATATAGAACCCTGATTATCCGGGGGGGCAGAAGTCTGATTTCTAGCTCACATACTTCAGAAACCCTTCTTACGGAGTGAAATTCATTCATGCATTTCATTCATTCAATCGCAGATCGTAATTTAGATCTGAAGCAGAGAACAATCCCCTCTGACCCAGTGCCCTTAGTGGTATTACTCTCCACTTAGAGGACTTTGTGACCATGACAGATTTAACGCTCACCAAACGCGGAGAATTCCCGGCTGGCAGGCTCGAAACAGCAGCTCGAAGGATGCGCATCCAATGCCCTACCAAACAGGCTATCCAAGCCTAACAATTGCTATAAATAATTAATCAAAAAATAATACTAGCGTTGAATTTTCAACGCCAATTTACGATCCAAAGCCAATTGTGGCAACGCAAAATGACTGAATTTTCTACACAAGTTGAGGTTATGCAATACAGATTAGAAATAAGTAATTTTCTTTACTATGTATTACTTTAATTCGAAAGTTCTTCAAAATGAATCGAAAAAATTGATTAATTGACAATGTTTAATTATAAGTGCAACAAACATTATGAAAATAAGCAGAATCGTTTAAAATAATCGGCCGAAAAATGTTAAGCCTAAAGTCATTAGT
>JAOUZG010038069.1:6238675-6258721 GCA_026289955.1 Argiope argentata | reverse complement strand
AGATAGATAGATAGATAGATAGATAGATAGATAGATAGATAGATAGACTCAAGTTGAAGATACTTTGAATAGAGCTGGAGTAGAAGACAAGTAGAGTCTACTAGAAGAAAACATAGCGACAATGAAGTGCCAACGTTGTGTTTAATTCAAGCGAGTTTTGAACTTCTGTGTGCCGAGTCGTGTTGTCTACTGTGGAAGCAGTCACGTATAGTGTGGGAAGTAGTCAGTATGTGGGGCGAATTGACAGTTAAAGCGAGGAGACAGCGATAAGTTCAGCCGTCTGGAAAGACCGTAGAGTGAAGCTACGAGGAATTCCTCTGCTGCTGGATTCTGCCAGTGATTTGAGAACTATGGATGATTACTCCTGTCTGCTGTAGTGTGCTGTCCTATCTTCATCTTGGCTGCACTTATCTGTCGTATGTGTTTTCGTCGTTTTTGAGTTAAGTTTCCTCTTTGCGTAAATAAACGTCGTTGTTGTTCTTTACGGAGGCCTGCTGATTGTGTCTTTACGCCATACGCCCCTCACCACTAAATAAAAGCGAACCCGCCTATGAAGATTTTTCGTAACAGTATATTGTGGGAAGATCAAGTAGATAAATTGAGTGTTTTATACTTAGAATTTGTGAAGCGTGATATCACGTATTCAAGGCCTGTTTGAAAAGAAGAAGAAACTATTCAATAGAGTGGAAGGTTTCCACATCTATAGCGAAGTAAAAGGCTATCTGGATGGAAATTTGTTACGTAAATTGTTAAAACAAGAAATGGCATCGAGTTCTTCTTGCATCAGCCACGATCAAAGACATGAGAAAATCTACTGAAAGTGAAAATATTCAAATGCAAATAATATGCTTAGTGTGTTATGTAATTCCCCCCAAAAAATTAAGCACGGTAGGCATTAACAGTCAGCAATTTAAACACACCCTATAATTGAAAAATTTACTTTTTCAAAAAATTAACTTGATTTATGAATCTTTTGAATATATTATGGGATAGTTATTCAGCGTATATGGATATACAAAGTGTCGTATAGCCTATCTTCAATTATAGAAAGTTATTACAAACGAACTGTTGAATGCATTTCTTTAAAAAAATTTTAATGACATTCGTAAATTTAATATTTTTTGACACAATAGATAACGCAATGCAGAAATTATTTTGCATTGCGTTATCTATTGTGCCAAAAAATATTAAATTTGATTATTATCAAAATGGTGTAAACGAAAAATAAATATACTCATTATATATAAATAATGGTGCTCGTTAGTCCCATGAAATAAAATATTCAATTACTGTTCAAAGCCAGTTATGGGACTACATAAAGAATTAAATGTGTGGAAGTGGAAAATACTGAAACATTCGAAGTTTGGATTATAATTGTTCTATCCAGGAAACAGCCGAAATGGAAAATACTTGGCGGGAATTGAAATATTGCCTTGATATTCCTGAACTACGAATGATGACCAAATTGAAATTTTTTGATGTAAGTGGTTTTATAAAGAAATTTTATAAACGTCTTTATATTATATCAAAAACCAATATGCCAGATTATAAAAAAAATTGTAATCAAGGAAGATTTTGCAAATACCTATATTTTTTGAAATGTATAGTTTTAAATGTGGCCTAAAATTAAATTTCCATGTTTCAAATAATAATGTCTAAAATAATAATATTTTTCATATGTTTAATTTTTTTTCCGTAGGTAGAAGCAGCTCGTCGAATCATAAATTAAATGTTGTTATTGTTGATGTTGTTTCTAATGGCACTTTCCAAGGATAAGCTAGATGATGCATCAGCGATTTTAAGCCAAAATGAGCGTCTCTTGTTTTGAAGTAGCACCAACTAAGGCCAAGAGTACGACTTAGCTACTCACTCATCACATTAGCTTTCACAGCACCTTTTTACAGGGGGCACATTCACACTTCCTACAGATAGAACACAGAAGAACGACCATATCCGGATCGGTATTCGAACCCGGATTCCAGAACGAACTAACCATGACTGAAAGCCAGCTTGAATGCATATTTAATACAAATCTATTAGAGCATATTAAATGTAATCCTTCTTAAAGACGATTGTAAATTTTAATCTTCCAAAGTAAATAAATACTTGAAAAACACTTTGAATTCAATCTTCATCATTGTACCAAACTATCTTTCCAAAGAATATTCAACTAGGGTAATTCGATCTCATTCCGATGACCCTAGATTAGGATAATAAACAGAAGAGTACATTAGCCCAAAGCCCTATGCTGCCACAACATTCTTTCTTTATTTAGCCTAGAAGCGTCTCATTCGTGGATGGATCTTTCGTAATAAACAAAGGAGAGGTGATTTCGCCGTGAAATGGTATAAATCCCCTCCATCAGCGCACATTACGGGGTCATTCACTGAACCATCGAATCGAATTCCCAATGAATGAGATTCTTGGGCTTCGTAGTACTTACATCAGATTCTGTTACTCCAGTCGTAATAGTTTTTTATGTCTCATGAGTAAGTTCATAGCTTAACGCTGCTATCATCTTGCATTATAATGTGAAGAAGTGTTTAATTTATGCTTCATATCTGGAGTTTGTATCTGGAAAGGAAAATTAACTGTATTTACAAGCATCAAATGTAAGCTTCTTTAATGGACCTACTGAAAAAGCTTCTTCGTGAGGGAAATGCTTCCTGTAAAAAAAGATAAATTTGAGGGGAATTTTTAATTGTGGAATACGTTCATTTAAGTGTAATTTTTGTCTTTTAATAATACATAGTAAACTGGAATTTTTAAACTAAAAAATTACAATACACGAAAGTCAAAGAAAGAAGTTTGTTTCTTGTGGCCTATGAATATTTATATCTACAGTCTTTTGTTCAAACGTACCAAAGAGACTTTCAATTCACTCATATTACCGAACAAACATTTTTATAATATCAGAACATTATGTTGTTTTTGGGATAAGGTTTTTGGCGTCAACAAAAATCCGTAGGTGAAAAATAAATATTTTATTATCTGCACGAGCAACTCAAAAAATCAGCTTTCAATACCGTGCTGCCCTTGCTCTGCTTTTTTAAAAATAAGTTAATTATCGAAACAAATAGAACATAGAAAAATGTCATTTTGAGCACGTGATTATATGAAATGAAATAAATAGGAAATGTGATATTTTTTTAAACAATAAATGCGAGACAAAGTTTTTTGTATCGTTGATCGTTTAAAGTGATTCATTCAATGAAACCATTAAAATGAATAAAAATATAATTTTATTCATTTAATGAATAAAATTATATTTATACTTGGTCGTTCAAGAAATTATGTTCTGACATGATACATTGAAATATGCATAGCAGATTTCATTTTAATCTTTTATTTAACCTCACAATAATTTGAATATTAATTTCACTTTACGCGCAAACAAACAAACAAACAAAACAGTTCATGTTATAAAAAAGTGAATAAAAGGGGAAAAAATTCAAATTTAAATTTACAAATTATGTATTTTTTAAATTTTTTTAGTTAACAAATTAACAAATTTTAAATTTAATTAATTTAATTTTTGATTAAAAATTTTAGAATAAATTTATGACAAATTGTTTTAAATGATTTCTGTCTTACTACATTTCTGCTTCTTGAATCAACAGTACTCATTTTTGAGATGTACATGCATCTTTCTAACTATAAATAAGCACTGACTTAATTACTTTAAGGATGCTCTTTCAAAATAATTGCAAAATAGCCTTTTCCTCAATATAAATTTTCAGTCACTGAGCAAATAAATTTTTTCTCTAGATTTAGGATGAGTCATAAAACTAATGGGGAAAGACATTGTCTGGTAATTAGTTTTTGAAGTAAAATATAATATATTGTTCATACAACTTCTTTTCATAAATTAATAGAGGAAATTGCGTTTGGTGAGCTGTTTACAGAACGAGTTAAACTGTTGTTTTATTGCTTCAACACAACTATAATTCGAATAATGTTGCTTAAGGTTATATTACAAAGAAAAATACACTATCATGAAAAGTTTGAAAAATGTGAATAAAAATCTACTATCCAGATTTAATATTTGTTAGCAAATAATGATTAGATAAACGAATTTAAATACTATATTGACTTTATGGATATATGTCGTCGAAATCAAATTCCGTAGGAAAAACAAAACTAACAACATTAATGATGTAAAATTAGAGTATTCGATCAAAATTTAATTGCTCGTAAGTAGAAATTTTACTGAACTTAAATATTATCGAATTTTATTTAATACTAGGGGCTTTCCTTATCTAAAAAATCATCTGTGTAATTTCAGAATTTTTTTAAAAAAGCAGATTGTGAGACCTATTTGTCAAAGCTGTCTTATTTACTCATTAAAGACCTTCTTCACATTATGGACTTAAGGATTATATTTTATGAAAATAAAACAAATTTTATTTAAAATTAATACATGTTTGTTTTTGAAAAACACTTTGTATATATCTTGGGAAAGAGTTCTTTCTATTCTGTTGCATAAAAGATTTTATTTTTAGTTTTATAGAATAAAAATTCTAGAAACGAGTGACCTAAAACAAAATATCATTGAAAAATGTATTTAATTAAGATTTAAATATTTTTTAAAAATATTATTCATGATGACGTGATTATCGGCATTGCTAAAACCCGAAATAATTTTGGTGCAATTCTAGAAACTAATAACATTAAATAAAATCAAAGTAATTCTATATCTACTCTTGATTTGGCATTTTTACTTTGAGTTACGTTTTTACTTACTTTTTTAATCTAATCATAAAGAGGTTGTGGAAGTTGAACGTCCCGGTACGAGCCCGTGACGTTAGGACCAGTAGCCGAGTAACATAACCACAATACTAAAAGTATACATCAGCATCGTAGATGTAATTTGGCTTATGAAGCTGGGGTCACAGTACTCCCCCACCTGTGAGTAGGTGAAAAAATGAACGGTTTTAAAACACCGAGCGTTATGCGAGCGTGTGAGTGCGGTGATGCGTCAAGTGAGCTTGACGGCTTTGTTTGCTTGCTTCCTCAAGTTTATAATCGATTGAAATGTGTCTATAAATTATGTTATAAAGTTTCTAATATTGCTGCGGACCTATGAATGTAACCCTTAACTAACCTATATGCAATCTGATTAATACTAAGTGGTCAGAGATTTAGAAATAAATATGTGATGTAATCACACTTTTCATCACTTACAAATTATTTCAGATTTTCAGATCTTCCTGTTTTGATTAAGTATAAGAGAGGAACTGGGTGTGAAATTCACTAATAAATTCTGCAATACAACTAGATGATCATCACTAGTTAATATCCATAAAATTGGCTTGAGTATTAGATAATATATTTCGAAATTCAAATCAATCTATCATTCGGTTTAGAAGGGATTATTTGGTCTTAACTAACAAGCAATTACATTTGGTATTTTGCAGAATGAGTAGTGCAATTCAAGCTCATTTTTTAAGATGCAAAACTGAATTGAAATCTATTTTTAGAGTATGGACTTTCGTGACATTTATGAGTAACAGTAATGCTAGAATACGCACTACATTACAAGACCAGCTCCACTAAACAAAATCATATATATTGAAGTGGAATATAAAGTCTGAAGAAACAATGACATCAGAGACATAAGAATTCAATCATTATCTGGATTTTCTATCGTCAATAATTACAATTAGAAGGCACCTTTACAAGTAGAATTGTGGTACAGCGTCAATTCCCATGCCATTTGTTAGAAATATTAATACGAAATGTCGTCTACCGGAGTATCATAACCTCAAACCTGACCGACTATCAAATGGAGAACAGTTTTGTGGTCAAATGAATTATTTTTCAGACGTTTCTCAACAACAGAATTTTATACAATTGGAAAACACCTGCAGAATTGTATAATTTTCTTTTAACTGCCAGGTAAGCAGGCGGATCTTTCAAGGCATATACAACCTTACTGTTCTTTCTTTATACTTTTGTAATCCTTAAAATAAGATCAGTGATGAAAAGAACAGTGAAATCTTAGCTAAAAGATACAACTTTGTTTCCTATATTATTTAGATGGATTTTTCCGGGCTCATAATTTTCATATTCATTTAGTGAAACCTATTATGTCGTGATTTGATGAATATGAGAATAAACATTGACTGCAACATATACTTTGTCCCAAACACTTCTCCAATGTCCAAATCATGCAATTTTTATGGTCATTTTTTGAAGTTCGGAATCGATATCATTTTCCCCGGGATTTCCACAGTATCGGTATAAAGAAATACGATATTCCTCTAAATAATATTCAACACTTGTATGATTCAATTTCTTAACGAACTCAAGCTTCATTCCCTGCTAGAGGTGACTATATGGTTTATTAATATATATTCTTACATTCGTTTGTGGAGTTTCCATTATTTTTATAACCACATACATGTGAAGAAGAAATAAGTGAGTTATAGTAAAATGAAATAAATTGATACCATGTTGTTGGACTTATAGTACTTTACAAGCCCACTGACAGTTATCTGTTAGCAATTTAAACCCAGTGAGCGTCTCTTGATTTCTCAATCGCGTCAGCTAGGGTCAGAAGTATGACTTAGCTAATTATTTCCACATTCCTTTGCACAACCTTTTTTTTACATGGAAGGAGGGCATTCATGCACCTCACAGGCAGAACACAGAAGAACAACTATGTCCAAACCGGGACTCGAACCTAGGATTCCCAGATTACGTGTAAGACGCGCTACCGCTATACCAGGATACCGACATGAGATCATAGGTCTATGGAAGTGATAGAAACGAAAGTGAACAATAGATTACGAAATTATTAAATAAATAATAAATTCCATCGTGAAGAAAGCGTATACCATTAATTCATAATAAGAAAAGCAATATAAGTGAGAATATAAAATTAAAAATGTTGTCTGGCATGGGCAATACAACCACTTATAACTCTCCTATTAGATCTGCTGAGCTATCTTATCATTGAGATTATTTTTAAAGTTAATTTTTCGGGGTTTTTTTTTTTCGATTTGCTTAACTTTTCCACTCTTATTATTCAATGCTCTTTGCTTACGTTTTCACTCTTAAAAATTCCACAAACAAAGAAAAGGAAAATAAACAGCAAAAGCATAAAAATTGAAAAAATTCAAGGAATGAGATAAGAAGTGAATGTCTGGGTATGCGTATCATTCAGCCTATAAACTCCGGCTGTACATATAACTGACTGAATGGTTTGAAGACAAATGCAGCCCTCAATTCCTTTGAATTTAAATGAACTAGAGTTACAGAAAGGGAAGGCAACTAACTGATATACGTACATTAAGAATTTGCTGTCATTCATTTTATTCTTTCTCTCCTTTTTCTAATTGGATGCCTACCTCAGCTTTGAGTTTTGATGTTGTAACAGAAACATATGCAGTTTATTGAATGTATATTTTTAAAAGTAGGTTTCCCTTAAAAAAGATATATGTTTCTAAAATGTTAAATTTTTGGGGAGTACCTCTTATTATCAATTAGTACAGGTAAAATCGACCGAAATTGCAGATTATTTCATTTGATATTCAGTTTTGAACGGACATTGTCATTCTGATTGTGTAAATATACATGCAGGATGGATTCCTGATGATTTTATCTAATGAATTGTTACTTCGACAATCTCATAATTTTCTTTTGATAATAATGGTAGAAATTTTTATCATTGTGTTTCAAATGCAACAAATTTCAGATGTGTGAATTAAAAATTGTTTCTATTTATAGGTAAAATATATTTTTTCAAAAATTTGCAGCTTCTCTTGATATATATCTTTTCTGTTTGCAGCATGGTGGCTATTTTTTTATACTAATGAGCAACCATTTCAAATATATGCATTTTGAGATCCTTGCTAAAGAATACGAAGAATATTTGCCAACAGTTAGCTTCTCAATTAATATATTTTATTCTATATAATAATCATTTCCTGACCTATAGAGTCTCTAATAATTTGAATTGAAATAAATATTTTAAATAATTCTGGTTACGAACAAAACAAAGTTTTGTTTTATTCTTTTTTTTTCTTTTCCGCTTAAAAAAGTTGCGATTTTTGACAAATTTTTTAAATTATTCTTTTTATTAACCGATATCCGAAAATAAGAAAACTAAATTAGAATTTTTTACACTTTAAACAAATAGGTACGGACTTTATAAACCTATTTTACCTTTTTAAAAGGTAGGAAATAAAAGAAGAGAGAAAAAAAATTCCAAGGTTGTAAAGTGAGACTACCGGATAAGAAACTCATACTTTTTCTTTTTTTAAAAATATTTTGTTTTTAATTAGGCATGTTTTGTATTTGTGAAGACTTAACTTTTTTTTTTCGTTTCTTTTCCCATTTGTAAAAGAAGATAAATTTTGCTAATTTAATAATAGCACATCATTTTAATATTTTTAGAACTTTTACTGTCAGGAAGTTATTAATTAAAATGAATTTTAATTCCATATTCATGGCGCCATCTAATTGAGAGATCTTGAAACGGGCAATTTAAAAATAAATTAATGGAATGTAATTATTTTTTAATAGTCTACTTTTTAACATATAAAAACGGGGCTCTTAGAAATTTTCAATTCTAACTAGATAAGATTTATGAATTAAAAAAAATATTCAGAGTGGGGTTTTCATCTTTCTTAAGGATATATGATAATAATTTTAAAATATTATTCATAATTTGTAAGACAATACTCTCTTTAAATTTTTAATCTTTCCTCTGTAATGTTTTTAAACGTAGTGCATGAGGAAAAAAGTTATAATTTTTCAAAAACTAAAAATCATATCCTATCGACTTTTTCGGACGCTACCAAATCAAAATTTCGCGTATTACTCTCTATATATATTATGCCTGCAGCTGTTGTGACTTAACCAATTTTGCTTTTTATCTGATGATTATCTATTTAAAAATTCTGTTTGTTGCGTTATGTCTTAAGAATGAACCTTAATAAATTATAATGAAATGAAATTTAATACACCTTTTTAAATCTTTTTTTATGATTTCTCGCTATTTTTTACTGACCTTAAAGTATTTATTAAGGTTGCATGTTTTTTACCTATAACTTAAATGGTATCAAAAATGATTCCAAGACATCTTTATGCTTGTATGTATCACCATTCGTTTGAATTTGGAATTTATAAAAAAATAATTTAAAAAACGCATAAAAAACTTTTTTTATTATTTTTTTTCGTTACTTTATTTCTAAGTTATCTATATTCTGGAAAATTTGACCGTACATTTTTTTATTGCATATCAAAGTTCAAGTAATTTTTTTTAGAAAAAAAAGTTTGAAAATTCTTTTGAATAATCAGTTTATCACAAAGCTTTTTTAAAAAATTATTTTTCTTTCGTTTTAAAAATTATTTGTTTTTAAGTTTGAATACAGTTAGATGACCCCAAATATATGAGATTTGAATTTTTATTATTTCGTAGTAATGTAAAATATGATAATAAACCAGAGCAAATATTCTCCCAGTAAAATTCTCCTATACTTTATGTTAATTTTATGTCCCACTGTACCTAGGTACCTCACTTCACACCTAGGGCATGTCCATGAAAGCCAAGAGTGCTCTGCATTTTATATTCAGAAATTCAAACATGAGAGTCCTATGCTTTATAGTACTGTAAAGTAAAGTTTATGCTTTATAGTACTGTAGAGAAATTATGACTTGGAACTGGTGAATAGTGATTACAAGTTACGGACTTAGTTGATTAGGTGTCACTTAGGTGATTTTTCTTTCGGAGATCAATTGCAAGCATGGGGTTCATACACAAGTACCAGAAATGGGATACGTATTTTGGACACCTCTTTCGAAAATTTGACATTGAACAACAATTATTATAAAATCAAATTTCATTTATTTATATCATTCCGTTTTCCAATAATTTTTTTACAAGTTCAATGGAAGTTCTAATCGACAGATGGTTAGTCCTTTGATAGATTTGGTTTCAAATTTGACACATATCTACATTTTAAATTCTTGATATTGAATTTAATCTATATAGATCTTAAGATTTTGTTGCTATCATTCTCATTTGTACTTAGAGAAACGGAAGGTTGACATCCTCCAAATAGATTTCGTCTCAACATTCATCCATTTTACCTAAAGAGGTTTTAAGTTACCAATATCACAAAAAAAAAAAACAAGAAGACCAAAATAATTTAAATAAAATGTTTTTAGGGCTCAGGAATGTCTGAAAAGTCGTGATACGTTAACATTTCTAATTCGAATTTCTTAACGATTACAACGATTTCTCGTTGTATATCAGAAAATCAAATACGTACATAATATTTTCTTTGTATTTGAAATGTGAAAGTTTATTTTAAAAAGAAAGATACTATTTAAATATACGCAATATTTTTCTTAAATTTGGAATGCTCAAGCAATAGAAACAATCACCGTTTAATATGTTTTTGTTTTTATCTAGACAATTTCACTATAAACTATAAAAAGAGAGAGAAAAAAAGATTTTTCCAACTTCTTTCCGAGAATCATCTCCTTTACATTATACAATGTGGCTAAAAATTGCCTTTCTCCATTTTAATTTCAAAGAAGTATACATACTCGCCAAGTCCGATGAAACAGTGCCAAACTCGTGTCGCCAGGCAACGCATCACTAAAGCAAGACAACGCCGTCCACCAGGCGGCAGCACGTGGGATATAATGGTCACCATCGACCCAAAGTAGAATCCGAAGCTCAGGGCTGAGCGAGATACGGTCTTTTTCATTCCTACCCCCGAAAAATGGAACGAGTTTAAAGATTCTAAATAGTCTTTGGAAGAATTTAAGAATGATACAGGAGATAAAACTTCAGAGCTTTGAGAAGGGGATTTTTTAAAAAAGTTTCGGTTTTGCTCTCGCGTAGACTTTTTTACTTTCTTCTTGTTTTGTTTTGGATCAGAATCGCTATTGAAGTCAAAACGATGATTTCGAAGTTTTTCCCTTCGATAAAAGCCACTTGATCCCTAATGGGAAAAGGATCAAGGCCGATAACTGAATCACTTCGATTCGTTTCGCGCCCCTGGTATTGCAGCAAGGCCGAGGATGTTATTGTGTTTCTTAGAAAGCTTGTAAAAAATAAATATCGTCCGTCTTTTTTTTAGCTGTTGATAAAAAGATTCTTACTTTCTGCTATACATAGTAGACGTAAAAAAAAGCATCGTATCATCATATATTCTTTTTTTTAATGTTTTTCTCTTTTCCGCTATGTTTCAGTTAGTAACTAAATGTTTGGATTTTTATTTTTTTTATTCGCTATAAAAAGTAATGTAATTTAAAATCTCAGCCATTAATGTAAATAAATAAGGATTAAAATGAAATGTTCTATGCAAATTTCAAAGTATCATGTCAGAACATCATTTCTTGAGCGGCCAAGCACCACGTGCTCGTGCAAGTTAAATTACATTTTTATTCATTTTCATTGTTTCGTTGAATGAGTCACTTTAGTGCTGCAAACGATCCGAAAAACTTTGTCTCGCGTTAAATATTTTTAAAAATATCCCATCTCCTATTTATTTCATTTCATATAATCACGTGTTCAAAAGGACATTTTTCTGTTTTATTTGCTGTAGTCATTTACTTATTTTTTTAATCCGAGCTTTTGTAAATGCAATGGTAACGCGTCATTAAAAGCTGATTATTTTTTTATAGATGATGTGGTTAATACATTAGCAAATTTCCAGCTCGTCATAATAGTTAACTGCAACTCTTTTATTAATTAAATAAAAAAGGTATTTAAAAAAAGATATTAGAATAAAATTATTATATCTGCATGCATAATTGTTTACGTTTCTGTATATTTTCTTGCTTTCACTTTATCATTACAGTATTTATAAATGCTGAATGTTTGCCTAGGTAAAGCTATGAGGAAATTTTAAAAGGTATTAAGATACTTATAAGAGGAATTACATAAGCCTACACTGAATCATTTATATAATGAAGAATAAATAAGGTAACATATTTTCTTTTGTGAAAGATCATCAATTTATAGAAAATCATATATACTAGCCGCCTTTAGCAACCAGTAGATTCAACGGTATGAATGCTGGCTTATGTGCACTACAGAATAATTTTCTTAGTTTATAACATCTCAAAGGATTATTCAACAAATATCCCACGGATTCTTCATAAAATTCAGTTTTCAGCTTTATTTCTAAAAGGATGTAAATGCTGTTAATAATAATAATTTAATTTTTTGGTTTAAAATATTTAAACAATTATGAAGTTCAAATTTTAGTTAGTCCTTCTGTTTTAAGGAATCATATTCTGTGAATTTTCTTGCCACTCCAACTTTTAAATTTAAAAAAATTATCTTTTGCGATCGAATCTGACCAATTTATTAAGTTTTGGATATTATAATATCGGAAGAATCAACATTTTCATAATCTAGACCAATCAATCTTGAGAAATCTTAGGTGATTGGGTTTTCTTTAAGACAGTCGATGAAGTGATTTTATATCGTCCATTTCTACAGAATAATGATATTGAAATTTTCATTAGTCAGTCAGCTTTAGAGTTGATGTACTTTATTGGAGTGCAAATTGTTTTTATTTAGAATATTAGATTCTCAAGAATATTTTGTTAAATGTGATTTACAGGGCAGAGGATAAATATAAAAATTTTAAATACATAATTCTTCAGTACTTATATTCTCAATTTACATAACACAATTATTTCACGTTGATATAATTGAAAAAAATAATATTTTGAACTTTAAAATATTTTTAAAATTAGTTTTCTGCTGCAATAGTTTCAGAATTCTTAGCGAATAAATAGCAGCATTTAGTTTAATTTTTAGTTAATGAAAATTTCAAAAAAATATCTCCGACGTATGCATTTTCACCCTTCCAAGGTATATATGGCAAAATTAGGTAGCTCTAGATCGTATGGACTGGTCTCTATAGAACTAATACACACACACACAAACACATACGCAAACACATTGATTTAATTATAAATCTACGAGAAATTCCGAGAATTGATCGTTCCAGAATTGATATTTTACTTAATGATGGAGGGAAAGATCTAAAATTTTACTTTTTTATAGAATAGTGAGATTTAAATTTTCATAAATCAATTAATTTTAATAATTGGTGTAGTTTATTGAAGTGTAACTTTTCTTATTTAAAATATTAGCACCTCAATATTTTATTAAATTTGACTCACAGAGCAGGATATCATAAAATTTTCAATTCTTCATTCATCAGAACAATTATATACCCATATTACATAAAATGTAGTTATTTATTTCGTTTATACCATTTTAATTGTAATACTAAACAGTATTTATGCGTATTACTAAAGATTTAAAAATTGGGTGTTGGGTCCAGATTTGAATGCATATTGTGAATTGCATTAAAGCATTTCTTCATGAGGTTAATTTATTGATTATAGAAATTTTTTTCTGGTGTTTATTTTTTTTTTTAGAAAATATGACATTTATTTGTTTCATTTCAAAGAATCACGTGCTGAAAATTAAGTTTTTCTACATTTAATTTGCGTTAATAATTAACTTATATTTTCCTCAGAGTTTTTGTTGACTTGATGGCAACAGGCTCATAAAAGATAATTTTTTGCCAAGCTCGTGTAGATTAAATTGTAATTTTGAACGAAATAATTGTTTGGAAAGTACGATTAAAATATTTATCTAAAAATTCATTATAAATAAAATTTTAATGTTTAGATAAAACAAACTGATATCATTAAAAAGATAATTTTTTGAACTTTAATTTGATATAAAAATCCTTTTTGTGTGATAATATTTTTGGAAGTCATCGCAAAAAAACATAAATGTAATTTTGTTTAATTTTTAATTAATTAAAATTCTAATTAAAAATGGTGTGAGTCTAAACCATTTTGGATTATACTTGAACACACAAAAAAATTTCATCAAAATTGGTCCAGTCGTTTAGGAGCAGTTCAGTCACATACACACGCACCGAAGAATTTTATAAATAAAGATATAAATATATAAATTTATAAATAAAAAAATTATTATTAAATGCATTTATAATATATACTTAAAAATTCTCTGTATTTAAAACCCTTTCGAATTGCTCTTTATAATTATCAATATAATACACTTTCATTTTCTATTTGAATTAATATGGCATTTCTATTGCTATTATTTTTACATATCCTGATATGATATAAAACTTCATTTACCTAACTAATCTAAGGATTTTGGAGCTTTACTAATTGCGAACTTAATAATCTTGATTCCCAAAATATGCAAATTATTTAGCCGACACGTTTCTATTTGATGTCTCAATGTATATATCTATTTTTAATAATTAAATTAATCGTATTTAGAGAGAAAAGCCTTTTACCTAATCGAATTATAGGATTATCGATTTAAGACATTTGTTAAGTAGTATTATCACGTTATTCTTAAAATCTCAGGCTTACATTTGTCTTGTGATTTTATCATTTAATTCACTTTAAAAAATACTTCTCATTCAATATAAATTAGTTTCAAAAATTCTATGAATTTTAATTTCAATCACCAAACATTAAAGCAAGACAAAAATCGAAAGTGGTATTAGAATATTTTATTCGAAACATCAGAGTATGATATTCTTTTACTTCGTTCTTAATTCGTCAGTTTTCATATTTTTAAGTATTTGCCTATATTAAATAAATAGCACTTATTAAATATATTTCCACAATAAGTGAGTATGAATCCAATAGTTAACACAATAGATGGGTCTAAAATAGGCTTACACTACAAATCTTAAAATTTATTAAAATTAGATAATATTATTAAGCGTAAATAAAATTTGGATTGAAAGATATGTTTTTAATTTTTTTTAAAAATGTAGAAATTGTTCTTGTAGAATAATATGCATCGAAATTCTCGAAAAAATGTTTTATTAACATTTAATTAAATACAAAAAAGTTAAGTAATTAAAGAAATGCTTTCTTAGTCTGGTATTATAATCCTATATTTCGAGTTCGTTTACTTTACTTCAACCATGTATTATTTCCTCATTATTTCTCTGTTTACTGACCTAGTAACCAAAAAAATTCTTTTCTATTTTATTTCCGATTATACTGTCAATACTTTCATATTTATTTTGTTAATAATTTGAATTCTATATTCAGTATAATAATTTTTTTTCCTTTCTCTCATATAAGGCTTTTATAATTATGTTGTTATAAATAAAAAACACAAAAAAAATTATTTCTTATTGAGAAATTCTTGATTGAACTTACCATTGATAGTAAATATTCTTATGAAGAAATCTGTAAGAAACCGAAATACTATGTTCGATTTTCATTTCACTAGCTGTGATTTTCATATTTATAAAAACATACCCTTTTAATTGTCATAGGATAAGACATAAATAAATGAAGTATTTAAAAACGAAAATTTCTAGGGTAGACTTTATATTATTTTGTTTCCGTGTAAGCAAAATAAATACAAGATAAGAAAACTGTATAAAGTTTTCATTTCGTCTAATACCTTCTTAAGACAATTTTATTAAAGGTTTTTTTTAAGAAAAATTATAATTAGAACTTCTATTTGTTAAAAATCAGGCAAAATTTATCACCGATAAGATTAAAGATTAAAGCAGAAAATTGATTTTGAAATTAAAAAAAAATATGCATTAATTGATATTAAGTTTTTAAATTAATTTTTTATTTTTTATCAATTATAAAAATATTTTAAGTATATTTTCCAACAACTTATTTCACAAAAAATAGAAATAAAATTTAGTCTACATGAGCACGATAGCATGCGAAGGAAAACTCAGCTTTTATTAACTTTGCCATCACGTTAATAAAAGCTCAAATTTAAAAATTAAGTTAAACTACTTCTGCAAACTAAATGTAGAAAAGTGTAATTTTCTGCATTTGATTGTAAGAAATTTTTCTGTTTTCTAACTATAACTGAATGAATTATGGTAATTTTTATCGTACTACCTTATAAAAACACGCCATATTTGACCTTTCAACTGACCATCTCTAAAAATATATGCCAAATAGTGTCCGAAGTTTTGCTATGATTGATTAATCTAAAAATATGAAATTGGAGATAGTTCTAAAATAACGGTATTCAAAATTTTAAATTTAAGAGAATTTGGTCAGAAAAGACCAAAACTTTTTTTTTATTTAAAACATGGAAAGTTACGAATACTTCTCTAAATATGATTCCTTCAAAAGAAGGGACTAAATATTTGTTAGGCTTCATAATTTTTTTCAGGTATACATTTATTGACTCAAATAAAATTGGTTATTACATCATTTAAATCTTCTTAAAAGCAAATTTTTTTAAAAAAATAAAACATTTAGAACATTTAAATTAAAAATTTAAAAAAAAGGTTTTATGAAGAATAGAGAAATTTTAAATGAATAATACTTTGAGACATTGTACATAATAAAATAAATTTCGGCGGTAAACATAAAATGTAATGCGAATTGATTTTATTTTCTCCATTTATATTTTCAAAAAAAGTTTAGTTTCAAATAAAAAAATTATTTTTTGTATATCAATACAATGCAAAAAAATTAGAAAATTGTTCTTGGAGACATTGCTCTTTATATTAAAAAAAATTCAGCAGTATACATAAAATGTAATGCGAGATTATTTTATGTTTTGTTTTAAGATATTTTTTAAAAGTTTAGTTTCAATAAAAAATATATTTTGTATATCAATACAATGCAAAAAATTAGAAATATATATACTTGAGTTTAATCGCTTCTAATTGAATTTAAATTCAAATTTGGGGGAGCCAATGGTATACCTATATAAAAAATGCTTAAGGGAAATTTCTAAACAGAACTTATTCCTCTGTTATTCATTTTTAAAACGCGCCTTTTTTTCAGATGCTTTATACCATGGAAAAAGCTAAATAATAGCATATAAAATATTTTAGAGCAGATATGATTTAAACATTGTAAATAATTTCACAATGACCGCTATGCATGGACAGTTCTTGAATATAAAATGTATCTTAAAACTATTTTAAAAAATTTTAATGCATACTTATAAATATTTTGTAACTATAAAAAAATGAGAGAGCTTCCGTTGATAAAATGTTGCTTTCAGAAGGAAGAATGTTACAATAAATAAATAATATTTGTTACTTTTATTCCGATTTCTGTATCCGCGACATCAAACATGGAAAAGAATTTCAAACAGATTTTCTTCGCGATATCAATTAGATGGTAAAAAAGAAATTTTCTTTGAGAAAAATCTAATAACCAATTTACCATATTACAGAAAAATATGGAGTTATTCCTGCGTTAAGGGTAACTGCATATTGTCATATATTAAATTATGACTAAGTTATTTTTATGCTTGCCAGATGCATCATGTCTGATAAAGTGCACATTTTTTTCTATAAAATGAAAAATTTCGAACTTGAAATGTCTGACTCAAGAACAGTAATAAATTTTATCAATCTTTACAAATATTTCCACTTTTAATAGCAGCGCTATATCAATCATATTTTCCATATTCAATAAACTTATATTTTAACTTTTTCGCATATATAGTGTAGAGAAAGTTTAGTAATCGCCAGAAAATTCAAACTTGAGATTTTGATAAATCGCCATGTTTCAAAATATCCATGCATTTCTCCTTTAGTTCAAAAAACGCAATTTCAGAAAATTTCTGTCTGTGACAAAGATAACCAAAACACGCTTTGAACTAAATGGCTGAAATTCGGTGTACGATCTTCAGATCGAATTTATCCATTTTTTTTTTTTTTGTAAATTTTTATCTGAAAAAGGCCATTTGCCCGGTTGTTCGAATAAAATTTGAGATAGTTTACGAAACAAGAGAACAATATGAATAAAATTGTCTATTATTTACTATCTCTATTGAGGAGACCTATAAACTTTTGAGCCAAAACCAACTAGAAATTAATCTTTTATCTGTCTGTGTCACACAATGGCTTATATCAAATCTGGTGCTGAATTTTGTGGTTCCGAGTGCAGTTTTGTGCCAAATTTTGCTTTTAATCGGTTGTTTAAAACATAAATTTCGTTGTGTGTGTTTTTTTTTTGTATACTATTAACACCATGACAGGGATTAAACGTGAAACGCTCGCCAAAGATGATACGAAAGATTCGATCAAAATGCTAAATTCACCCCCAAAAATTAATATTTCATATCTATTATACACCAATACCTAGTAAGTCGCTCACAAGAATGAGAAAATATACGAGGAAGTTTTGGAGAGACAATATAGCCTCCGGTTTGAAAAAGTTTTTTAAGTAGATCCAAAAACTAGATATTGCAAAAAAAGTGCCAACTTAGATGGCATTTTAGGAACATTGAGAAGCTGACAGTTTGAAATTGTCTTTAACCAGAGAAAAAGCAAAATTCTTGCGCATATTCAGGAAAACGAATCGCGTTTTGCAGATGTGGAGACTTTTTACTTAACAAAACACAAAGAAAACTTTATTAGTACTAATATTGATTACATCAAAAGATAATGTAGAAAAAACAAAAGAATGATTTTCACATAAATATTGCGCATTTAAAATACTGAAAGTGTGGTATTTTTAAAAGGATTTTTAAAAATTATTCCTTATTAAAAACTGAAAAATACGACACTATTTAATTTAGTGGATAAAAATAATTTACACTAAATTAAAAATAAATATTTCACGTGATATTTTACTATAGCTATCCAATAGAGAAATACACATATAGCATAATCTGAACATCTCAAAATACCTGCGATTAGTCTCCAGTGTATTTTAAATGTAGCTATTTTGATATTTGTTTCACTAAAGAGTCGATTTTCTACTATATTCTTTTAAAGTCATCTACTCCGGAAACCTACTACATGTCCTCATTAGTTAATATTATATATACACTAAAATGACAAAAGTCATGGGATGACTGTTAATATCGTGTCGGTCCTCCTTTTGCCCGGCGAAGTGCAACAACTCGACGTGTCATGGAGTCGACAAGTCGTTGGAAACCCTCTGCAGGAATATTGAGCCATGCTATCTGTATAGACGTCGATAATTGTGAAAGTGTGGATGGTGCAGGAGTTTGAGCACGAACGGACCTTTCGATGATATCCCATAAATGCTCGATGGGATTCATATAGGGCGATCTAGGTGGCCAGATCATGCGCTGGAATTGTCTGGAATGTTCTTCACACCAATCGCGAACAGCTCTGGCCCGGTGACATGGCGCATTGTCATCCATAAAAATCCCATCGTTGTGTGGGTGCGTGAAGTCCATTAAATGGCTGCAAGTAATCTGCAAGCAGCTGAACATAACCATTTCCAGTCAATGATCGGTTCATTTGCACCAGAGGACCGAGTCCATGCCATGTAAAAACAGCCCACACCATTATGCAGCCACCACCAGCTTGAACAGTGCCTTGCTAACAGTTTGGGTCCATGGCTTCGTGGGGTCTGCGCCACACTCGAACTCTACCATCAGCTCGTAACAACGGAAAACGTGACTCATCTGACCATTCCACGGTTTTTCACTGGTCTAGGGATCAGTCGATATGCTCACGAGCCCAGGAGAGTCGCTGCAGGAGATGTCGTGCTGTCAGAAAAGGCACTCGTGTCGGTCTTCTGCTGTCATAGCCCAAGGAAGACAAATTTCGCCGCACAGCCCTATCGGACATGTCCCTCGTACGTCCCACATTGATTCCTGCAGTTATTTGACGAAGTGCTGCGTTTCTATTAACATTGAACATTCTACACAGGCGTCGGTGGTCTCGGCCGTTAAGTGCAGGTGGTCGCCCACTGCGCTGTCCATGATGGGATGCGATGCCTGAAATTTCATATTCTCGGCACACTTTTGATACTGTGGATCTCGGAATGCTGAATTCACTAACGATATCCGCAATAGAATGACCCATGCGTCTAGCTCCAACTAACATTCCACGTTCAAAGTCTGTTAATTCTCGTCGTGCCGTCGTAAATCACGAAAAACTTGTTCACATGAATAACTTGAACACAAATGAAAGCTCTGGAAAACGAACTGCGCATTTATACTTTTTCGCTGCGATACTACTGCCATCTGTACATTTGCATATTGCTATCCCATGACTTTTGTCACTTCAGTGT
>JAOUZG010038069.1:6215251-6235824 GCA_026289955.1 Argiope argentata | reverse complement strand
CATTGAATTTCATACCAGCAAAGAAATCTATAATTTAAAGGTGTGCTAAAAATATTTTTTTAAGAAAATTCCCCGCCCCTCAAAAAAAAAATGCCAAGATACCTAAAATTAGAACATAAGAATGTATCGGCAGCACGTCTTCCCCGTAATCTGGGCTTCCCGGGTTCGAGTCCCGGTTCGGGCATGCTTGTTCTTCTGTGTTCTATCTGTAAGGCATATGAATGTGCCCCCCTGTAAAAAGGGGTTGTGAAAGCGAATGTGAGGAGCATGTAGCTAAAGTCGTACTCTTGGCCCTAGCTGGTGCCACTTGAAACAAGAGACGCTTGTCTTCGGCTTAAAATCTGCTGATGTATCAGCTGGGCTTGTCCATTGCAAGTGACATAAGTAATAACAGCACATATTCTTGAAATTAAAATTGCGCATTAACTATTAACAAACATTAAATTTGGATTCTTAAAAATAATTAGTGTTTCCAAAAAAAATTTACAATCAAAAAATTTATACAGGTAATAAATAAAACAGCCCGTCAAGTAATTCCACACTAATAAGATAATTATATTTTCTAAATATTTTTATTTCTTACATTTTTATTGTTTAATTTCTTGAGAATTACATAGTACGTTCATATCTAAATAAAACATTCCATTTGATATTTTAATATGTTCTTGAAAACGTATCGTCAAATAATCTATAAAATAATAAGTCTTTAAAATTCTTTAAAGCTTTAAAAATAAATAAAAACGAGAAAAAATTTTAAACGTTCCAGTAAACACATGACATTGGTCAAAATAAAATGTATTGTAATTCATTTTTTTCTTCTTATTTTAGATGGAATGCAAAACTGATTCTAAATTAAAAATGAAATTTTTTAAACTGCATTCCTTTAATAGAATTTTTAGATTCTCATTTTCAGTGACTCAAATATTTTTACTCAGCATTATGAATTTTTGATCCGCAGCAAAAGTATGTAAACGAAAAAAAAGATGAAAAATTAAAAAGGAAGGTTAAATTCAGTTTTTAATGCTTTTTATCTACACATAGCTTAGCCCCATTTTGGTCGCACAGATTTAGTATTAAATTTGGGCTAAAGTCATTATTTACATTTTATGTCAATTAGAATTAATTTGCTTAAATAGCGTAGTTGAAATCGTAAATCTGTTACATTTTGAGTACATACTACATAAAGAACCGATTTCCATGACTAATTTTTTATTTTCCTTTAATTTCCAATAACATATTACTTGTATGCCTAGCTTTTCTTTTCAAAATCATATATTTATTTTTGTTTTAGATTGCAGTTTACTTGTTTACCCAATTTTTTTCCCAGTTTATTTATATTTTTAATGACAAAAAGCAGTCTATTGACATGCCCAGTTTTATCATTTTTTATGCATATTTTTTTATCTCCGTCAGCAAATTATTTGTATGAGCAAATATTTTTACCTATTACATACTGCTGTATACGCTCGACTGTTTACTAGGATGTTTAGATTATTTTCCTTACTAACATAATTTTGTATCAAACAGAAATTGTTTGCATACTCAATTTTTCCTCATTTTTTATATTTCTTTTCATCTCCGACCTCGGTTTATTTGCATGCCTTTTTTTGCTACATTTTAGAACAGAATTATTACTGATATGTAGGAAAGACCCTCCTCAAGATTTAAAAAAGAAGAAAAGACAAACTTTGAAGCACGCGTATGCTTTAGGCTTGATTGAGCCAGCCGTTGCATTTTGTACTTACGACTTTAAATCCTACAATATCAGGTTAAAAACATTATCATGTTAATAAATTTTATTTGATTTTATTGTATGTCTTTTTAGTTACTGTTTTGTCAATTTTCCTAAATTTAGTTTATTTATTATTAATTTATTTCCAAATTGCACAAATCGCATTATATTCACATTAAATTCAAAATGGGAATTATAATCTTTAATATAAATTTATTTATTTATGTTAAATCTTAAGCTTTAAAAATGAATTAGCTTCCGTAAACTTCTATAGAGAATGAATTATCAAAAAAAATTAATGCATTATTCAATGGATAATAAATTTCAAAATAATTGTTAAAATGTAAGAAAAAAAGCTACACAGTACTAAAATTGATATGATTGTAAAAAATGATATTTTGAATTTTGTAATGTCGTTAACATTGATTTCTTAGCTTTGAAGGAAAAGCGGTTAATTTTAAAATAATTAAAATTTTAAAAACACTTCTTTTCACTAACATCATCTTTAAAAGAAGTAACTATCTGCTAAATTTGGTAACCCTAGACTCAATTTTATCCCAATTTCTGGAGAATTTGCTAGGACTGTTAATCCTGCATATCCCAGCTTGCAATTTATAAAAAATTTATCAGCATAAAAAATTTTAGGTTATTAAAATAATGTTATAAATTAAATAATTTATAATGCTGCCTTTATTTTTTTTCTATTCTTTATGAAGCAGCAATTCTGATCTTCACACTTTTGCATTTTCCAATGTTCACCTTCGTGAATACCTTACTGAGGGAAAAGCCGACTAAATAAATTTTGTCGGTTATTCATCAGTAAATTTATTACCCATTATTAATTCTGTGTGCTAATAGTTATCATTGCAAAATTCATACTGCATGGTGATACATTTTATTTTCTTCTCGAAAGTTTCTTAATAGCTTTTTCCTGCCATTTGGATTCTAATATCAAATTAATTTTAAACTACTTAATATAACCGTTTTGGCATGTGATGAAAATATTTCCATCCCCTTAATTAAAAATTAATATTCAAATTTAAAAAGTCAAAAATTTAAATGTTATATCTTTAACTTAATTTATCAACCATTAAGAAATCTACACTAAACCATTCCTTAAGATTCACTATAAATCATATGGCAGACAATTCAAATATATATTTGAGTTGTGTTGTATAAATGAATAGGTTATTCGTTTTCTTGGAGAGACAACGAAAAGCGTTGATAATTTATACCATTTCTCCCTGAGAAATCGGTACTTCTGCTGATCATAATGGCAGGTCAACTACGAGTTTTATTTAAAATAAGAACATTGCATCAATCATATTTTACATTTTCTGTATTTTGGGAAAACAACAATTCATATCAAACAACGAGTAAAATTATTCTATTACTTATTAATAATTTTTCTGTCCGGGATTACCTATTTGGTAAAGCGTAGGATTCGTACTCCTTAGGTTAAGAGTTTGAAGCTCTCCGGCCAAAAGATTCTCCGAGTGTGTGGCGGACGGTGCTCGTTAAATCCGTTCGTAGTCGCAAAGTCCTCCATGTCGAGATTAATACCACTAGGGGTACGGGGTCAGAGGTTATCGTTCTCTGTTCCAGGACAAAATTACGATCTGAGATGAATGAATGAATTTGCATGAATGAAGTCCGCACCCTAAAAAGGGTTGTAACTTATTAGTAGCTAAGTCGTTCTCTTGGCCCTAGATGGCGCTACTTGTGAGAGACGCATTTCTTAGTCTTAAAATCTGCTGATTGCATCAGCGGGGCTTGTCCACGGCAAGTGCCATTAGTCACAACACAGCAGTAATAATTTTTCTATTATTTATTGATACTTTTAAAGAAATGATGCAAAAGTTACATACACTTTACAAATGGCGAATTAGAACCGGTTGAACAAAATCATTAAAATTTCTGCCATATTTTAATTTAATAAGAGTATCAATATTGGTGTTAAAAATAATTTTTCTGTGAATGAAACGAAAGTTTATAACAAAAAAGAAGATAATTTTATTGTTAATTAGCATGAAACCATCCATAAAAACCTTCTTTATGATTTAAAGTATTTTTGACTTTTTTTAAATGAATATATATTCTGCAAATTAAATTTATATAATGTGAAAATTTTATTTGTATAGAATTTCCCATTTTTATTTATATAGATTGGGCACGATTTATCTAAATAATAAAGATAGGACGTGTTTTCACTCTCTCTTTCACACACACACATTAATTGAAAAAAAATTGCGGCTTCATAAATAAATTAATAAAATACCATGAAACTTCGGCTTCTTCTCCCGGCGGCTAATACTAATTGAGATGAAATCTTGTTTCGGGTTTCGCGATGGGACTCGGGACAAAGCTACTTACCGGAGATGAGCCCGGAGGGTCTACTTAGAATCAAGTAGCGAAGAGTAGCGGGAGGTGCAAAAGCTAAACGCTCGTGGCAGACGGAGTTTCGGATAAGCTGCAACAACCGGATAGGAATGAATGAAAACGTGTCATTCTGTGCCAAGACAAATAGCATCAGTATGTATTTTGTTGCTTTAAGGCGACCAGGGAGCATTAAAATGACCTTCTGTAATTTTCACCTTAGCAATTTTGAATTTCACAGACATTAAGAGTAACACTATAGGAGATGAAACACAAACCTTTAAAACATTGTATTAATTTATTTGTGAGTTGGGGGGTAATATAATGTAATATTAGTGACAAATAGCGTTAATGAAAAATGTTCCAGGCACACCAAATTTGTTCGAAAGCGCTCCAATTATTATTATTATTTCCTCTAACCTTTTTGAAACAGAAGTTGGGATTAATATTGAAGTTTGAGTACGAAAAATCAAAATTAACCAATATAACTTAAAACTAGTGATTTTTTTTTAAGTTTAAGGGGTTTTGAGTTACTATATTGGTTAACTTTGATATTTTGAACTCAAACTTCAAAATTAATACCAACTTTTATTTTAAAAGGGTTAATGGAAGAAATAATGAAACATGGAGCACTTTCGAACAAATTTGGTGTGCCTGGAACATTTTTCATTAACGCTATTTGACACTAATATTACATTATATTACCCCCCAACTCACAAATAAATTAATACAATGTTTTAAAGGTTTGTGTTTCATCTCCTATAGTGTTACTCTTAATGTCTGTGAAATTCAAAATTGCTAAGGTGAAAATTACAGAAGGTCCTTTTTAAAGGTCCCTATTCACCTTAAAAGAAATGGCTCTATTCTCTATTTTATACATATAAATAAGATGCAAGGCTCTATTTAATTCTGAGATTTTAAATGAAGTTAGACGGCTTATAACCTGAGATTGTACGATTTAATTCAGAATCAAATAACAACTGAGTAAATAATCGCTAAGTTATATGGAAAAACATTTCATTATCAACATATTTCAAAGATGATATCACACTTCTGTCTGCACTGAGACATTTGCCAACGTTTGCAATACAATACTTGGACCGGTCTAGTCGTTTTAAAGAAGCACACTGCTTCCACAGAAGCAGTGTGCAGAAAAATAGACTAGCATTATGTAATGACAAATAGCATGGATTGAAAGCTAAAAGAGTTCACACTTTTCAAGGAAGCGTACGATTTTAAGTATTCTTCAGTCATTTTAAAATGCCCATAAATCTGAGTTATGGACAGTAATTAAGTTTCCAGTGAAAACAAAATTTTTTAGTATTATATTATGTTTTAATATTATATAATTATGAAGGCTTTATGTAAATTGAGGATATAACATAATTCATGATTTAATGACGCTTATCAGTAAAGGACTAAAAAAGACTATGATCGCTAAATATACAGTTTTTGAATTTAATTTTAATTTAATATTATTTAAGTCTAGATTTGAAAAACTGAAATTTAAGTATGAAAGGACACGATGATATGTATATCATACTTTTGAATCCTGGTTAAATAGAAAAAGTGATACTTTAGCTGAAATAACCCAATCAAGAATTTTTCAATCCACAATAAGCTCAAGACCATCTCGTAACATCATCAAATACATCTTCACTGGTTGACATCACATGTAGACATCCATGGCAACGAAATGGCCGATAAACTGGCCAAAGAGGGTTGCTTTCAAACTACCCCAACTTCTACCAAGCTGACCTATCTGGAGCTTTTCTCCATCAAAAAATCTGCCATCAGAGAAAACTGCCTGGTTCCTCCATCAAATAACTGGTATAAGGGGTCTAACCCAGGTTTCTTTCTTTCCATCTCAGGAGATAGGTCATCCCATACTTGCATTTCGCGACTTGCCAGCGGACACTTAAAATGTCTTAAATTCTCTGGGCGAAAAAAGTTTTTTCTCCTTTGTCCTAGATGCCAACTCTTCCAGGTCACTTCCTCTCACATCCTTGACTGCCTTGACCTCAGTGTAGGGGATATTTATTCATCTCCTTGGACAGTCACAGATCATCTCAGAGTCAATGGTTTATTTGATCTGATTTGATTCCGACAGATCATGATGGTGATAAGAAGAAGGAGAATTTTACATTTTCAACAAAAAGGCTCCAGATAACTAAATTATCAAATAATGATAAATAGTTTCATATTGGTAAAAATACATTTTTTTTCAGTGTTAATATGACAGTAGATATAGGCTGACCACTAAGTGTAGACTCTATGCTACTGATGTCTATATTTTATTACAGATTTTACTACACAATGAAACATTTCATCATGAAAATTCCTTTTTGAGATTATTTTGAAAATCTTAATTTTTAGGAATAATATGTATACTGGAAAACTGGATAATTTTTTTATCCAGTATTAATGAAATTCTATGATAATTTATTAGTATATTTTGCATTGTCTGAATTATTTAAATTGAACATTACATTATACATTAGTCGATTATACGCTTATTCATTCTTTTTTATTGACAATTAAATGCATATATAATATGCATGTTATCTTCTGTATAGCTAAGAGTAATTTTTAAAGAAGCATTATCATGTTATAATTTTTTGAATCAAAGATAAGAATCTCTTTAAACTTTTTTAGTATATAAGAGTATTGGAATAAATGTTCAAGGATTTTTTTAAATTCGTATTCCCTTTGAATAAAGAATTATAAGAAATAAGTCTTGTACAATCGATATTTTATTTCCTTTTTAAAATCGAAAAAATAAATTAATAATACTACGAATGAAGATTTTGTGCCCATAATTTTATAATTAATAAACAAGACTTTTTTTTTCTAAAAATTAGACTAAATTAATAAATAATGCATAGACCTAAATTGAAAAAGCAAAAAAAAAAATACACGTCGGTAAAGTCATTTGCATTATTTAAGGAATTCAGAAAATTAAACATACAATTAATACAGATCCAGAGTCCATTAATTGGTTTGGCTAATATTATTTGATTGCTTACCAAAATAAGTGAAAAGATTGAGAAAGAAAGAGTATATGCGATTATTTCAAATGAAAATCAAAATGTAATAGATTGATGAAAATTGGGAGCATTGTCTGAAGATGGTTATGCAAAGGCTTTAGGGAATAGAGCTTTTGAATTTTTATAATATAATAATACTAGGCAGCTGTCTGAACAATATCCATCCTGGTAGTTGTTGTCGAATTAAATAGAATTTTTTAAAAAATTGGTTATTTGTACATTAACATACATTAAATAAAAATAAAATTATTTTTTAGCTAATTTCTTCTTATGCTTTAAAAAAATGGAAACTTTTACAAATGAATCAGGGTAAAAAAATTAAAGTATATTTGAAAATATTATTAAAATACTCAGGTATTATTAAAAGATTATTCTTCAACACAAAAATTGCCTCATCAGGCATAGAACTGCGTATATTAATAGATTTTTTTAACGTTTTATGAGTATATTTTTTTCCACACAGATGTTTCCATTTAAATATTTATAGAGACAATTTTTATCTTTATTTTTTTATAAAAATGTAATTAATTTCGGCAAATATTCAATGAAAAAAAATCTCCAATTTTTTAATAAATTATTATTTAAATAAATAACGAAATATATTTGATAAATAATATTAATAAAATAAACATAAGGAGTTTCATTACTACAAACAAATGAGCTGTATTAAAACCGAACTAAAATATATATAGTAAGTAATTATACATCATAATAAAGATCAAAAGAAAGAAATGATAAGGGATTTAATAAAGATCAAAATATATTTGAAAGATTATAATTACTTAAAATTTTAAAGCTTTGTTTCAACAAAATAAAGGAACTATATGGAACATCACGCGAAGGAATTAATTAAGATTAAGTTTAATTACCTCCAAGGAAATGAGTGTTTTTGTCCTCCAAATGTCATAAAGGAACATTCAATCAAATTAAACAAATGATGCTCACGTATGTTTAATGGATTTACCTGGCTATTCATATAAAACTGAAGAAAATTTAATATTGCCAAAAAAATAAGCTATTGACTACCACAAATAAAACCTAGAAAAATGTCATTTTGAGCGCATGATTATATGAAATGAAATAAATAGGGAAGGTGATATTCTTTTAAACAATAAATGCGAGACAAAGTTTTTTTTTTTTTTGAATCGTTTGCAATACTAAAGTGACTCATTCAATGAAACGATTAAAATGAATAAAAATATAATTTAATTTGCACGAGCACGTTTTGCTTGGCCGTTCAAGAAATTATGTTCTGGCATGATACATTGAAATATACATAGCAGATTTCATTTTAATTTTTTAAATCTTATTTTCTTATAGTCTCAGTTTTAAAGACATGTATAATATTGGAATTGAGAAATAATAAAAATAAGAAATCTGTCAAATTCTTCCTGACGTGACATCATTTGTTTGATAAATTTCATTTCCTTGGTAAAATATAAACTGACTTGGAGTCTAAGTGGTTATGCCTTTACTTTCAACTTTTTTAATAATCTGAATCTGCCCATTCCATATATTGATCCCGTAGTGAATATGACTTTTATCGTTCTATAGGATATTGATCTTGCCTGGGGAAATCTTTTTACTTCTAAGTTAATTGCAGTTCAGAGAAACGAAACTTTTTTTCACTATTTGAAAGGGTCAGCAATTGTAAATTGCTGATCCTGTACAGAAAAAAAAGAAACCTGATCTTATCGGTATATTTTTTGTCACTATTCGGGTTAGAAGATTTTTAAAGAAATAAATGTTGCAAAAACTTAAAATAATTAATATAATTTTTGAGTCATTTGCATAGGATACTTTACAAACGAATGCATGCAGTAAGAAAAAAATAAATAGTCAATTTTATTTTAATGATTTTAAATTATTATTAATTTATTATTAAATTATTTATTATTTATAAATTGTTTTTTATTTATCATATTTTTATTATTAATAATTATTATCATTATTTTTAATTTATAGAATAAAATATTTTAAAACTTACAAGACAGTTAATAATTTACTTATAAAGCCTGCTTTTACCATCATGTTTAGTTTATTTACACAAATTTTAATAAACTTATTCAAAAATAAATTAGAAACAACAGAATAGTTTCGTTTTTAAAAATATGCTTTCTATATAATTTGCTTCTTTTTTTATGAGTAAACAATGATTATGAATTATTAGTATAGTACAAGGAAAGTTTTTTTTCTTTTGGTAATGATTTGATATTATGAAACGAGATATACGTTCTTGAGACAAGTTTCATTTTGACAGTCAGTAACTATGAATTTATATTAAATTAAAAGTAAACAAAAAAGTTATGTTTTTAAAATTATGCGTTTGATACAAATTCACTATTTTCTAATGACGAAACAGCTGCTATCAATAATTAGTACGATACAAAACAATTTTTTTGGCATAATGCTTTGATATTATGAAAAGAGATACATATTCTTGAGACTAGTTTCATTTTGATATTTATTGTAGCAACGAATTTATTATGAGGTTTATTTTATTTTTTATAGTCTCTTAAAACGTACTATGATTGTTCCCGTAGAAAGAAGTTCTTCAGATTCTAAACTAATTAAAGAAAACATTTCTAATTTCTTAAGAATATGTTTTTATTCTATTAATATAAAAAATTATTTTTAAATATTTTCTATTCCTTATCAAAATATGAACCTACAGCCTTATTTAAAGAAAGAAAGTATATATCCTTTAAGCTGACTGTAAATTAATCGATATAATCTAAATAACATAACTTCAAGAATGAATAGAGATGAAAGAGGCTCTTAAACTTGGGACTCAATTAGAGTTAAATGTTCAATTTTTACTCAAATAGACTAAAATATTCATTTTTAGAAGGATTGAAGAGGACTGAAGGGAATTGATGATTTCTTAAGCTATTTAAGAATGATTTTAATTAATCATTCATAATATATTAGCCCTCATTCTGTATTTTTGGACTAACAGTTTTGTAGTTTAACAGTTTTGTAGTTTAACAGTTTTGTAGTTTTGTAGTTGCAGTGATATTAAAATTGCTAAATTTCTTTGCATTTTTCTTTAGGGAGAGTGTAAGAACTCTTAATATATTTGTGTTAAAAATGTATTTAAGTAAATAAAATGGATATGCCTCATATCTATTATTTACTTAAATAAAGTGAATAAGCCCTTAGTCATTCGGACACTCCTTAGATATGGATAAAAGAAGGTTGATGCTCGCTTAAATTGTATTAAAAAATGAAGATATTACTGTCTGGATTTATCACTTATGATGGATTGTACCTCTACATGAATCGAGTACTATGCCCTGCGCTATGTGTTGTAGTATCTCGGTCATTTAATTCACTCAGATACTAAGGAAAAGAATTAAAAAGAAATCTGCTAAGCATATTTCAAAGTATCAAGTTGGAAAAAAAATTTTGAACGCCCAAGCCCAAGTTAAATTATATTTATATTCATTTTAATTCTTTCGTTTGAATGAGTCTCTTTAGTATTGAAAACGATAAAAAAAAATTTGACTCGCCTTTATTGTTTAAATTAAATATTACATTTCCTATTTATTTCATTTCATATAATTACGTGGTCAAAATAACATTTTTTCTAGGTTTTATTTGCAGTAATTATTAACTTTTTTTTACCAGAGCTTTTGTAAAAGTAATGGCAACGCGTTATTAAAAGCTGATTTTCTGAGGCGCTCGTGCAGATAATAAAATTTCAATTTTTCGCCAGCGGATTTTTATTGACACCAAAAATCTCATCCGCTAAAACAACATCATGATCTGACATGATAAAAACAGAGAAATCCTTAGTGGTATTTTTAGGTTTTTTTAATGAATAGATCTTCTTAATTCTACTGAATACATGGTCATGTCATTCATAAATTATGCCAAAAGATATTGGCCAATTTAATTTCGGATTCATTTAGGCATTTGTTAGAACAAAAGAATGTGCTGCCACAATTCAACATGAAAAAGCGTTTTAAAAGTCTTAAATGTCAGGGTTTATTATTATGACTTGACCGTTACATGAAAAATTTAATTGATCCCTTGACACAAGATATAATTTTTTTAAAGTTTGTATTAAAGAGATAATTCTTCAGTTTCCTCTGAAAGATTATTATAAAATTTCTTTACGATGTTTTCAAAAAGAGCAACCAAGAGAAAGAATTTAAAAAAAAATTATGTCGGGAGATAATTCGCTGACTATATCTGAATCCGTCTTCCTTTAAAGAAGAAATCAATGATAAATCGTCCTTAAAGAGGCAATTAAAGTATATTAAGCTATTTAATTGAGCCCATTGGAGCACATAATCATTGTGAAATGAAAAAAATTGCGAAATTACATGGACGTTTGATAAAATAATTGAACCATTATTTCACCCTCAGGTTTGGTTTTTGAAATCTGTTTTTTTTTTCAACCTTCCAGCCCTTTCTTGAAGGAAGAAAAATATGGCATGAAATTAGAAAAAAGAACTTTTGTATTATTAATATGTTATCGAAATATTTATGGGAATCAGATTGTCATAAGCCTTTGAATTAAAAGTCTGCAGAATTGAATTTATAGAAACTCAAGAGGAATAAATGCACGATGGATTAAATTTAACAAATGTGTTTGTCCTTTTTTTATATTTAGTTTACAGATTTTTGTTGTCTTGCAAATGAAATCCAATGATTAAAAAGAAAATATTGTCTCAGGATTTAATAGAATTCTTTGACGAATTACAAATTTTTAGCTTTAATCTAAAGTCTGCTCAATTTAAAACTATGTGTTTACAAAAAAGGCGTTTTGAAATTACGATGATGTACGTATTAACTTGTAAACATGGTAACTCGGAAATAAAAGAACTAAGCAGAATACATTTGATGTGCTGATAAATATAGATTTCTCTGAAAAGTTTGTTTTTAAATGTATCAACGGGAAAATTCTATCTTTAAATCTACATGGGAGTGAGCGCGATCATATAGAATCGTAGCGAGTTGGATTGATAATATCTGGTATATAATTTTACCATCGAAATTGTAAATCAAATTTTCAGAAAAAACCTATATAAGCGAAGCCTATTGATTTATCTGTAAGAGAGATAACTCAAAATCCCAAATAATATAGATAAAACTTGATGTGTTGCCTACACAGAAAAATGTATCTATTTATAAAAACTAGATTATGGAAAAAAAACTCCAAATGTAACTCGTTGCACTCCAAGCTTTATTAAAAGTACTCGTTAAATTGAGTAATTCTCTAATTAATTCTTGAGGTTAACATTCTATCTAATTAAATATTCTATTTTGATTTATTTGCTTCCTTTGCTTTCCTTGCCTTTTTTTAAATCAATGATTAACAAATGACTATTCATAATCAATATACAGCCTTTTGAATATCTAAATGGAGTTCTGAAATAAAATTGAAAATACAAACTAGCATACATCTTCGGTAATTTTTAAGGATATTATTCTCACATTTATAAATTTTGAAGAGGCTGCGAAATATACTGAAAGTGAGCCTTGTACTTGCTCTTGGAACGTTTTTGGTTTTTTAAGGTTTGTACATTTCATATTTTAAAGCAAATATCCGCAAGTCTTAAAGGTGCTATTCCGGAGAAAGTTTCTCAGGGTACTGGGATTTGGGAAATGTTACTCAGTTTGTAATAGTATTGTCTGTGATCCGCTGCATCTTTGGGTGATTAGTCAGCTCTGTTTTTTCTTTATGGAGAGCAATGCAAGGAAGAAGAAAAAAAGATCACAGTCGGCCACAACAAATCCTGTTGATACTGCTCCCTTCAATGGTGGCGGGGTGGTCGGCTGTATACAAGAAAAAGAAGGGTTAGCAAGAAATAAGTTACCCATTTCAGAGGGCTCTAAAATGCATTTTATTGGTCCAAATAAAATAAAATTTGATCTATAGAATCTTAAGATGATGCGCTTTACATTTATTAATTAAAAATATTTAGTACAAAAATTCAGTAATAGATGGTATTGTAACACAAATGGCATTTATTTGCATATAATTAAAATGTAAAACACGCCTTTTACCATTTTTCTTCGAATAAACAGAAGGCGGATTCTGAACGAATTATTTCCTTCTCTGTTAGTCATGACTTATTTGCAAGAAAAAGTGCTGCTGCTGAAATTTTTCTAACAGAACCAACAAAACTCCGTTGCAGCTCTAAAGGAATTTCCGGCATATGAAGCAGATACGAAGAGATTCTATGTCTTTTTGTATCTCATGCAGGACTATGCAGAAAAGTGAAAAAATTTGTCAACTTAGTATTCTTCCAAATAGAGAGCAAGAATAAAAATTCTGTCTGTAAGTGTCAAAAATGTTTCGACCGCGCTCATAGAAGCCAGCAATCATTTGCCGCATAATATTGTGAGTTTGACAGTAGTTTTCCGTGTTCTGGATCCATGTTGACGCATTAAACTGTATAAAAAATAGTACTGCATTTTTGCATTTTTATTCATACGAAAACAAGTCTGTGCACTTGCTGTAGGACGAGGACTTAGAAGGTCGTAAAACTTCTGCACTTCTGTTCCTTGCTCAAATAGTGGTAGACACAAGTTGACTATGGAACATTCTGTGGAGTGATGAGACCCACTTTGCCTTAATCGGCAAGTTAACACCCATAACTCTCGAAACCCTCAAGTTAACTTAGGAACGACCTTTGTACCTACAAAAGTGACAGTATGGTGTGGGTTTAGTGCTACCTTTTTCATTAGACCTTATTTATTTGAAGAGAAAGTTCAAATGGAATCCAAACCTGTACGTTCGCAGGACAACATAACCATGATATTCTGAGGGATTTTGAAATCCCAATTCTTCTACATCTTGAATGCACTCAAAACACCATTTTTATGCAGAACGGTGCATCGCTTTATATTGATCGTCGTATAAAGCGATTGTTAATTCAGCATTTCACAGAAGCACTAATTATCAGCAGTCATTTCCTAATAGCATGGCCTCCTCGCTCACTGGGCATGACCCCATTCGACTTCTGGTCGTGGGGTTATTTGAAAGACAATAATTACATAGTCTCTACCAGATCTGATGGACAACATTCGGTGCTATATTCTTAATAATTCGGCAGACTCATTACTGCAGTCTATAGAAAATATGATTTTTTGATAAGAGAATATTGTTGAAAATGGAGAAGTGCATATTGAACAATTTTAAATTTACTTTATTTATAAACCACAATAAATGGTTTTATGCGCATCACAACGTCATCTAATGGGGAATGTTTGTACTAGTTTTTTGTTCTTAATAAATATAAAACGCATTATCTGAATAATCTATGGTTAAACTTTATCTCATATGGATCAATACAACACATTTTAGAACCATCTGAAGTTGGCAACTTATTTCTTGCTAACCTTAAAAATATTTCGATGATAAAAATATATAATAGAAATGTGTTATGATAAATATCTGTCTGGTTATGTAGATTCTTTGTTAGTTCAATGTTGATGAAATCATTATGAAGGTATTTTATTGTTAATATAAACTATCATTATTCTAGCTGGTAATTGTTTTTTGGCATAAGTAAAAGTTTTTATGACAGTCAAGAGTCTCACTTAAAAAAAAAAAACAACTTCATTGTGTAATCTGGTTTTGATGCCCATGATATGACCGGGTATTATAGGTGAATGAAAGCAATTCTGGTTCAACAATGTTGCCATTTTTAATCATCAATGAATAATTTTAAGTTGATGTTAGTTATAATATGAGACCTGTATAGCGTGTAAATACAGGGAAGGATATGAGGCTCAACCTTTCCATGCTGGTCTGTATTTGAAATCTTAAGAGAAATCGGAAAATGAAACCTGTAAAGATTTGTTAGTTTCACTTCATATTGGAGCTGAAAATGCAAAGTATCTCCTGTAAGGCTTCAGTGAGTGCATTGCGATAGACTCCAGAAAAGGAGAAAAAGGATCGGTTTTGAATTGATTCTTTTCATTTCCTCTTTGGATTCAGTTTCTTGTCGCACTATTATGCTCCGGCATGTACTCCGTAAATGCATTGTAAATAATTTAGGGTACTTTTTATTAAATTTGACTGTTTGTTTTAGCCATTTCTTTAATATCTGAAGAGTACAATGAATTATATTGTTTTTATAACAAAATTGAATATTTTAATCAAACAAATTTTAGATTTCTTTCAAATTAGATGAAATTCATTTGGAAAAAACTTTCTATGAATGAGATAACAGAATTAAATTTTTTACAAAATTTCCTATAATTTTGATTAGTTTGTTTATTAATTGCGATAATTAAAAAATAAAATGATTAGTTGAATATAAATATGATACATGTTTTGGTACAAAAGTTTAAAATTGCATCAAATTTTTGACTTAATCTATGTAAAACAAAAAAAGTAAAAATGATAAACAAAAAAACATTTCAAAAGAATTGTGAAAGTTAAAGAAAAATGTTTGAATAATTTAACTGTTTTTATTACAAAGATAATTTTTAGAATTATAATACAACGTATGAACTATTTTGTAATTTTTAACTAACGTATGAAAATATTTTTGATGAAAGGCGAGTTAATGAAATTTTTATTATAATACAGAAAAAAAAATCGTAAGATATCCCTTTTCGTTTTTCAAAATTTATTTCAAATACATTTGGTTGACCCAGTTCAAACGATTTTGCGTGTTGATTCCTTTCACACCTACTAATATTCTTTTAAGTTATTAGCTGAAAATTAGAAGAAAAAAATATTCTTTTTATTTGCTATATTTGATGGGGGGTTTTTTCCATTTAATCTGAATATTTTGAATGGGATTATAATATGTGATGCAACAAATTTTCCGATTTCATCGCCATTCTTGTAATGATTTGACACTCGTTTTCTTTTTTATTTTAAAGCTTTTTAAGATAATATTTCCTCAACAGACTTTTGTTATTCAAATAAAATTAATACCTTACTAAATTATGCGCAGAAATTTGTTAATTACATTGCAAATCAAGAAATGCACAAAATGAGCTTCTCTGATAATATCAATAAATTCTAATAATAATAATAATAATAATAACCTGGTAATATTATAAAAGCTTACTTTAAACTGAACTTTTTAATTCCCATTCCTTTAATGATGCTGAATATGTTATATATAGTTTCAGTGATTAATATGTTATATTCAATCGTCATTAAATTATATTAGAGTTTCGATTTGATTAATCCAACAGTAGATGGCAGCACAAGTTTCTCCTTCAAGGCGAGTATTATTTATTAATTATTTAAAACATCTAGTTTCTATTTTTATGCCTGTTTCCAACTCTGCTTTTTATTCCTTTTTTAAGTATTATTTTTTTCAGAAAAGGGAACAAGAACACTGAAAAGAAAATATCAAAAAGAAATAGGAAACATTGAATATTTAAATCTCATGAGTATTTGAATCAATATCAATTTTTAAAACAATGTTATTAATATTCTTAAGAAAATTATTCAAATATATAAGGTAAATCAAATTTCTATTGGTATGAATTGCCTCAATTAGACTTAAAAGGCATTGATTAAGATATTGTATTTATTACAGCCATTCCTGAATGTTTCTAAATATTTTCTATAATGCTATCGCATCAGTATTTTTCCTGTGTTTCAATAAATTCAAATTCAGACAGAAATTTAAATTTATGTGTTTTACTTCAATTAATTTAAAATTATTTAAAACAGTAAACAAATTTTATAATTAGAAAACTTTTATCCTATAAAAGCATATAAATGATATGACCGAAACAATATAAAGTTGTAAACAAAAGAAACAAAATTTGAATTTCTTTTACCGCGATTTTAAAAAGTAATTTGACAGATGTTCTCTTTTTAGCTACATGATACAAATAGTTTTAAACAGAGTAGAATATGATTCAGCGTAGCTTTGAGCCTTATTCCAAATTTTCCCACTTTGAAAAGAAAACTAACCATGATGAAAATTCAATCAATAGAAGATCCACTGTGTTAAAAGATTATTGACGTCATTCTTAAACTGAATGATGTCATACGATAAAGAAAGAATTTTTTTAAAAAATGTAGTTGTTTAATTCAAAGCCCATTTGTCAATCAATGTTAGTGTCGTTATTCACCATGACAACGCTTTTAGATGCCTGCCTTAAGAGAAATTCAGAAAGATGATATCAAAGCAAATCATTAAATGCACTAAAGGAAACATATCAAAGCTTCAGAAGCGAAAGTGTTTTAACTTCCGGGAGATAAACACATTTTTTTTATTTAATTTTTAAAAAGGGATTTATTATTCATCTGAATGTAGACCTAAAATAAACGTCTTAAACCATTCGGAAATTTGGGTCTAAAATAAATTTTAATTTGTTTGAAAAAAGAAAGTAATTCATATAATCATTATTCAAATTATATATATGTGATCCCAAACTTGGTATTTCAGAATTTAAAATTTTTAGTTCTATGTAATCATAGAACTATCATTGAATCAATCAGTTTCATGTTCCTCTTTTCCATGTTACTGGTCATAAGAGATTTTAGATATGTTTTTAAGTTAAGGACGTGAGAGTGACACTTTAGAAGGTATCTGAGTACTCCCATTTGTGCCATTTATATTATTTTCATTTACCATTTATATTCTCATTAATTTCCAAAATTTCAGCAACTATCTTGAAGAAGTTAATAATCTAGGATTTTAAGATTGACGTATTTAAAAAAATGGTAGAAGGATTCAAATTTTAAAAAAGATAAAATATTATTCTAAATAATCTTCATCATAGCTATTTGCTGTTTATCGAGTAGTTTAGAAGGTCACTTAGAGAAAGATTTTCTATTAATACGATTATTGCGATACAGAAACAAGAAAGTGCGTTGTAATCTTTTCGATTTATTTGAAAAAAAATTATAGCGTTTTTTATGTAATCACACAATTTTCACTTTGGATATCATAAATAACAGAATATATACAGAAAAAGAACGGATTATATTTTCTTAAGAATCGATAAAGAATAATTATTAATATCTGTGGGTTAAATCGGGTTAATTTTTAAATAGTATGGCACATTTATATGTCTATACATACAAACAAATATTTATAGAAACAGCAACTATATTGCTTTTATGGAAAAGAATGAAAATGGTACATTTAAACATTTTCCAGCATTTTTTGTCATTTGCTCCACCAGATTTCTTCTCATTCAACTTTTGTCAAGCAAAATATGCTACATTCGAGGATACTATTTACCCTCTTTTAATTGCCCGAATGTAAACTCGGCCAGTTATAAAACGGCAAATAGGCAGCGCATGCCTAGAAAGGTTGAAAAATGCTGTTCGGCCGATGGCAAGTAATTGTTCTGCCCGGTCAACTACAACCGCTATATTATATATTTTTTCTTTCTGCCCATGCGTTTGAAGAATTAGGCGGGGGGGGGGGAAATTGATCACTTATCATAGATTCCAACCTCTTTTGCTCTTGGTTATTTCTGATGCGAGGTTGTGTACTTTATTTTTTTCATTTTATTTACCATTTATTTTCTATAGTTCTCCAAATTTAAATATGTTAACCTTTTTTATTTTATTTTATCCCTTTTCTTTGAGTAAATATCCATAACTCTAATTCAATACGTAGTGAAAAAAGAAAAATTCAAGGACGCCTAAATAGCAATAGACAAGCATGGATTGACTGAATTTATCTTGATGAAACTGTGGCAAACTTAAATCAAGTCCTTTCTGTGCATTAGCTGCCAACTTGCCGCCTTATAACCTATCGAATTTAAACCCGGCATAACATTAAAAAAACGTAATTGAAAATGTCTTTGAAATGAGAAGTTACAGCCATTATTTATATTTCGTATTAAAAATTATAAACTCTTCGAAAGATTCTTTCCCTCGCTCAGAAACTCCGATTTAACCCTTATAACATCTTGTTCAGCAGTGAGATGAACGGTATGACCCTCTCACATTACAATTGTTCTAGATTGATAGATGGTCCTTAAGGGGATCATTTGGACTTTGGGTCGAGTGCAGATAATGAACCACACTTGCGTTTTCTGTCATTCCAAAGAAATAAATTGTATCTTAAAAGAGGGAGAGTGTCAAAACCTTCGGATGTAAATCTTTCTTTATTGTGGATTTAATAATATTTCTTTATTGTGGTCTACGAGAGTGGATTTTTAACGTACATTCCCACGGTCAACTGAAGAACACTGAGGCATTTCTATTCGGTAACCAAGATCTCGTTTCCACTAATATGAAAATGCGTGGTAAAGTTTTGACAGAAGATAAAATAGAAGATTTTGAGGGAAGATAGAAGGATCTGAGGAAGTTTGGAGAGACTTCAGAGTTTCGAGGTGTTTGAAGGAGAGTCGTTTGAAGGAAGTGACAGAATCTTTGTGTGAATTGAGCTTCTGATTTTAGATCTACCCGATAAAGATCGGTGGATCCCTTGAGCTACCCTTATAGTAGCCTGATAAGTTAATAGCTGCTAGCTTTTCTTGTGAAGTTGTTTCTCCGAAATTAATCAAGGAACTATTCATGTATTACAGTTAACTGAGATGTAAATGTTATCAATCATATTAACATAGATGAGAACGAGTTGATGTTATGTATAGAAGGCTATAAATAAAGAATATGTCTTTAAATGCTATTTATTGATTGGATCTTATTTGATCAGACAGGATAAAGTCATTACACCCTGTCCCCATTGTTTGAAGAAATAAAACAACTAACACTCAAAATATGCATCGTCATATCCTAATTTGCAACTGGAAATCAAATCTATCCTAGAGTGTAAGTCCACGATAATTTTCAAAGCAAGGGAATGTAATAAAACACCACATTACGAAATGCTGTCCAAAGTAAATTTCTTTATATTTTTATTTATTTATTTATTTAGCAGAGAATATTTAATTATGAGATTACATGATCATGATAAACCAAATAGGTTCAGAAAATTTCTCCTTTTTGCTTTTTTGTATAAAAGGCAAAAGCATTGAAAATATAATAAAAAATTCAAACTCGATACATTAAAAAATAACTAAGTTTGGGATCTGTTCGAGTCCGAAAAAAAAATTAGGGGAGTTAAGTCTGGCTTTAAAGGACATTAGAATTGATTGGCGAAATAATTTGCAAAATGAACCATTGGTTAGTTCTGATTTTGAGTAAAGTGATGCATAGTCAAGCAAAAAAAGCTATGAATTGGCTTATTATTGACTTTTTAAGAGCTTGATTAAGATTTAAAAATACTAATTAACTCCCTACGGCCTTTGAACTAAGGGTAAGCGCAAGAAGATCAATTAAAAAATTTTATTAACCTAATTGGGGAATAAATCAATTTGTAATAAATTTAAATGAAAATAAAAAAAAGAATGAAATCTACAATCGCAAATTTCAAATTATCATGTGAGAATATTATTATTTTTAAGTCATTATTTGTTTTAATTATTTTAAGTAACTAAAAAGTTTAAACCAGTTTGAA
>JAOUZG010038069.1:6195022-6211875 GCA_026289955.1 Argiope argentata | reverse complement strand
TGTGTGTGTGTGTGTGTGTGTGTGTGTGTGTGTGTGTGTGTGTGTGTTGTTCTTTGGCTACTAAAAGTTAATGACAAATGTGTTATCATTGTGTTAGTTTTATTTAATAAGCAATGCTAAGATATCATACGTATAGACTTTAAAAAAATTTCAGAAATATTTAAATTATTCTGCTTACAGTATCCTTATAGGCTAATTCTTTTCTGTTCACACTATTGTATATATTGATTAATAAATTCACCAAATTTAAGAACCGTTCAAAAAGAAAGTTGCAGTCAGAAGCGTGCGTGATGCTAGAGCAAGAAAACAGAAAAACTTAATTAAATTTTGAATAGTATTAATCTGTAATTAAGATTATAGATTATTTATGTCACCAAAAAAATAAGTATAAACCAAAAATATATTTCAACTTATAAAAAGTTATATCAGCTAATAAGATGTGATTTCAATTTACAAATAGTAAATGCAAAAAATATAGCGGATTCAATATATTAAGGGATGACGTGCGTTTTACCCGAATCATAAGGTAATCAATCATAAGAAAAATTAATTTTTAACAGACTGAAATGAATCTAATCCAAATTATTCAATAATGAGTTTATTGGCATTTCATTCTAATCGAGGAGATATTTCACTCATTGAGTTTTTCTTTGAATTGTTTAATATCATCTTTCTTTTTTGTATAAAATATGTTTCCTTTTTCACATAGAATAATAAAAATGACAGACTTCAATTCATCAACCTTTGCTATAATCTAAGATTAAAAAATATATAAATAAAATGTGAAGTTTAGGATCCTATAACTAATTTTTATTCTTTCTTATCCTTATTCGCACACCGATAAGTTAGCCAATTTAAACTTAAGAAAACATCATGTCTCACTAGCCAAACACCAACACAGAAATTAGTATTTCACATCCTATAAAGACGCAGACCAAAACAGCAGGGATATTTTTAATTCAGCATTGCATTACAGTTGGCGGTGGCTTTGAAATTTTTTCTATGAATGTCCTCATTTTAGCAAGTAAAATATTATATACATGCAGATTAATAGTGCATTATATACACAAATATATTATAATTTTTTGCAGAATTAAAAATTTTTACTAATTTCACTGTGATTTACAAGCATAAAAAAAGAATTACATTTGACAATTTTGAATTTCAATGTTTTCCTTGTATTTGAATAGCAGACTAACTCCTTCCATTAAGGCGACCAGGGACCTTTAAAATAATTTTTTACCTTTTTGCAATTTTCACCTTAGAAATTTGAAATTTTACAGACATTAAGAGTAACACTATAGGAGATGGCACACAAAATTTTAAAGCTATATATTAATTTATTTTTGAATTAGGGGGTTATAACTTATAATATTAGCGATAAATAACGTTAATGAAAAATGTTCCAGGCGCTCCGACTTCGTTCGAAAGCACTCCAATTTTTAGCATTATTTATTCTAACCCTTTCGAAACAAAAGTTGACATTAGTCTTGGAGTTCAAAATATAAAAATTAACCAATACAATAGCTCAAAACTACTTCAACTAAAAAAAACAGTAATTTTGAGTTATTGTATTGGTTAATTTTGATATTTCGAACTCAAACTTCAAGACTAATGCCAACTTTTGTTTCAAAAGGGTTAGAGTTAGTAATAATAAAAATTGGAGTGGTTTCGAACAAATTTGGAGTGCCTGGAACATTTTTCATTAACATTATTTTTCACTAATATTATATTATATTAACACATCTAAATCATAATTAATACAATGTTTTAAAGGTTTGTGTGTCATCCCCTATAATGTTACTCTTAATGCCAGTAAAATTTCAAATTGCTAAGGTGAAAATTGCAAAAAGTCATTTTAAAGGTCCCTGGTCGCCTTAATATAGCAATGGATTTAAAAATGATTAAAATTATTAGGAAGAAAAAAAAATAATTTATACAAAAATTCTGAAACAAATGAAAGCGCAACTAATTAAAATAAGAATAAATTCTACATATTAGAATTATTCATAAAAATTTTACATTAAATAAACTCTAAATTGTATTCATTCTATTAATTTCCAATTTAATTCTTTTTATTTATACGATTCTATTATACTATATATATATGAATCTTTTAAAGCTGCCAGATTTTATTCAAAAAACTGATTAAAATTCATGGCAGCAAAATTGGGTATTTTAACATTCATGACTGCACTAATAAGCACGCGAAATTTTGCACGACATTTTTTAATTAAAATTTCCTTTCCCCCAAAAAAGGTAAGTTTTAATTAAGTTAATACATTAAAACAATCCATGCAAGTGGTGAGCTTATCATTTGAAATGCATTTTTTGGTCATACGTCAATGCGAGTCGGTCTTCCGAAACTTCTGATCTGTGAATCGACGGCCGATATTGGGAGGGATTTCTGCAACAGAGCGTTTCCTGCGTGTTAAGCGGTCAAGGTTTGTCACAGAATAATGGTCACTTCTCTATTTGGAGCGTGGAGCATAATGGATCCCCACCTTGTAAAATAATCATTTAAGAAACGAAAGTGTGATTAAAGATAGATAAGAGCATTCCTTGGACTCACGGAAGACGAGAATCGGCTTTTAAAAATTGATAGCATGATATAAATAACGTTTTTTGTTAAATATATAATGAAAAATATGTTATATATAAAGCTTTTTGCTAAATAAAATAGAGCTTTATTCGGCGAAAAGGAATCTCGTGTAAATAACAATACTGAGTATAAAATGATGGTTAAAAGATTTTTTATTCCATTTAGTTTGTTAAAAGGCACCTTTATAATTAAAAGACAAGTAATATAAAAAACAATCTTTTAAAATCAATTCCTACTTTGGATATTAGGAAAAATTTAGAAAGTTAAGAAAAATTTGTTTTATGCACTTTTTATTAAATAAATACAATTGTTTTTCTCGTGTTCCACTTTACGTGCAGTAGCTTCTGAGGGTATGGACCCCAGAGCACCCGAACAACGATCATCTTTGACTCAGTACCCCTAGTGGTATAACTCTCGACATGGGGAACTTTGAGACCTAGTTCGAACTCGCAGCACAAGGGATGCAAATACAACACCCTAACAACCAGGCTATCGAGGCCTAACAATTATAATTTTTATGAAGAATACTATCAAGGCCTAACAGTTATAATTTCTATGAAGAATACTATCAAGACCTAACAGTTATAATTTCTATGAATACTATAAAGGCGAGAAAACTAGGTTTTAATTAATTAATAAAAAATTAATGAATTAATATTTGAAAATACTGTATTAGCATCAAATGTCATCAACAAGTTTTTTAAAAAAAATTTAAAAAATGTGTTTTGTTAACAATTGAAAAATTGAACAAGATATATATATATATATAGGGAGAGTGAGAGCTAATAGTAGGAATTGAAAAAGTTTAGTTGTCTTCCTCTTGTGTTAGCTTAAATTATTGTAGGACCTTCAATTTTTATCAAGAGTTAACATTCAGAATAAACATTTATTTGATTTGTAATCAAGAGATTAAGCTAAATTCCATAATAAATTACAGGACATATGACCACTTTTATTCGTGGGCAAACTCTTGTTAATTTTCTTAATGTTCCTCGAGCTTGTAAATTTTGCATTGTAAATTAAACTTGATTTCATGTAAACACTACAACTAATGCGAAATACCTACATTTAACGTATCAAGTAAACGTTGTTTGAAATTGTTTTATTTTCGGTTTAAGCTAAATAAAACCTATTGGGATCATTATCTGTTTATGTTTGATTCTCAGTCAAATCGCATTTAAATCGCATATACCAATCAGAAAACAATACTAACTTCAATAAATAAAATATGCCTATTGCAGCAGTAATATAATTATAAATTAAATGACTTGTTAAATTATTTTAATTCGGTATATAACTCATTCAACTCGCAAAGAATTTCAATTGTAATTTCATTATTTTTCTCGAGGATGATATAAAAATTAATTCCTTTTATGATATTATTACATACTTTACAATCATGTTCATTAAGCTAAACTGCATTAATATAAGAACAACATTAAAAAATACAGGATACAATGCAACAAATAAAAATACAGGAATAACATTAAAAATAATTATGGAAAATTTAATCCCCAATTTCCAGCGATTTTTAAAATTAATTCTATAATATATAAATTTTATATAATTTTAAAACCCAAATATGTTATTAAGGAATTAATTTATTTCCTCAATAATATTTAATTTCAATCATATGATTCAAAACCACTTTTTTTTCATTTATTTCATATTTAGACAATTTTCATTAGTTTCATTCATAGACAAAGCGTATTTTTCATTGCTAACTCAGGGATTTGATAAGCTAAAGTTTTCAATTTTTCTAAATTCCCTAATTATTTTTAATATTTTTGTTTATTTGATTTACCTGCAAGTGAATTGAAAAATTCTATTCTCAATAAATTTGTTTAACTCAATATATAACAATTCTTTAAAATAACAATAAAACATTTAAGCGTTTATTTATTTATTTTAGCAGATACATATGAAACGTTATTTGATTAGATAAAAATGCCGGCAGCTATATGAAACATTGCTTATCTGTTAAAGAATGCCTGTATAAATGTATTTCGAGACACCCAGACTTTACTAGACAAAAAGCCAAAACCATCTGTCTGACGCTGATAAAAAGCGAATGTCATAAATAAAAGAAATTTCACCTGCTCCTATGGAAACCGAAATCGTCTGCAGTAGCTCTCCTACCTAATATCATGAATGAAATTGGATGATATTGAAAAGGTACATCAAGTAATGAAAAACGGATTATAATTATACGAAGTTAGAATAGTAATGCTTAAATAGATATATAAACTGAAAGTCAGGATCAAATTTACTTACTGGTATTCAGAATATTAAAAAAGTGCAGTAAAATTCTTTCTTTATGTCCTATTTTATTTGATCTTCAAGAATATTCAATATCACATTTCTGTGTGTCGTTCCAATTTTTATAAATGTTTTTTTTAATAAATATTCCGTTGTTGCCATTCTTTCATTCTTACTTGTAGAATATATAAAAATATTTATCAAACGATAATTTACTCATAATAACCGTGCTACAATTTCGGAATTATTTTCAAAATATATTACTTTTTCTTACACATTTATTTCAAAAAATATTTTTTTGATTATTATTTTTTCTTTGAAAAGAATTTTTGTTCAATAAAATGGACGAGTTCCTTGTAAAATGTGTCAAAGATTATTTAGAATGGGCTTTTCTTATTTAAAAAAAATGCAGAAGACAATAATTTAAATTAATGTTTAAAAAAGAATTTTTTTAAAAAACAATAAGAGATATGTAACAAATTTATAAAAATATATCTAAATAATAAATTAAAAAAATAGACTCTCACAGCAAATCTGGGATGTGAGTTTATTCTAATTAATAATTAGAAGCATTTAGGAAATAATATCTCAAAATCTTTACTTGCAGTTGTTTAATAAAGTCTATTATATTTTAATATAATCAAAATTCTATTAAGAGTTATTTTTCATAAATACATATTTTTAATAATTTAATAATTATAATTCCAATCTTTTTTATACAAAAATTGTCTTTTGGGTCTAAGCTCTTTAAAAATTATTCATTTGACATCAAAGTGTTCAGAGGAATTCTATTGTAATCTCTGAGAAAATCACCTGGCTCATCGCGCAGAAGCTTCTTCTACTAGCTTCCTCTGAATTAAGATAGAATTTTAGTTGGTTTTGCGAATAGAATAGCTTCTCTTCAAGCTTGCTATTTTATGTTGTGAATACTACCTATATTAAAACGATGTTCATGATGAGTGTAAAGATTATCAGCATTTGTATTGATGAATAAATCAATTTCACGCTATTTTAATCGATATCAAATTTGTTATTCATTCGTTAGTTAGAATAGTTCTCATTAGCTCCAGTAATGATTTTTAATTAATATCCATTTTCTAATCTTCTCGGAAATATCACCAGAGTTAGATGCAAATTCAGTTTGGAAATTGAAGAAAAGTAATCTAACTGAATTTTAATTGATTTTATCTTATGTATTATTAAGTCTGAAGTTATATCATGTTATCTTATATTATCAATCTCCTGGAGTATATGATTGTATTTCACATGTTACTGTAATCATTATCACAATTCTTACTGGAAATATTTTCGTGTAATGTGTTAATTCTATTTTTGTTATATACAGAGACAGCGTTTCTTTCTTTTTCTTACCTCTATAGTATGGTCTTGGGCATGGAAACTCTAGTACTCTTTGGTATGCAATGGCTTCTAAGATATTTTCTATGTGAGGAAAAAAGAACTTCATTTGTCTGTTTATTTTAACATACAACCTTTTACCTATCTATTTTATTCTCTACATAAAAAAGGAAACCCAGAACCAAAAATAGTTTCTTTTAGAAAGCATCATAAATTATTCTTAAATAGAAATTTCTCCATTGCTCTTAGATATAACATACTTCTAAAACAACTATTTTTTCTGTTATCAAGTTTTGGTGAAACTTCCAATTAAGAGCGAGATTTTAATTTATTTCACAGTTCAGGAAATATTTTCAAACCTGAGTGTCTGTTTATAGAAGGTAACAACTCTCATAGACATAATGGCAGACTTTTGTGTATTTTTAACTTTAATTAACAATAGCTACAGCAAATATTTACTTTTAACAAGCCCTTTTCAGTTATGAAGGACTGGGTGATGCCATAGTTAAAAATTCTTGTTTTCTGCACTTGAAGATATCTGGTTCAAAATTCAAATTTGCTAAATATCTTTTGTATTAATCTTCCTCCGATATGTTTCTAAAGTTCGAAGAGAGATTGTCTCTTAGAAGTTATTGTCTATTATTTGATTGTGATTCAAAATTGTAAAGTCCATCATAATATAGCGTTCGTGTATTTCAAAATGTTATTTCATTGTTACTACACTAAATTCCCTAACTAAGCAGCTAACCTAAATCTACCTAAATCGGGAATCAATAAAAAAGCCAATTTAAAAAGAATGATTTCAATGTACCATTCATTTTAGAATCAAAAATATTTTAAATCTATATTAAGAGCTAATATATTTGTGATTTTATTGACAGTGTACGGCCAACGATGGCAAGAAGAATAGGACAAAGGATCCACTGACAGAAGCATTCATTAAATTATATTAAAAAAAGCCTTTTCTAACTCAGCATCTTGGAATAGGCTAGATATTGTCTTTGGAACCGGACATGGCCCTTTCTCTTTGTACTTCAAGCTATTTCATTTCAAAGGATCAGATTACTATGGTTGTGGTAAAGTGAACGAACCACTTCACTATACCACTATCTGCCCTTTCACCATATCTTTTCATCTTAGCAAACCCACCCACGACCTCCAACGAATCTAGTAGATCAAAACCATAGGAAATAAGCTGTCCGAAATCAAAATTAGAAATTTCATTCAATTTCTGGAAGTTAAAGAAGAATTTATCTCCTTATAATCTCTTCAATTTTGTCTTCTTCCTTAATCAAGCCCTTCTCCAAAAAATTTTAACATTATCAAAATTCTTGAACTCATATTTCTTTATCAATTCCTACTATTAGTTCACACTCTCCTTATATATATATATATCTTGTTCAAATTTTCAATTGTTACAAAAATACTTTTTATTCATCCAATCAAGTTCAAGTAAATTTTTTTGAAACTTGTAGTAGATGACGTTTTTTTTTTCAAATATTAATTCATTCATTTTTTATTAATTAATTAAAAACTAATTTTCTCTTCTTTATAGTAGTTGGAATTATTAGGCTAGAATAGCCCGGTTGGAAGGGCCTTGGTTCTTCATCCTTTGTGCTGCAAATTCGAACATGGTCACAAAGTTTTCCTTGTCGTGAGTCATACCATTGGGGGTACTGAGTCAAAGGTGGTCGTTATTCGGGTGCTCAGGGGTCCATACCCACAGAAGCTGCTGCATCTCCTCCTTCTTTTGTTAAGTGGAACTTAAGAGCAACAATTGTAATTATTTAATAAAAAAAATAACTAAAATAAAAATTGTCCTAATATCCAAAGTAGGAATTGATTTTTAAAAACAATGTTTTTTATTATTACTTGTTCATTATTGTATCGTATATAATTATTATTTTATGTTCTGTATGTAAATTTTAACATTTTTTTTCTTCTTAAGAAGTCTTATCAGATATATCTATCATTCGACAGGCAATCCTAGAGATTTCAAGTTCGAGGAATTTTGTGGCAGAAAGAAAAGAAAAAAAAACAACCACAAAACTTTGGTACTTTAGAATTTCCGTATTAGTTTTGTTAATTGTCCTGAAATAAATTTTGTAGAATTTTAACAAGATTTTTAACAACAATTTAAAACAAACCAAAATTAAAATAATTTTCATTTATAAAAAAATTGTTAATTTTGAGCTTCAATTCTAATGGTGACTGTATTTAATCTGATAAAAGCATCTTCACAAAATGGCATCAACAGCCATTCTCTTTCGTTATTTTTATCATTTCCATGTAATTGGTACTAATTATGATACTGTTTTCTCTCATTTTCAGTCAGCTTTTTAGTCTCCATCAGTCAAGCCTCGCAGTTTATCAGTTCAATGGGTCATTAACACTCAACGCTTCACCCGATGTGGGGTAGGCGAGAGCAGAGCCAACCTTGCCCAGCGTGACGAGACGTCATGCTCTGGATTGCAAGTCACACTTTGGCGAATGTCAGTGCCACCTTTCTATTTTGGCGAATTGGAGGAAAACAAAATGAATGCTTTCTCTTAGCAATTATTTCAACTATAGACTCGTTTTTTTTCGTCTGTATCTTTGTTTTCAATAAGAAAAATTCGTGTTGTTTTTTTCAATTGGGAAAAAGAGATGCTTGCTTCACAGCTTTGTTTTTATTGTAGAATTACTGGAATTCTTGGCATGAATGGACATGTTTTGTAATGATAATTTTATTTAAGAAAATAAGTCAAATTAGGGGTTATATCTTGTTCTTATATTCAAACTGAGATGCAATTTCTTACCTATATAGAAATAATATTATATTATCAATAAAAATTTAAAAAAATATATTTATATTTGCCAATTTCCTATTCAAAAATATAGAAAGGGTTCTCTCCCCATAAAAAATATTATTTATATTTTAATAAATACTATTATATGTTACATAATAAATTAAGGAAATTAAAACTATTTGTGTCACACTGAGTCTAAATCAATTTGCAAATAAATCTTCTAAACAAAAATAAGTTTAATTGGGATTTGATGATTAAAGAAAACTGTGGAACAGAGTAGTTTATTTCGATCAGAAGTTAACGTTCTCTGCCCATATTTCTATTCTGTGGAGAATATTAAAAAAACTATGGAGACGAGAGATTTTCACTCCGATGATGGAACATATTTCTTACAATAAGAAATGGCTGTGGCAGTTAGTTCTCCAACTTCAGTTTCCACCTATAGTGTCTAAAGGACTTCAATTTCGTTAACCTAAAGCATCCAGAGCAAGATTCGTCTTTAAAGGATGAATGAACATTTTTATTAAATATTATGCTAATTTATCAATTGATTATATTAACTTATAAATTGGTAGCATGAATTAGCCTAATGTTATTGTTCAAATCAACAAAATTCGAATATTTAATGTTGTGTTTTACTGACATCTATTTTAGTTTAGAATTTTAATATTTTCTTAAAAACAGAATATCTTTCTTACATCATGCATTTGCAATCAATTTTTTATAGCTCCAATTTTTTTTAACTGGCATATTATCCGAAAATAATTTATTATTATTATAAGTATATCTGTTGAATGTTAAAGAGCAATTTTTTTCTCGTGATTTCTAGTAAATTTTGAGCATTAGATTTTTGATTTACGGCCACATTCGAATAAGTGTAATTAAAATTAATTAATTTTAAAATCCCAATTACAAGAACCTAGCTCGGACATTAATTACAATGGGGGAATAAACGAGGGCACTAATTAATAATGTTCAGTTTTTTATATGTTCTTTCTATAAAATTTTAATGATTATCTTCTATAAAATGAATTTTTTTTATAAAATTAAACTATTAATCAAATGTTTTTTTAAAAAAATTGTATTGTTAGAAAATGATAAGAATTAAACAAAAATAAATACGGAAATTAATGTATATCTAGTTAATACAGTTGCATATTAAAATTCAAATATTAAAATAGATGTAATAAAAAGCAGTTTTCATACTGATTCTATTACTTTTTTATTACTTTGTTTGTTTACGTTTTGAAGCAGGATTAAATAAGAAAAATATTTTCAAAAGATCTAAAATGCCTCCACAGGAGTTAGTTATGTTTTTTTCAAGACTGATATTTATTTATTACGCTAAATTTATACCCAGAAGGGACAAAAGACAACATCTTGAATGTTGCCTTATTTGTTATACTAATTTTATTTGTATAACTTCCAGACCATAATCGTTGTTCTTTCAAAATGTAAATAAAAATATTACATTTGTAATCATACATTTTCGAACTCTAACAAAATAATTTACTTCATACATAACATAACAGTCCGCTGCAATGCCTATTTTCAAAACAGTAAAACTATAACAATCATTCAAATTAAAAATAATTTCATTTATTGTTATTCTAAAATGTGCTGTTAGTTAATAATGTATATTTTGGAAACTTTAATAAAATTAACTAAATTCAAAAAGGGGATTTATTTATAAATATAAATAATTTATTTCTTTTCTCGATATTTTGTGCATAACTATAAGACGTTTTAAATTTTTACTCACAATCATGTATTATAAAATTTTCAAAAATGTTTGAAATATAGTTATTTTTCCACACGAAGATGAGCGCACTTTTGTCTAGATGCATTCAAATAAAAATGGAAACTTCCAGAATTATTTATTTTTACTTGTGCGATTTGACTTGGTTTTCAGCTTTATCAAAGACATAAAAAATTACGAAATATTTATCGTTAAAATAATGCGTCTAAAAGAGATATAGTCAGAAGACACTTTTATATACTGTATAAAGGCTTAAGTACAGTGCTTAGTTCTACTTCTTGCATAATTAATGTACCACCATACCATTCATACTTCTTCGCATTCTTTTCATACGATACTTCTCGGTAAGTACAAAATACATGTTCTTAAATTTTAGAAACTACTTCAGATTTCTATGCACATTTTAGCATTAAATATGCATAAAAACATATTCCATGCAATTTAAATTTATATGTGGCACCCACATAATAAGTAGAAAGAAAGTAAATTCCTCGAAAAAATTTACTTAAATATAATGCAACATATTTTCATGGGAATAAGTTAAGAAAGGATGTGTACATCGTTAATGAAGAATCATCCATTTTCGCATTGTCTGTTTTTGAAGCACATTCTTTATGCGAAACCCCTTCGTGAGAATCAAATAAAGATAAGTGGACGTCCTATCTAGTGCATCTAAATGCAAATGTCACGTGCATCTGCGTTTTGTGTGTACGACTATTTCTCTCTCTATTTCTGTACAATAGGGCAATAGGTAATTAGTACAGTTTTTTTTTACAGCACAGTGAAATGTGTCCCTACTCTAATCGTTTATTCACAGCGACCTATTTTTTTTTTGTCTGCGAATTTCGCTCGATAAAGCCTTAAATAAACTATCGGTTAAAATCTTTGTGAAAATGGGTACACAGTTGATTGATGAATCGATTTAATGAGAAATTGTGTTATAATTTAGTATCGTTTATTCAGAAAAGTTTGCTTTAATATTTCCTGCATATATTGATATTCATTATTTTACTCTAAGACAAAGTTATATTTGAGTTTAAAATGTATACGTTTTACAGCTTTTCATTCCTTCAGAATTATTTGACTTTATTACAATACGAAAATTTTGGTACGAAGTTTGTGTGTTATGTTATTGCTGCCATGTCATTAAACATTTATTTTATTTGTAAAGATGTTTATTGATCATCATTTTCTTCACTGAGCAGGTACATTTTTTAAAACTAATGCAGTTTTTTTTCAAATATTAATTCATTATTTTTTTATTAATTAAGTAAAAATTAATTGCCTTGCCTTTATAGTAATTGCAATCGTTCGGCTCGGATAGCCTGTTTGTTAGGGCGTTGAGTTCGCACCCCTTGTGCTGCGAGTGCGAACCTGGTCACAAAGTTCTCCATGTCGAGAGTACTGACTGGGAGCTACTGAATGAAAAGTGCTAATACCCTCAGGAGCTACTGCGCCCTTCATTCCGTTGAAACAGGAAAAAAACAATTGTAATCATTTTAAAAAAAGTGATTAAAATAAAATCTTTCCTAACTTCTTAAATTTTTCCTTATATCCAAAGCAGGAACTGATTTTAAAAAAATTGTGTTTTTTATATTACTTGTTTTTCATTTCAAAAGCACATCGTATATAATTTCATATTTCTCTTTACATGCTATTCCAATTTTTATTAATCTTTATATGTAGATAAATGCATTTTAATATGTCAAATAATTTAATTCTGTGTCCGCATTTAAATATACCATTATACAAAATTGAATAATCTATGTGTATTTAGCATCGAAATTGATTATATTGACATTTACAGAAGTTTAATTAATAATTATGTTTTAATAATTTTTTGAAATGAAGGTAAACTTTTTCACACCATAATCTCTATTTTTATACGTCAATAGTTAACATCCACTAAAATTCCTATAATATCATATAGTATACTATGACATCTCAACATTATAGTTTCTTTTATATAATCTATATTAACTAAATTATTTAATGTTACCGAATTTCGCAAAATAAAAATGTTAGTTTGTAAAGAACAACCTCATTTATATTCAGCAAAGATAAATCTTGTCTTCTCGAATATTTCGTGATGTTTCCTTAAAATTCCTTGAATGAATTAAATATTTTTTGAATCTAAATTAAACAAATCATGAGAATTCTTTTCACAAATTCAACACTAAATTCAAATTTCAGTTGGAACCAAAGGAATGTAAAAAAGTAATTTTATTTTATTTTTTAAGCAGACTAAATAACTTCTGCATAAAAAAGCCATTGCTGTTGTTTTTCTATTGGGTAATATAAAAAATTGTCTAATATCCGATAACAAATAAGTAATGATATAGTGCAGAGGAATTTCAAAGGTACAATTAAATGAAAATTAAAGTTATTTCAAGAACTGTTTTCAAATGATAATTAAATGCATAGATAATGTAACAAGTATTGTGTCAAATAAAATCATAACAAAAAACATTTTATTAAAGTCTTTTATAATCTTTTAAGAAATTCATCATTTTATAAATTTACTTTTTAATAAGCACCATTTTAAATACAATATTTTAACCAAATATTTTATAATGGCTGAAAAACTCTTAGCTTTCAGAAGTAAACATTTTTGTTTAATCATATATCCTTTTTTTTCATTGCCTTATATCCACTTGCTAATTAATTTTTTTTTCATAATTCTAATTAACATAAACTAAATTGAAAAAAGCTACAGGAATATTTAACCTATTTTTTTAAAAAATATTAATGATAAGAAAAAAAACAGTTTATCCTCGATTTATTTGAAATTTTAATAAACATTGTCTTATTAAAATTATAGACTCTATTTGAAAAAACTTTCAAAAATATTATAGTTAACCGTTGAATTTAGTAAGATCAAAAATCTTTTTAGTAAACACAATTAAATTAATTTTGTCAATAAAGACAGTAAATATGTAATTTCAAAAAATTCTCTTCATTTTCAAACATAAAAGTTTCTTATGTATAATGCAAACATTATTTTACAGTATATTTCGCGTGCTTTAAGTTGAAAAATAATTGTTGTAGAATTCCCTTTTGAAATGTTTTGAAATTATTTTCTGTAGATATCTTCTTGTTTCTTCAAAATTTAATTAAAATGCTATACATTTGCAAATTTTATTGATTTTAAGCTGTCTTTTAATTTTGATATAAATAATCTTAATCATTTTTTAGTTTTTAGCAGAGTTAAAATTACTTTATTATTTTGATTACTTAGCTATTTTATAGTAATTATTACTGCAAGCTTCAACTTATATATAAAAAATATTATACAAATTTATGCACTAAATTAACTAAAACATTTCTTTTTAACTAATTTAAAATGTATGGTTTTCTATCAATTGGAAATAGTTGGTGTTACAGAAAAACGACACATTTTGTTATAATATACTTTTTAATTAAAAAAATGTGCATATTTTTAATTAAATGACAATTTAGTCATTTTATACGTGTGAAGCTAAACAAAATAATAAATGATAACCATATATTATAAATAAATTTTAATGAAATTATCTAGTATATCATAAAATTTAAATTGCAACAACATCATTTAAAAAAAAGAAAGCTACAACGCTTTCTTTCCAGTATGACACATTTATGAAATGTATACATTTACGGAATCTATGTCCGTATATATCTAAAATTTCTATATTTTATGATAATAAAGCACTTATACTAACAGTAACTGGAGCATTTTCCCCTTTTTTTTCAAGTTATTACAAAACTCATCTCGACAAATGATTATTTTACAAACAGTGCAATAAAATAAAGATTTATTCTTTGTTTTGAAAGATATGGTTGACATAAATAATTGTTTTGTGATTCGAATATGAAACAAATTTATTTATTTTGACCATTGAATAGTTTCAAATAAAATAATTAGTATAATTAATAATAATTCTTAAATTGTTAACATTTGTAAAATTAACAGTTAAGGATATGAACACAGCTTGTATAAAAGAAATTACATGCCTGAAATATATATGTATGTATTATAGTATGAAAATATATTAGATAAAAATAATATTTAAAAAATTGAAACAAATTCCTCTACATTTTATAATTTCACTGTCAGTCCAATTAATTTAGTAGACAGTAGCTTTCATAAATCAAAAAAATATTATTATTTTGTATCTCGTAATAAAAGGAAACATGCATCTAAGCCGTTTTCCTTAGATCATAATTGTACTAAAATTTAATGAGGTATTAAGAAACAAATATTTGTATCGCTGTACTGAAAGTTGTAGAAACTAATAATAAACAAAGAATTGGGAAGAACAACATTTTTGTTGTCAGTTTTTAATCTTACTCGAATTGACGAAACCTGTGATTTTGTTTCTTCATTAACATTTTAGCTATTTTTCTTCATTTTCAAGCTATTGATTTGTACAATATTATTTTTCTTTGGAATATACTATAAGCCTTTTGTCATAATTAATTTTAAGCTCATTGCTCTTCTTAGTCTTTTAAAATCTTTTAAACCAAACATTGAACATTCATATATAGCATTTGTTTAAAAGTTCTATAATTTTCATTTAAAATTTAAATCTATAACATTTTGATGACAAAATACCATTGAGAGGGGAAAAAGTATTACTTATAAGATATTAATTCACGGATTTTTTATGATAAGTAAAAGAAAAACTTCTTTATACAATTTTAAACAGTTTTCATGTCAGGTAAAGGTATCTTTCATTCTTTCAAAATACTACAAAAAACATTAATTACAAATGTTTTAATTTTTCATGGACATATACGACTTTTATCTATTAGAATTATAAGGATACTAATATCAAAATGTAACTAAAACAAATTACATAAATGAGATTTGTACAAGAAATGCATTTCAAAATATTGTACCTATTTTTTTAAAAAAAATTTTATATCGTAATTCATAAATGCATGTTGTTAACCAAAGTTTGCAATTATTTTTTTTCATATTTTATTCAAATGACAAATCGCATTTTTTTTCAGACAAAAATTGCGATTTATTTATTATTTTTAATGTTTATGATATCAAGTAATAAAATTAGTAAATGAATTAAATAATAGAATTTTAAAATAAAATTAAGATTTTTTTTACCTATCTTTTATATACTTCATTTTATACTACTTTTTATATACAAAAAAAGGCTTTAAGATAAATATCAAAAAGCGGAGACATTTAAGGGTTAAAATATTCACTAAAACATAAATATACAAGTTCTTCAAAGCATTGTATCAGATACATTCTAAAACTATTTAAATTAAACATATATAATGACTTAATTTTTACAAATTTTACCACTCCTTCAGCACAAATATTCATTAATTTAAATATTTCATATATAAAACTATAATGAAATAAAATTTAATATATACTTAATTCTTAATCAGAGTCATATTCATCATGTACTTGCAAATGCAAAAGGGTTTTATCATCTATACCAGCCTCTTTAAGCGACAAAGTCAAATCTTTGAAAGTTCGTTTGGGCACGTCTGTGGTGACCACAGAATATCTCTGCGGCTTAGGATCTTCCATTTTGCTCATAGCGAATTCACACACATTCCGAAGAGTGTCCTTGCAGTCAAACTTATCGGCCACCCTTGTACCATCAGGCAGCCGGATAGCAACTGTCAAGAATGGACCTCGAATATCCGGACGCTCTTTTTCTATGGTAAATGTCGCCGATCTAATTAAAGTCCGGCGTGGCTTTTCCTCACTTTCTTCACCCTCAGACACACACTGTTGCACATTTTCAGACTCGTCTTCGAAATCTGAATCACTGTCACTGTTTAGTGTCAATGAAAACAACGGAGGATGAGAACTATTATCATCATCATGCTGATAAGAAGTCTCACTATCATCGATGTCATCAGACGTTGTAGAATCTGGAATATCGATGTCTAAAGGCCCCATGAAGCACTGGCGTCTCACTGGCACTGGACGCTCAAAATCACTGGACTCATACTTATCTGGTTGAGCCCCTATGGCTGGAAGTGGAGCATAGCGGGATAAGGAACATCTCGGGGAACAACCACCCCAGACATGGACAGTGTTTGGACGTATGATTTCATCCACTGTTAT
>JAOUZG010038069.1:6178736-6194249 GCA_026289955.1 Argiope argentata | reverse complement strand
AATATTATTTTGAATTAAATTATTAAATTTTGGACAGTTAAAAATTTTTCTTAATCTAAAACTATATTTGAAATTGCCCTAAGTATCTCTCAGTATAATATAGTGACAATCCCTAAGGGGGGATTTCTTATAAATTTTATACATTTTTATAGTTTCCTGTCAATCAAAAAACTTACTGCCAACAAAATCAAAGAAGAAACAACACAACTTACCATATTAAGCCAGACAACTTTATAATTCAACAACTTTTCAAGGAAGCAAACTGTCAACAAAATATTCTAATTTACTCTGGATTCACCAATAGAAACAGCTTTTATTTCTGGTAAAGATGCTTTTAATTTAGGAAGCTAGATCTGGTTTTTAATAATAAACTTTTAAACCTTTCATTTTTTTAATTCTTGCGCAAACTGAAAATCTACCACCATTTGATATTTAACAAGGTATCCATTTCATATAGTCCTTACTTTAGAATGTTTTTTCCTTCTCTGTCATGACTGACGTTCAAGAGATCGAATTTTCGAACAAGAACATTCGCTCCGCTTAGCATTTTCGCCAGCATATCTTAAAACTGCAAAAGCGTAAACGGTCTACCGCCCGATATTTCCTTAAAGCACGAAAGCGTGCAGCTTCTTAAGGAGAGGTCATGCACCTGTAGAATTGACAACGTCTCCAGATGGCACACGACAACTTAAGAACTGTGGAGTCTTCGTCAAAATCGGCTCAAGGCGTCCACGACAACTGTTGTCACACGGGCCGAGTGGACCAACTGTAACGCGGGGCTGAAACAAAAATTGATCGTCGATGATATAGGAAACAGATTTCGTCGTCTTGGTTACCTGGCTCCAAGTGAAACGACTGCCTGAGAGCATTTTTTTTTCCACTGTCCTTTCACACTTTTCTTTTTCTTTTTTCGCTTTATTCAGTTCCATTCGTTTAATTTTATCTCCGGGGGCAGAGCTGGGAAGGGAGAACACGTTAATATTTACGCGTTACCTTGAAGGTCGTGATGCGTCCATGCGTACAGCCTTTAATGGTCACGCAGTTAATGGCCGGAGCAAAATGTGTTTTGTTCTGTGAGTTTTGCGTGTTTTGTATTTCGGATGCGCTTCGCACTAAGTATTTTATGTCACCGAAATTCGAAATGGTACCGTAAAAGTGTAGTTAAGGACCACTTGATTTTAGTAGATGGAGTACTTTGATTATACAATTTGCCTTTCAAACGAAATTCTACAAAGATAAATTGTCTTTTCCTTTCTTCAAAACGAATTTTCTTGTTTTTTTTTAATTATCATTTCATGTTATCTCTTTAAGACTCTTTGGTTTAACTTACATATTAACTATAATTTATACAGTAGTAACAATATACATATAAAGCAATAGATTGATTTTTAAAAAAAGCTATATGATGATGATGTGACCGCTATACAACGAAAATATGGAGGGGTGCAGTACCTTTTGTGGGCATGGAACCCTGAGCACCCGAGGACAGAAGTCTGACTTTTAACTCATAAGAAGATGACACACACTTATTACATCCACTTGCACAGCCCTTCTTTATAGAGAACACTTTCACACACCTCATAAAGAACACAAAAGAACAACCATACCCAGGATGCCCATATCACGACGAAGACATGCTACCTCTATGTCAGGGTGCCGGCAAAAAAAACATATGAAAGCTCAGAACGTTTGTTTTATGCTTTAATCATTCTGATTTATTTTTAAAGAATTTTAATGGTTAAATGCTTTTATTTTAACATTAATTTACTCCTTGTACGGTTAAAACATACAAAATGAAAATAGCATAAAACATGAAATAAATCTTAAACATTTTAATTAAATATCTGGCTAACTAATGCATTTTTGAAAAACATAAATTCATTTTAAAAAATTTATGCACAAAATATTATTTAATCCTTCGACTACTGATCCGGCTTCTCAAATTATATACTAATAGGTCCTTTCTATTTTAAACGAGAAATATATAGTGTAAAGCGAGGATATCCTTTGTGATAATTTTTTTTACATCCTGGACTCCTCATCTGAAATAGGAACCACTTTGCCAATATAGAATTTGCGAGGTCATTTTGGCCGAATCAGTAGTTGAAGGGTTAATGCTCCCCATTTACACAAGGCAAAAAATCTTAATAACTGGACGAAATAAAATTAATTCGCACGCACATGAGTCACGTTAAATGTAACTCACTAAATTAGCTTCGAAAATTATTGTGTATATTGGGTGAGACAAAAAGGTTTAACATCTAGCTCATAATGAGCATTTGAAGACTCATTAGTTCGCTTTGAGATACGTTCCTTTTTTTTCCAAACAAGGAAGCATTCTTATAATATTGATAATGCGTATAACACTAATCAAAATAGGATAGTGACCTAATTAAAATAGGATAGAAGTATAACAAGTGAACATGAATTAGTGCCATTTATTCAATCCATACTGAATTGCATGTCATCATCCATTTATATGCCATGTTACCAAAATTTCACTCTATTAAATCGTTTTATTCCTATTATTTGCATCGTGAATGCAAGGTTATCTGCATAGTATTCATTTTTTTACAATCGTAAGTTAAAAGATTTTTTAAATCATTTAGCTAATGTAATAATAAAACAATCCTCAAAAATATTAATAAAAATAATTATAGATAATGCAACTTTAAAAATAGTATAATGTTAAAAAAAAGTATTTTCTCAACATTTTAATATGAGCATTTATATAATAATAATAATATCATTTTTATAATAATGAGAAAAATTATTAATAATTTTATGGGAATTAAGACCATGATGGATAAGTATTTTATTTCTGAATTTCTACAACTTATAATGCATCTAAATCTACATTTGAAGGATAATATATACGCTAAAATAAATCAATTATTTGATTAAATTAGATTTTAGGGAACCCAAAATTATTTAACATCTAATTAATATTTTCAGTTCAGAAAATTTCATAACTTATAAAGATTTAATTCAATTTTATAAATTTTATAAAAAAGAAATTTTCTCCGTTCTTTATTGAATATGGTAGAATTCTTCCCTTACATTCGACTTGAGCAGAAACCCGCAGTCTGTCTCAAGTATGAAAAAGAAAAAGATCAGTTGCATTTTTTCCTTTCAAAAGCTCAAAAATTCGTGGGATATCTATTGTCTGACCCGAAAACTCTCTGGCACTTTTGGTCGTACAATACGCGGCATTATTTCACTGAACAGAGTTTAGTAAAGCATGGCGGAGTAGATGCTTTCATTTTATTTAAATCTATAATACACTGACTACCTACGTAATTAGCTGACAAATTGATTGTGGATAGTTCGCAAAACTGAACTATCCTTTTAAACAATATTTACACATGTTTCGAATTAAAATAAAAGGTGTAGTTCTAAATGACACACCGGAAAAGCTGAGAAAGAAGAGAGCTTTAAGACGGCATTGGACTTTGAAATAAGCAAACATAGGGGGGGATATTAAACTCTATTTTTATTATTTGGTCATCAAAATAATTTTTACATTCAAATAAAACAACATTATAAAAGATTTGGTTCCATAAAATTAGTATCTACAATTACTACTACAATTACTTTTCTAAAAACAATTTTCTAATAAGATTTAAATACGTTTAAAATATTTCAAGTATCTGAATTTAAGAGAAAATTATAAAAGGTTGATAATAAAGAATTCTATTAAATATTAAATTAAAACTTAGCATGCATTTTACATTTCGAAATTGATAGTCAAAAATCCATTTGAATTCAGAAAACAAAAAATAATATTTAAAGTTAAATAGTTGAAGTTAATTAAAAGTTACTATATTGAAAGATAAGTATGTGTGCAATTTTTTTTTCTACAAACTGAACAGTTAATTCAAATTACAAAATTATGCACAATTTTGTTTCAGTTTAATTTATATGCTGTGATTAAGACCGAGTAAGAGAAAAAAAATTAAAAACTTAAGTATCTGGAAAATTATGAAAATTAAAAAAATATAGACATTTGTATTTTTTAAGTAATATATTTTGTTTTTAAATAATTTAATAAGATATTTGATGTATTTATATTTTAACGAATATTCACGAAAAATTTCATAACCTCAAATGAATAATTCACAAAAGTGTCTTATCGATATTAATATTTTGCAATTCAATGTACGAACTAAATATTAAATTACATACCAACAAAATAACCATGGATTTAATATAATTATATTTAAATTTTTTCAACTTATAAAGATGGAATTTTTTAGCTGAGTTTTCATTTAATTTCTGATGGGCTAAAAATTTTCAATTTCTTTGCCCTTCAGTATTGTCGATGATAATACGTTATTTCAGTATTTTCAGAACATAATTTAATTTCATTTAATTAATTAATTTTAATTAATTTATTTATTTTTACATTTCAAAATTAAATTAATTTGATTTACATTTAATTAATTGATTAATTAGTTTTTAAAGTAAATTGCTTTGCTTTAATTTAATTTAATTGATAACTACATGATTGATTTAGTTAAATTTTGATTTCTTGCAACATAGACAATGAGTTGAAAAGAAATACATTTTAACATTTTAAAATATTTACAACAATTCATTATGAACGACATATCAGAAAGATTGAAGTAAAAAATTTGGATTCCGTTTTTCAGCATTCATAGAAAAATTTATTTTCTAAATTTATTACATTTACTGGACATTTTTTAATCGATTCCAATATAATCATGTCAGAATATGATATTGTTTTTGGAATGAGGTTTTTGGTGTCAACAAAACTCCGTAGGCGAAAAATAAATATTGTATTATCTGCAAGAGCATTTCAAAAAAATTGGCTTTTAATAATGCTTTGCCATTGCATTTACAAAAACTCAGATTGAAAAAAAAATAAGTTAATGACTACAGCAAATAAAACCTCGAAAAATGTCATTTTTAGCACGTGATTACACGAAAGGAAATAAATAAGAAATGTGATATTTTTTTAAACAATAAATGCCAGACAAAGTTTTTTGGATCGTTTGCAATACCAAAGTGACTCATTCGATGAAACAATTAAAATGAATAAAAATATTATTCAACTTGCACGAGCACGTGATGCTGGGCCGTTCAAGAAATGATGTTCTGACATGATACATCGAAATATGCATAGCAGATTTCATTTTAATCTTTTTAACATTACGTCCAAGAATTCCATGCGTTGCTTTGACGTTAATATTACTTTATTTCTTCCAATAAAAACAGTGTTCTTTCTATGCGGAAGGATTAATCATACTCGCTACAAATGACGGAATTGCCTGCTGCTCATTTGGAATATTTTTATATACATCTGGAAAATGGGAAGGAAATTGGTTGTTAACCTTCAGGGAATGCAAAGAAAAAAGAAAAGATTCATTAAAATGTAGCACGCGAAAAGGTGCCTACGAAGACAAAAACAGCAAAAATGAATGATAATGAAAGAAAAAGTCCCATCTGCATAAATGGCAATTTGCCAGTGGGATAGCTTAAGAAAAAATTTGCCGAAATTTCAGAATAAAATACCAAAGATCGATACAATCATCCAATGACTTGAACCTTACATAGACTTAACTTATCAGAGAAAATTAAAATTTACTGATGACAGAAATGAGGAATGCTGAATTAATAAATGAAGTAATTGCTATAAGATTTTGTATTATTCATGTGCGGGTGAATGCGTGTTATGCTTTGGTTTGAATTTTTGTGGTTAAAAAATCAAAACATATGTCTTACTGTGATATATAAGTCTTTTCCTTTAAACTGGAGCTTACGAAGGTCAGATTATATTAAACTTAAGTAAAAGCAAGCATTTTAAAGTGATAATAAAATGAAGTAATCCAACACCCTCCCCTATAAACAAACAATTGTTAATTAAAAATAAAGTATAAAATTCTACGGATATTATTATGACAAAAATGTTTACATAAAGTTCTTTCCCAAATAAAATTGACAGCGTCATTGTTTTGATGTAAACAGGGGAATTGGTCTCACCAAATCTATCTCGTAGAATCGTTAATAAACTTCTTGCTCCTTTTATCGGGATGACGGATTATAGTTAAAAAATATTAACTTTTAAGGCGAATTTAGCACTTTTTACTAAATTTATGATCTCCTTGGCGAATTAATTGGCGATTAATCCCTGACGTGCTTTAATAGTATGCAAAAAAACGAATTTAAGTTTTAATTGAAACAAAAATTTGACACGAACGTGTGTTTTTGTTTATAAATTCCCACACCGAATTCTATAAATTTACTTTATTGAATTTTTGAACTATCGTGTTTACTTATTTCTGAAAGTACAAAGCGACAGATGGTAAACTCGTAACTGGATTTGGCTCAAAAGTTAAAAGAAGTTTACACTATAGATATTAACTCTGATCACTGAATTTTATATATCTAGATCTCTTTTTGTAGTTATAGTGTTAATTTATATTCAAACAGTTGGGTAGACAAAATTTACCTTCAAGAATTATTTCACAAAATTTACTGAAATTTGATTTTAAAACTGTATATCATATTGATTATGAACGTTATAGCATCTAAAAAACATTTAATTAATATTATGCTAACAGTTACGTTTTTATTGGTAACAGAAGAATTAACAAAACAAAACAAGTTTAAGGTTATTAAAATAATCATGTTTCAATATCTATTAAAAATTTGGTGATTTAAAATATTTTATAGATAAAAGTATGAACATCAATGTATGCATAATAAATTAAATTAAATAGTGCCCTATAAATATTCAAGACGTACCATTTGGCCACCAAAGACGACTAAAGTTAAACATCAGTAATAGTTAAAGACAACAGAATGAAAATAAAAAAATGAGTAGTTAATATAGAGAAACTTGTTTTTATTTATTTCTTGAACCGGTATAGTGTGGTTAAAAAATTGAACTTCGAGTTCCAAAATATTAAAACAGATTTTACCGATATAACTGATATAACTGATTATAGTAAATTTTGCTGCCAGAATAGTCTGGTTGGTAGAGCGTTGGAATCGCATCCCTTGGGTTGCGAGTTCGAACTCGCCAACTGAAAACTCTCCGTTCGTGTGATGACTGGTGCACGTTAAATATGTAGTGATCATAAAGTCCTCTATTGCATGAATAATTCTGCTGGGGATACTGGTTCAGAGGTGATCGTTCTCTGTACTAATACTAAATTCCTATCAGCTAATTAATGAATGAAATACATGAAAGAAGTCCGCTTCTTAAAAGGGATTTGTAACGTGAGTGAGCTAGAAATCAGACTTCTGCCCTCGTGCACTCAAGGGTCCACATCCTCAGAATCTACTGCACCCCTCCTTCCATTGTAAAGGGGAAGACAAGAACAACAACAGCTGATGATCTGCAGGGGGTGTGAATATGCGGCACATTAAGCATGAAATATAGAGTTTCAAGCATTCGAGTTGCTAAAAATTGGAAACATGTTATCCTTATTATATGAGTTCATCTGAGTATGGTTCAGAACTAAGCTATCAATATACAGTTTCAGAATGGATAGTTAAAGTAATTAAACTAATCCATTTCTTCATGTCTGATTTTTAAAGCATCTTAAACTATAGTGGAGATGTCGGGACAGCCGAAATTGTCTTATATGAATAATTTGGAAGCTTTGAAAAAAAAGTACTTTTTTTCCTCTTATTTATTCAAAGAAATTAATTTAGAATATCCCTCTCTTTAAATTAAAAGTAAATTATTCAAACGTTATATTTACTATTCAAAAATTATTTATACCATTTTGAGAAATTCAGGATTTGGTTTCGATAACTATGAATCAAAATGTTGAAATCACCCCAGAATATTCTAAATTAACTTTTCTTTAAAAAATATTTCATTCATGTTGATAAGAAAGAATTGTGCTAATATTCTTGTTCTTCTGGGTACGATCAACAACTAAAATGTATCAAGCAATATTGGATGTAAATATAGGACTAACATTTTGTAGAAAGGACAGAATATTGATCAAAAAAGGGATTGAATAAAATCCAAGGGAACATTTGAATGGTTTTTCTATAAGAAAAATATAAAATAAGAGTTGACCTACAAAAGCATATCCCATTTGCTGAATTACTTTCTTTCTTCTAATTTTGGAATTTGTATGAAGCATTAGACTTTCACAAAAAAAAGACATATATGGGGTCAGTAGTGATTTTTTTTATATGTCGTTTACTTTTAAAAACTTAGCAGATTATTTTAACTTACAAGAAAAGTTTCTAAAATATATTATTTGATGAAATATTTTAAATTTTAATATTTAAAGCTGGATCATTTATAAAGATTATGGATTTGTGAAATATATCATATTTCATTCTTCATTTTGAGATATAAATTTTCATTTTTACCGTAATTTAGCAAATTTAACGACAATAGTAATTAATTGCGTTATAAAAATTTCGAAAAACGTTTAATAAAAAGCTTACAAAGGCAAAGTAAAACTCTTTCGATGTTTACGCCAGTCTACATTTTGGATATGGTTGTTTGCCTTTGCTTCCTGTCTTGCGTCATATTTGCGTAGAAATGAACTGGTAATATTATAAAAATTAAAAAAATGCATTCCTTATTTATTGAGTGCAGATTCAAAATACCATCAATTAGCAAATGTCATAGCCAAATTAATTAGATTTTTTTTGTTGAATAAAAGGAATTTCAAAGAGAAACAATACATATATTTTATTTATTTCCTTTTCTTTATTTTTAAAGATTATCATTTTTCATGTTTTTATGGCTGTATTTTTCCAAAAAAAAATAATAATTCATAAATATACAATTTGCATATTAACTGATTGTATAATAGAAGTAGCAAATAAATATTTTTTCTGTTTTTGTTCTTTAAATTTTTTCTGTAATGTTTTAAAAAGAAAATATTTTAACTGACAAAACATTTTATCTTGTGGCTTGAATGATTCTCCAATTTTTAGTTTCCAATGCAAAAAAGAAATATTTATATGATCGTGTCTGTCTTTAAATATGATAATTCACAAACAGAAATTCATTGTATAAGGCATTTGAATCAAAACTATAAGCTACTAAACTCTGTTCGAAAGTTTTAAGAAATCGAATGAGTTCGAGAGAATATCTTAGTTATCACTTCTTAAAACGAAATTATCCGAGTAAGTAAGAATTTAATTAGACTATTTATCGGCGGAAGAAATTAGTCCAAGATAATAGTATGTTTAAAATATACCCAGGAAGTTTTACTAATAGCCTATTAAGGGAGTATGTGATAAATACTTTAAAGGAGGAAATTTATTAATTTTCTGTAAAGATAAGGAATAGAAAAAATACCTTGCATAAGATTTAATCTCAAACAATAATGGCGTATTGTTAGAGGAAGCAATTATAAAGAAACGAATGACTGAAATCAGCTATATATATGTAAATCCCTACAAACCCATTAGAATTCAATTACTGAATTTATAAGGATATTCATTTTTCTACGCCCCATTTAATTTCTTTCATAAACGCATCATTAAATATTTTGCTTCTCGTAAAGTAGCCAAAGCTATTCCTTATGTTTCCTTTTATTTGGCTATATCGTTACGTATCTAATGCATAGTCACAAATTTTAAGAACATATTAATAAATTTTCTATTATTTTACCATTTTCTGTAAAAATTATTCTTTTTTATGCATTAAAAGAATATTTTTAAATACCCAGCTGTACGAAAATTCGAAAATTAACGCTCAATCGACAATAGCTTAATATCAGTAATCACTAGATGAATGTAATTTTATAAGTAAAAGCATTTGTAGTTTATCTACTAACCTATGCCAAGTATTTATTTTCTGTCATTGTAAACCACTGTATTTGATTAAGATGTTACTCTACTATGTCAGTTTATAATTATGTCAGAAAAGCTAGAAATGCTATTTACAGATTCTAAAATGGAGTGTTTCAGTAAATATTCATCAGAATAAGCAACATCATGTTACGCATAAAAGTTCATGGCAACATTTTAAAAAAAATCACCGGGGAATTTTCATAGATTGGAAAGTAAAACGATCATAATTAAAGAGCACTATCGTTCGTTAACTAGATACAATGTATATTACGAATCTGGAAAAATATGTCTACACTTCAGTGAAATAAGTGATGATGGTCTCCAGCCCACTTTACAAAAGAAAGGGGGAGTTGCAGTAGCATCTGAGAGTATGGACCTCTGAGCACCAGAAGACAGAAGTCGGACTTCTAGCTCATATGAAGAAACTTATCATATTCGCTTGCACAACCCATTTTTACAGGGGAGCACATTCTCATACCTCACAGATATCACACAGAAGAAGAGCAATGTCCTGACCGGGACTCGAACCCCGGACACCCAGATCACGAGGAAGATGCGCTTCCTCTGTGTCAGACGCGGTCAGTGAAATAAATGAATGTTATAGATCACAATTCCTAGTTATTATATCTTCTATAAAAAAATTCCTTTCTATAGGGTTTTACATTTACTGAATGAGTATGGTTGACCATCACTTTTGCACTGATCTTTGTAATAAATTTCTGATAATGATTAAGAGAAATTTAAACCTTGACTTGCTGTTGCAAACAAAGAAAAAAATCTTATAGATATATTACATATATGGTTATCTATATAAAAATAATTTGATCGAACATGGCTACACATTGATGAAAAAAACACTTTTTATTGAATTTTTGGTACAAAATAAAAAAAATGTAAATCTCAGAAAAAATAAATATAAAAGTGGGAATGCGCGCTTTTAATATGGTTTGACTTGCTCAAACGGAGAGAAACACTGTGCAACTGTGTGAATCATGATGTTAAGTTATCCGAATTGTTATGAATCGTAACTCTGCTTTCGTTTTCGTATTTATTTATTTTAAACAGCACAGGGCCGAGTATTTCTGTTGAGTGTATTTACATATGACGATAGAAACTGATAAGCATAATTACAGATGAAGCATACTTAATTGATCAAATAATTCGTACATCAGAGATGAAATAGTATAACGTATCAAAATCTTACTAAAAGCACACACACAAAAAAAACTTCTATTCTAATTAAAAGCGCATTGCCAGATTCTAAGTTAAAATAAGATGCAAAAGAAACAGAAAATACAAAACTTGTTGGAAGTGGAAACTTGGATATATTCGGAGCATTTTTTTAAAAAAAACATGATGTAGGCATACTTACCCATATATCAGTATTTCCTAGTTTAAGACTATTAATTAGCAATAAAATGTCAATATTTAAAATAAACATTGTTAATTTTTGAAAATTGGCATTTGATAGCATATATTTAAGCGAATTCTTTAAAAACAAATTCACTAAACCATAAATTATTACTCTCATCCAAATAAAACTTCTAGGGACTGAACTATAAGCCTATAATTATAGGAATAAATAAATTTTTTAGAGCCAGTCGAAGATTTATTATGAAATTTTTAGTAAATTTATGATGTTGTTATTCAAACAATAGACCGTAAATTAGAAATTATCCACTCAATCTAAATTCTTCTAGCTCATTCCCTAGAAAATAGTATAAAGACTAAGTCCACCAAATTTCATGGTAATAGGATTATTATATTTTGAATTATTTGATTTGAAGTGAGCAAAAAATAAGTAAAATTCAATGTTGAGAAAAATGCATTTAAAGTATACCGTAATATGTTTAATACTAAATTAAGTGAGTACATACTTAAAATTCCCAACATTTTTAGGTTATAACTTCTTCCTCCTCATATAATAATTTTCGTTTTTTTAATCATTTTATTTCTTTTACTGCCAATTTTTGCATTTGGTAGTGAATGCCGCTTGTATTCATTTATTCTTTGTCGAGTTCAGCAAATGCTATAACTGCATTCCATTAGGATACAATACAATAGCCTTAAGAATGTTTAGTAATCCTATAAAACCATCATTAAAATGTATTACAGACATAAATGCAACTAATCTGAGGGTTCAGAGTTCAAGAGGGACATCCTTAGGTACAAATGTCCACTAAACACCGTTGAAACTCTCAGGAACATTTTGCATTTTGCAGTGCTAAAACTGTTCCGTATTTGTGCTTATACAAACTTTCAACATATTTTTGAGTCTTTAAATTGGTACTTCCGTTTATTTAAATGGTCCCTTCTGGTCTGCTGATTATTGCGAAAATATTAAATTGGCTTCCAATTAACGTAGAGACAAAAGTAAACATGTTTTTTGGATAACACAAAGATTGGTCTCCAATTAAAGATTTTTTAATGCCATTTTTATCAAAAATCCACTTTTTCAAGGAGTTTGGATACATTAATGAAGAGTTAGATTACTACCTCCTACCTCTCCAGAAATAATCTTCACAGTTTTTGATCTGTTTATGGAGACAGCAGATAGTCAACTATTGGAAATACGTGATCAAAGAGTAAATTATCCCTAATACTCTGCAATATCCTAATATTTAGAAATAATTTCCCATTAAAAATGAATCCAATTACTAGGAAATGAAAGACCAGAGAAACCTCTTATTTCTGTATTGGCCCAAAGAAATCCATTTCTAATAATTGCGTCTATTGATGTATACACACACCAACTCCGACTCCGACATATCTGCCTTCGAATCTAATAATTCCTTGCACGAAAGTAGACTTTGTTTGACTATCTGATAAAAAACAGGAATCTGCAGATAAAAGAAAAGTAGATTTTTATGTTTATTCTTTAAATAATATGGTCTATTACCCACATTCTTCAGACAGGATGTCAGTCTTTTTTCTTAGCTAAATAAACGCCACTGGTCTGTGAGCATATGCATGTACCGTGGGAAGTTTATTTGGAAGAGTTGAAATTCAATGGATAAGAGTTATAGAAATAATCCGGATGGATAAGAGTTATAGAATCAACCGGATAAGAGTTATAGAAATAATCAGAATTTCCAAAATTCAAGATCGGCTTTACAAATTATTTTTTTAATCGTTAAGGCATTTTTTCCTACTCGGAAGCCTTTTTCTTGTATTTCTGGAACAATACGACTGCATAAATATTGTCACGAAGACTGAATTAAAGACACGGATAGTTAGAAACAATGTCGTTTATTAGCACCAAGCAACTCGCTGGAGAACAGAACGAAGAACTGAGCCGAACTCGGCTTTTATACTTCTGGAGAACATTCGAGAATCATCTCGTTCGAATTGTAAAGAATGTTCTGCAATCATCTTGATTCTAGAGAAGTAATAAGAACAATTTTGAATTGAAATTCCAGTTTTTGGATACAATGTGTTACCGGGAAACCGAACCAGGGACTGACAGATACACAATCCAATGCTTTGCCAATCGAGCAATGGCGAATGATATCAGCCCTTCTTTTTGAGGCAATATATTGTTTTTTTATTTAGATTAATTTATTTTGAATTATTGTTTCTTGATTTTGCTTCGTTAATGCTTAGTATTATATTCAAGATTTTGGACTGTTTGTGTTTGATATGCTAAAGCATTTCTTTTTTTTTTTACATGTAATTATTATAAACTATTCCTCTCTGTCGACCTACTGTTTCAACAAAATTATAGTTTTTTCTAACTTCCGATATAGTTTTAGATATAACCATGTTTATAATAATCTGAATATCGGACATTAAAACCGGTACTCTTTCAATTGTCTAACATTAATTTTGTATATTGGGTGTTTGAACTATTAGAGACTAGTCTTATAATCATAGAAAACGTAAATGCCCGATTCATTTACTTACATTCACGATAATTTATTTTCGGTTTTTTAAGTCGCCTTGTAAATTAAAAATATATTAAACAGAACTATTCATTTTTCAGCTTTTAATTTTTGGTTTTAATTTCTTTTTTTTTACCTTTTTAATTTCTTTAGATTAATTTCTTTTGCTTAAGCTTAGCTTAAGCAAAATCAAGCAAATCATAAACTTGAGAAAACGATGCAAACGATTTATATTTCATTTAGAACAGTGAAAATTATAACACTGAAATATACTTAAAATATTCTTCTGCTGTAAAGAATTTTGAAACAATTGAATTGACCACTTCGAAAATATTTTAAATGTGTAGAATAATTTTGTGTGGGAATATGTTCGGAATTATTTGGAAAAATATATAAATTCCGCTTAGTTTTTAATTAATTAAAAATTTGAAAAATTCGCTTTGAGGTACACATTCCGAAATTCCAAATTATATTTTTGCCAAATTTGGCAGTTCAAAAGAGGCCTGTAGATATATATTATGTGAAACATGGCTAGGCATATTGGGCAATTTTAATGCTATTTTTAATATTATATATTTAAAAAGCATATAAAATTTTTATGTGAATTATATTTCCATTTATCGGCAGATTATTGTATCAATTATTTTTATTTAATAATATTAAATGCATTAATTGAATTATCTGCTTTCAAATTCAACATATCATTTGAACCAAATTTTATATTATTGAAGGCTACAGCCGTATAAATTTTATATTATACAGCTGTAACATATATTCTATCATTAATAGAATGCATGCTACAGCTGTTCGTAGAATGTATGTAGACAACTGCATGTACCAATAGAATTTATGCTGCAGAACCAATAGAATGTATGTACCACTTTCTTACCTTTTCAGAAATTAATTTTTTATATGGTTTTAGCTTTCCAACATTAAACTACAATATCCCTAGTCTGAAATACTTGCTCAATTATTAAAATCAACTTTACTAAATAATTTAAGTATAAATACTTTCTCTTAATGCTTTTTTATGTCTCTGTAATGAGGGCTAGGATTTGATTAAATAACCTAAAAAACTGTTAAAAAGTGAACAATCTGTCTAATTATGAATATATAATAATAAAACTTACGATAACCAATGTTAAATAAACTCAAATATAAATATGTAAATTTATTTATCGTAGGAAGTAACGTTCTTAACGTAAATGAGAAATAACGTTCATAAAAAATTTTTTGTAAATGTGACTATTTCTGAGTAACTGCCAATATAGTGTCCAAGTCATACAAAAAATAATAATTTTTCCAGGAATTTCAAGTCTGTTTAATACTCTCGAGATTTCCTCCATCGTTAACCCTAAAAAGTACATACCATTTTTTTTTCTATTATTATTCATACATAATTTGGGAAAGCAAATAAAACAAGTTGCGTGACTGTTTTTCTGCATTGCCATGAACAGCAGAATAAACGTTCGTTCATATCCCGCTGACCCACTTTTCATAATTTAAAATGATTCTCATAAATATAGAGATACTAACGTTCTTTCAAATGAATGCAATTACCCCGAATTGACGAGACTTCACATTTAAGGGATACAAATTAGTATATATTAACCGGAAGGAAAATGTTGAAGTTTCTTACTACTGTAAAAATAATGGCTGTAACAACTATCACAAAATTTTTTTTAAATACTTCAGGATTTGTGAGCAAAATTTTGTTTGTTAAAGACTAAATATTAGCACTCGCCCATGTATTAGCGGGTTTTTTTTCAATTCCTACTTTTAGCTCACATTCATATATATATATATATATATATATATATGAGAATCATTT
>JAOUZG010038069.1:6163942-6178636 GCA_026289955.1 Argiope argentata | reverse complement strand
ATATAGTTCAAATTTTCAATCGTTAATCAAATCATTTTTATTCATCCAATCAAGTTCAAGTTAATTTTTTTGAATTTGTAGTGGATGACATTTGTTTTTAATATAATTTTTCTTAATATTAATTTATTATTATTTTATTAACTAACTAAAAACGACCTTTCTCGCCGAAAATCTTCATTTCCCAGCCACCAAATAAGTAACGAATTCAGTTTGTTTTTTCCCCCACTCTAATGAGATTAGGCTTAAAATTTTTCTGCCTATTATTTCAAACGGTTCTGTTTATTTCCATAATATCTAATGCATTTAAAATGAAGCATTGTTAATTAGTCGATTTTTCAGATTAAGTTTGAAATACTTTCGTACTAAAATGATGCAGAATAAAGAAAATTAGAAGTTTAAAATTGAAATGATTAAGTAGTTTGGCTGTTGATAATGAAAAATATTCCTTTCTTCGAAACCCAAAACATCTGTGTTCGACAAAAATACCTTAACAATACGTGACTGAATATTTTGCGAAAATTGAACTTTGATGATATTAAGGAGAAAATGGAAATAATAAAAATAATCATTCATGACCACATGCAAAGGTTTATACCATCACTGCGGCAGCCATGACTGTAATTATTTCCATATTAGAACTGTACTGTACTAAGAAAGGCATTAAAACCGCAAAAAGTATCATTAGACATTCTTCACATCATTTAACAGATACAATGGGTCCTGTAACTAATGAATCATTCGATTAAAACGTTGGATCAAACTTTTGCCTTAAGACGCGACACATTATGGGCATTGGTTTTATTTGTGTGGCAAAATAGGTGCAAATAAATTTTGAAGACGTTTGCATTCAGAATTCACTCTTAGTATTATTTTAAATAAATATCTTTCAAATAAAAATAGCAACTACTATTACATGACAAAAATCCATTCATTTAGAATCACCTTTGTGGCAACAACAACATACGTCATGCATAATGTATTTATATCTACCACTGGTAAATATAAAGATCTTTTTATTCAGCACCATTTGCTTTTGATTCAGTGTTTAATCCTATGTTTTAAGAAACAATGTTTTTACTGTGTAAAAAAAGTATTACAGTTAAGAAAGCCGGATTTATTATATTATGACTGGTTACTTGATTTTATATGTTTATGTTTCATTTTCTAAAAAAAGAGAAGTTAACTGAAAACGCAGAAGATGCTCAATTCTCGTAGGTGATATTTGTCTTACGTTTGTCTTTATTCTTAGGCACAGTATCTACTGTGATAATAATAGATTATCAATTATTCCATACGCATTTGTAATAAATAATATAGGAAGAATTGTTGTTGTTACTATTGGCACTTGCCATGGACAAGATCTGAATTTGCTACCATTCTTGAGGTAAAGAGTAGGCAACCCTTTAAAAAAAGAAATAGCTGATAGTTTAGGCTGTGTAGAAAAGCGATGGAACAACGTGTTTTCACTGTTGCATAATATTTCAAAAATTATGAATGTCTTGCGGTCACAGTTCGAAAATTTGAGATTCGGTCTTCTAGATCCTGTGATTTAGCACCATTGAATTTTTTATGGGAAGCACCATTTAGCACCACTGAATTTTTTCTTGGATTTTTGAAGTCAAAGTTCTACGGCATAGACCTTTGACCTTTGGGCTTGTTGGCATAGCTATGCCAACAAGCTTACAAGCTACAACACGGGCATTGAAGGAGGACATCCGACGATGCATCAACGAAATTAAGCTACATTTATGCAAAATGGTCATGGAAATTTTTTTTAAAAAGCGCGTTTTTTCCAGCTAATCTGTGTAAGCCATTTGCCTTATGTGTTATTCCATACATAAACCTACCCTGTGTGATGTATGATTTTACAATCGAATAAAAATATAATAATTTACATTAAAAAACTGAGTTTTTTTTCATTCAAATCTTGATTTAACACTTTCTACTATCGTGTAAGGCTCTATTTTTATTAATCCAAAACTATCTGCTGTCAGATGGTCTTTTTTAATAGAGCTGGAAATACTTTACTGCAGAAATGATGCCAAATTCAAATTTTGAGTTCATTTTTTATATTATGAACATCTATTGTAGAATAAATATTAATTGTTTAAGAAGGTAAAATTTTTGAAAGAATTCGTTTTTCTACTATGTTTTATACAAGAAATTGTTTCAACACATTCAATGAAAGTCACTGTATCACTCTCCTACAGAGTTTCCTTATATTTCTGAATCATTCCGTTTCGAAAATCATTCCAAGGTAATCAGAAGAAATCTGTTCCACTGTTCCATCATCAGAAGGACCATTTTCTTTCTTGGACATGTCTGGAATTGCATCATCTCTTATCTGGAGCCATAAGCTTCGTTCCACGTCGAGTACTGTTGCCCGCAACACCACGACTGGCTCGAGCATGCGATCAATCAGTGTCTGCAACAGTGAAACAGTCAAGTGTTAGATGTTGTTAACACTTTGCACCCCAATAAGATGCATTATTACATGTATATGAATATAAGTGAATATTTCTTTTAGTATTTAAATATAAGAAATGGTGTAAGTTTGTTGTAATAATACGAATTATTTTGTTCTTATATAATTTTTTATATCATTTCTCAATAAAATTTTAAAAACGATACAACCTGTTCTAATGTATCTCTCTTGTAAAGACTCTTTCCCTCGCTAAGCGACACCTATTTGACTATTTTCGACATCCGGTCAGTCGTGGGGTGAACTGTATGACTCTCTCTCTTTTTAACTGCTCCAGATAGGGGATTTTCACCCCTTAATGGGATCATTTGGAGTCGAGTCCAAATAATGATCCACACGTGCGTTTTCCGTCCTTCCAAAAAAATCGTATCTTGAATGAGGAGAGTGTCAAAAAGTTCGGATGTAAATCTTTCTTTATTTTGGAGGGACACCTACGAGTGTGGATCATTAACCAAGATTCCCACGGTCAACTAGAGACAACTGGGGATATTTATGTATAGTTATTGAGTAACCGGAATCTCAAGAGCACCAATGCGAAAAGGAGAGGCGGAGTTTTAGAAGAAAAGATAAAATGAAAGTTTTTGGAGGACGAAAATCTGCTGGAGAGTTCTAGAGAGACTTCTTAATTTGGAAGTCTTCGGAGGACCGTCGTTTGAAGGAAGTGACAGAAGCTTTGTGTGAATAGAGCTTCTGATTTAAAATCCACCTGATGATTATCAGTGGATCGTTTGAGCTCCCCTGCAGTAGCCGGATGCGCTAACAGCCTGTTAGCTTTTCTTGTAAGGTTATTTCTCCGAAATTAATGGAGGAACTATCTATGTATTGCTGTTAACTGATATGTAAATGTTATCAATCCTATTAATCCAAATGAGAGGGAGTTTTTTTTATGCATAGATGGCTTTAAATAAAGATATTGTCTTTAAGCGCTACCCTTTTATTTGATCGGACAGGATCAAGTCAATACATTCCTAATCTCTATGTCCAGTCTAGAACTGGAAGTCTGATTGGACATAGGAGCACTGAGGGTTAAATGTAAATATTTCATATTCATAAACGTTTTATGAATGGTTTAATGTTTTATGAATTTGTACAAATTAAATAAGTAGTATAATAATGAATGCTATTTCTAAATTTTTAATACGTACCAGGGAAAGTATATTTGTGTTTTCATACTAATATGAATGCAATTCGCTTTCGAATAAGTTGTAACATTCGAAAAGAAATCTACTTTAATTAACTTTTTTAAAGTTTTTAAAAAGTTAAACTATGACTATTTCATGAAAAAAACATAATTTTTGAATGAAAATTATACCTTTCTTTAAAAAAATGAGGTTCTTTCTTTATCTCAATGGAAGCCAAAATATTTTTTTAAAGAAATATATAAAATTTACACCACACGACTTAATAAATTTCGTCAGATTAAAGTATAGATTTTTTCTGTTTTATTCCATTGTAATCTAGTTGATTATATTTTAAAATTTGTATATATTTGATATACATATATAATTATAATTTAATTTTAATAAAATTCTGGAACTATTGCACCTTATCACACCATTATAAAACTTCAATAACCAACGAATTTAACTAAATATCTCTAGACCATGTCAGTTACTTGAATTTGTACCTCTCATATTAAAAAATTGTAAATTTGCACCAATATTTAAGTTAGGATCTCTAATTTATAAATATAACAATATTATTATAGTAATGGCGATATAAAATTCAATTTTAAATAAAACTCAAAAATTAAATTTTTGGTTTTTGAATAAAAATGAAATTTAGGATTCATTTTTATTTTTATTTTCCCATATATATACTACTATAATAAATGTGAAAGTTTGGATGAATGGATGGATGATGTCCGTCAATCATGCCTGAACAGCTGATCGAAATTGGATGAAATTTAGCACAGATATAGATACAGAAGAAAATAGGCTAATATTTAATCCGGTTAATTGAGTGGTTAATTTTTTATTAATTGAAAACTAACTTTCCTGCCAAAAATCTTTGCCGCCGCTAAATGAGAAAGACTTCGATTTACTTTTTTTTTCACACTCGAGTGGGGTTAGGCTTAGCATATTTCCGACCATTTATTTCAAACGATTCAGTTTATTTTCTTATTGTTGACGCAATTAAAACCAAACATTGTTAATTAATAGATCTTTCTGATTCATTATGATGCACTTTTGAATCAAAATAAAATATAATGATGGAAATTAAAAATTTCTATTCTGTATAGCGATATCAACTCATGTTGAAAATCCACTCATCGTGTTGTCTCAATTGGTGCTTAAATTCAAGCATGCGCATTGCTTGAATTTCTGGTTTTTATTTCAGGAAATTATTTATTCTAATGAAAGGATTATTTTAATAAAAATAGTTATTTACTCTAATAAGAGGATTATTTTAATAAAAAGTATTCATTCTTTTGAAGGAACAATTATTTTATTCTGTTTAAAATCGTCTGCGTACAAATTTCATAAGAACAAAAAATAAAAAAATAAATAAAAATAAACATCTGCCAGAGCTTTTGGAATCGTTTGTTTTTATTTAGCCGATTTTTCATTTAACCTTCATCTTACAATTCAAATAGAATTCTTTTTAACTTCTTTTTGTGGATTTCCCAGCAGAAAGACGTTTTCATCACTGAAAAGTTCAGCTGTTTTTGTTCCTTTCTCTTGATTTTCTCCCCTGCTGTACGTATTCCTTTTGCCTATTTTTATTATTTCAATTACATTTTTTGAGTGCCTTCCATATTACTGCATTTATTGATTTTTTACTATGTTTTCGTTAATTTGCTGCAATGTTCATCGAAACCCTATGATTGGAAATGCTATTGCTGCCGTTCTCGTCAAATTCAGCCATTTCTCTAAAATTTGGTGACAAACTATTTTTTTTGGCGAAAATGACCGCATATTAAAGATGTTCCACTGTGTTTGTATTTTTTTATGATTTAAATTGTATTTGTGTGAGCTATCTATCATATATGCTTATAGTGGTATATTTCCATTAGTAAATAATATAGAATTCCGCCAAATTTTCTCAAATTTCTCTAGCGATTGTTCGTTTGCGCCCGGCAAACGGAAAAGTGCCCTTTTAGTTTTAAGTGCAGTTTTTAAGTAGTTCCACCCCTACGCTAATGAGGTTAGACGTAACAATGTTTTCGACCGGTTATTTCAAACAATTCTGTTTATTTTCATAGTGTATGATAAATTTAAAATTAAACAATGTTATGTAATAGATCGTTTGATTCCTTCAGAAGTGCTTTTGAATAAAAATAAAACAGATTAATTGAAATTAAAATCTGCATTGCTAGTGCTTATAATTCACATCTTTGCGTTGCTCCAATTGATTTTGAAAATTTTTGCATGCATACGGTTTTGATAACATTTTGGACTGCCAATTCTCACATATTACTCATCAAAATTTCCACGCGTATGAAGTCGCGTGTAAAAGCTAGTTATTACATAAAGAGACTCATGTTTTTGAATAATTTCATAACTCTATCTCAATTATTGTACATAATTTTCATCAAAATTTTCTAAACATTTTGTAATTTTATTTATTTATGTTTAAAAACTTCTATCTATTGAAATACTGATGTTATGCTGATAAAATTATGTTTTTTTTTTCTAAACAAAAATAATGAACAAGCTGAAAATTACTTAAAACTATTTTTCTTTAGTTGAAAAACTTTTCGTACGTTGACGAATTTTTCAGGAAATAAAATAGAACGGAAACAATAATATGAAATTCGAAAAGAAAGTTTAAAAAGAGACTCCTTTCTCGATTAATTGCTGAATAGTATCAAATAGACTGTTTCACTCCGATCCAACATTATGTTCGATGGAAATATTTATTTCATCTCGGAAAAGGTATTAAAGTTCAAAAAATGGGGGTATTTAAGTATTAACATATCGATCATTTTCGCCAAATCAAAAAACGGTCGCCAATAGATCGCCTACTCACCAGAATTGGTTTGCAATGTATCCAAAAGCATTAAGAAATTTTGGCCACCAAAATAAAATTTTACGTGGTTAACGTGTTGTTGGCGGATCGGCGGTCTAATACGTTAGTATCAAAATGTGTCGATAACTAATTGAATGTAAAAATAAAAATCTTGATTGAAATACAAATATATATCAAGAAATCTTATTTGATTCGAAATTAGCATTAATAAATAGAAACTTCATAAGGTCACAGAGAAGAATAATCCATCTAATGGTGTTCTACGGGACACGAGTGCTAAATAACATTCAAACTTCCAATCCTAGCTGGAGTTGAATTGTAATTACTTGAAATAAAATAGGCTTAGGTCTAAATATTAGAAAATCAAACAATTCATATAATGCTAAGCGATGAATTTTAACACGAACTTAAATAGTCCCTTTATCGTACTTTTCTTGGTACTTACGTATTAGACCATCGACCTTTATCGCCAAATTTGAAGGCGTCGCCAATGATTTGCTAAACCGCCAATAATGGCAAACAACCGTCATTATTTTAAAACCTTAACTGTCGTGCAAACTTTCACCGTCGTTCACCATTTTGTTGGTTTCGCAGAAGATCATTAAACACTTTTTCTGTTCTGATTTTTTTACTCGTTAATATGATTAAAATTTGATATTTGTCTGCCAATGAAAAAGATGCAGAGACGATTTTCAAAAATTAAGGAATTATTCCATCTAAAAATACGTGTTTGAATGGACATGTATACGTGAAATGGACAAACAATGGTGGTGTAATGTATCAAAGAGTTCTAGCTACCTAATTAAATTGGTTCGAGATGGTTGGCGACCGTTGGCACATTGACGGTCTAATAAGCAAGTACCTTTTTCTTTTACGACAAAATGTTTTCCCATTGATAAATTTAAACCAGGAATTCATAAAAAAGCTAGAGACGCATATTGTTGCTACATAATCAGAACTCTAACTATTCAGCTAATTTTAGTCACTAAATAATTAGTTATTTACTAACTGTTATTATAAGACAATTATTAAAAACTAATCCCTACGTGACTTACCAGAAAACATTGCGTGAGTTGGCAATGGCGTGGATAGGAAATGTCTTTGTTGAGCTGGTCTTCAACCATTTTCGTCACGTTCATGTCATTGAAAGGCATTGTTCCCGTCGCCATGACGTAAAGAACACAACCTAAACTCCAGATGTCGTACTTGAAAGGATCGTAAGGGATGCCTTGCAAAACTTCGGGCGCTGCATATGCTGTGCTGCCGCAAAAAGTGCAGCTCAACTCGTCGAAGTTACCTGAATAGATTCAGACTTAGAAATTGTAATTAATTTCTTCGCATATGGTGGCAATGCTGGATTAAAAAATATAATTATAGGCTTTTTCATAATTATAACTGATAGATGTGAGTAAATATTTGTAACCACCATTAACAGTATTCGGTACTTACGTATTAGATCTTCGACTCCAACGGTCGCCAACGATTTAGTAACTCATTGGTGACGGATTCAAATTTGGTGATAAACCATCGACGGCAACGAAACCAACAAAATGGTGGACGACAATTAAGATTTGAACAATTTTTTAAATAATGGCGGTTTTTTTCCCATTATTATCGACGTCTTCAAATTTGGCAACAAAGATCGACGGTCTAAAACGTAAGTTTCTAAGATTCTATTTGTTATGAGAAACTAATTCAAAAATAGATGAAGTAAATTTACTAGAACCTTTATTTACAAATATTGAAGACTTATTGCAAAATTTTAGTGTCACTATTAATTTGTGTTAATCGACGATCCATAAATGTGGAATAACTCTACGAAGTAAAAGTGAATCAGTTTGTTTCTACAAAAACGATATTTCAATTAGCTTAGCAAAGAGTTCACAAAAATTAATTTCATCTGTGCAACAAGGTGGCGTTCTTTTACCAATACTAATAAAAGCAACCATAAATCAATGTAAAAGATGACATTTTTTATTATTTTAAATGTCTTTCATATATTTTACATTCTTACATTCGTTGAGTAAAAATAAAAGATTTCTTTTTTTTCTTTCGTGATGCAATATAGGATTTATTATAAAGCATTAACATCCGTCGACTAGAAATATAATTAGAATAATTCTGATTAATCTGAAGTACCGATAAACAATTTATAAAAAAAATATTGACAGAGCAGATGAAAAATGTAGATTAAAGGGAAAAATTATTCATTTTTCGGTAATTTTCTTACTATTGTTGATAGGAAAGTGAATTAAAGCCGGCTAATTATTATTTTAATTACTACCTGTAATAATCTACTTTACAGAAAGTCTTTTTTAACCGTTTCCTCTTAGTACTTCGCAACCTTTACCCACTCTATTTATTTATTGACCTTTTTTTAAACTATATGTTTAAAAGTTCATAATCCTCTTCTCTCAACCCTGTAGATTTTCTAATGTTAGGGAATATAACGGGTCAAATTTTCGGTACTTACGTATTAAACTGTCGACGCCAATGGTTTAGTAACTCACTGACGACGCTTTAAAATTTGGTGATAAACCGTTGAATACAGCGAAACCAACAAAATGGCGGACGATACGTAAGGTTTTGTAGCGTCATCCTTAAAAGCCAGATAATATCCTTCGAGCTGAAGGGTCAGTATGATCGGTATGATACTCGGCTATAGGCCCAAACGTCGCAGGTTCGTACCGCGATCTTCAATCGTTACACTGGTGACCCGGACGTGATCTTGACAATGCAACCTTCTGCAACAGTCGTGGCGCCATCTACCAGCCAACAAAGCCGTTGCTAATTCGACGCAGCAACGAACTCGCATGCTCGCCATACGCTTGGCACTTTCAAAATCGTTCGTCTCTCGTCTGACTCACTGGTAGGGGAGTACTGTAGCGTCAGCCTTATAAGCCAGATAATATCCTTCGAGCTGAAGGGTCCCGTTTGCTCGATCGGTATGATACTCGGCTACAGGCCCAAACTTCGCAGGTTCGTACCACGACCTTCAATCGTACAGTTTCAACAATTTTTTAAATGAAGACGGTTTTTCGCCATTATTGGCGGTTTAGAAACTCATTGGCGACGCCTTCAAATTTGGTGATAAAGATCAACTTCTAATACGGACCAAATTTTCTTTTTTCCTATATTTTCTGTGATCATAAAAGCCGAGGTATTATTCAAATTCAGAATTATTGCATCATGATAATAATAAAAACCTTGTACTAAATTGTTTTAAAGCTGTCATTCCTTTGATGTTCCCCCTCCCTTCTTTTTCTTGCCAAGATACAGCAATGTTCAAATGCACTTTTTAACACGTCAGAACATGATATAGATTTGGGAATGCGGTTTGTGGCATTAACAAAAATCCGTAGGAGAAAAATAAAAATTTTATTATCTGCACGGTCATCTCATAAAGTCAGCTTTTAATCACGCATTGCCATTTAATTTACTAAAGTTCTGATTTTATAAAATAAGTTAATGACTACAGCCAATAAAACCCAGAAAAATGTCATTTTGAGCACGTGATATATGAAATGAAATAAATTGGAAATGTGATATTTTTTAAAACAATCAATTCGAGAAAAAGTTTTTTATGATCGTTTGCAGTACTAAAGTGACTCATTCGATGAAACCATTAAAATGAATAAAAATATAATTTAACTCACACGGGAACGTGGGGCTTGACCGTTCAAGAAATGATGTTCTGACATGATACATTGAAATTTTCATAGCAGATTCCATTTTAATCTTTTTCCATATTTCATGTAATTTACTAACCTTAGCGTAGATAAGGTGGAGTCTAATTTTTCTAGCTTATAAACAATAGAGAAATGACATATCACCACAAATCGAAACTTACCTACTCTTCTACAAAATCCAAAGTCTATAAGTTTCACTTCTGCGTTGTCTGTCAGCATTACATTTTCGCATTTGATATCTCTGTGGGCGATGTCTGAAAAATGTAAATACTTAATGGCATTCACAATTTGGCGAAAAATGTAACGAGATTCAGATTCACTCAGTCGTATTTTTTCCTAGAACAGAAAAAAACTTGTTTAAAAATGTGAAATTATAGCACTTTTCCTTTAACTGGGAGGCAGCAAAAGATCACCAAAGAAATTTGGCGGAATTCTACATTATTTGGCGATTTTTTGCTTTAAAATCACTGTAAGAAATTTGGCGGAATTCTACAATATATACTGATTTTTCGCTGCCTCCTGGCTAATGGAAAAGTACTGATATTATTTAAAAATCTTTAAATGTCACATAAACATTAGCTTTTTAAAACTTAAATAGTAAATAACGAAAGTTATAAAATAACCGGTTAAGTTTTGCTAAAACGGCTGATATACATTTGAATACATATAAAGTGGTTTATTAATTAAGTATTTTATAGAAACCATGCCATTAGGATTACGTTAAAATGTTGTTGCATAAGAATTATTTGTGTTTTTTAATTTGACGCTCAGAAAAAGAAACACTGCTGCATCGAATTATAAAATTAAACAATTACTGTATTCACAAAAACCCTGTTGTTGTTGTTGCTTCTAATGGCACTTGACGTGGACAAGCTCACTGATGCATGAGTGAATTTTAGCTGAATGAGCGTCTCTTTTCTGAAGTAGCTCCAACTAAGGCCAAGAGTATGACTTAGCTACTCGCTCATCACATTCGCTTGCACAGCCATTTTTTTACGAAGGGGGGGTCACATTCACACACCTCACAGATAGACCACAGAAGAAGAATAATTATGCCCTAATCGTTATTCGAACTCGCGACGTCCAGATCAAGACTCACTACCTCTATGCCAGGATGCCGGCAAAAAAATCCTTTTATAAAGGAAACCTAAATAATTTTAAATATAATAAAGTAAAAATAGGAATTCTACTTGTTCACATTCGTGAATTTCCGACTATGCAGGAAAAACAATTGCTTAAAGCGTTAAATAAATCCGTATCAAGAATGATTAAGAAAATATTGACTCAATATTAATAGAATAAAAAATTTTAAAATGCAAATTCTATAAATATTAGAATAATATCAACATTTTATTAAGAATACTGTTTAGTTTCCTATTTGTTTCAATTTATTTAGTTATTATGGTATCAGAGATACCAAATGTGTGCTTAATTAAAATTGCGCACAAATAATGAGCACAATTTGCACACAAAAATGTGCAGCCATGAATCATAATTAAATAGATGAGATTTGAATTTAATAATTGCATTTTCATGAAATTATAAAATTTTAAAAATAATTGGTATTAAATCGTGTAGATTGGGGAAAACATGGCACTAAATTAAAAGTTAAAATAACTCTTAATTCAGTACTATTTAGTACTATAAGAGTACTATCTTACTATGTATCTCTAGGAACTCAAATTTCCTAAAAACACAACCATCTTTTGAAAATAAAAACATTCAACTTTCATTTTAGTCTTACTTGACTTCATGAGCAATTTTCTTTAGTTCTAAAGTGTAGAGAAAAAAAATCGATCTTGTTTTTATAAACAATTATGTGATAGCTTATATCTTTCTATTTATTATTGTTACAATCAATCTTTATAGGCTGATACCAAAGAAAAAAAATGACTTACTGAAAGTTTACACAAAAATAAGATTTAGGTAGTGGTGTACCAATTCATCATTACAGAATTTCTGTGTCCTGAAGGCATCCGAATTCTTTTTAAAAAACTAAGAATAATTTTAAGATTAGAATATAGATATATATTTCTTATCGTCATCGTTGAGCGCCTGATATTTAAAGTACAATATAAATTATTCAAATCATCGTTAAAGTACAAGATTCAATTATTTCACAGCATTCATGAATATTTCATGCTTTAAGCGATCGTAATTTATTAATTATTTCATAGAATGCTTAATTATTTCGTGAAATAATGTCATATTTTACGAAACAACGATTTTTAACGATTGCCTAACTATATACATATAACTAAATTGCACAGTTTTACAGAATGGCAAACTTTCTAAAACAATGCCATAAAAAAGAGTCATTGAAAGTTTCTCTTTGAAAAATAATGATAAGTGCCGGAAGTGACGAAATTTAAAGTGGCGCATTTCGTCACTTTCGAGAGAAATGAGAAATTGTCCGCCTCAGGGGATCATCAAAAGAGTTCAGGCATTAGAAAAGTCTTTAGATGACGTATTTTATACATTTCCCGATTATAGTTGCAAAGAAGGCATAGGAAATCTGCCAAAATATTAATAATTATGTATTTAAAAAAAAATGTGATGCAGGAAATTTTTACCAGCTTCACATACATTAACAGTAATGCATCGATTACTGTGAGATTCTACTGGTTCTCAACAATCAAATAATCAAAAAGAAATCTCTTTCCTCTTTGTGAAAAGAAAGTATTTTGGCACTTACATATTAGACCGTCGACGTCGACGGACATCAACGGTTTAGTAACCCATTTTCGACGGATTCAAATTTCACGAAAAACCGTCGACGCCAATGAAACCAACAAAATGACGGACGACAGTTAAAGTTTGAAAAAAAATTAAAAAAAATAATGGTGGTTTTTGACATTATTGGCGGTGTAATAACTAATTGGCTACGCCGTCAAATTTGGCAATAAAGATCGACCGTCTAATACTAAATACCAATATTTTTCGTTAAATAATCGTTATTTTCACAAAAGAAATACAGCGATGTGTTTGAAATTTAATACTTGTTTTGCGAAATGTAATAAATTGCTTCCTGATTGCTGCTTAGATATTCTGAAAAAGAATTCAAAAATAGAAGTCATAATATTTCATTTCTCACCATCATAATAATATTTATACACAGAAAAATCTCCATATAATGTTTGCATTAAAATAATTTAACATAAAAAACTATCTTTAAATCTATCTGCTAGAATAGATGAGTTAACTAAAACTATCAGAACTGCGTTATTTTTTAATTTTATTATTCTATTATTGTATGTAGGGTTTTTAATGGCAGGCCTTTCTTTCAAATTCCTACCTAATCTTTTTTAGATTTTTGATATTCGCAAACTGAATTGTTACAAATAATAGTAGTAATTTTCCCAGAAGAGCGATAAAAAGATGCAGACTTTATTGTCTATGAACATACAGATTAAATATTCGCAATTCAAGTTACCAAATTCACAGCGAATTATCTCTACTTAATCCGCTAATTTCAAATAACATCGAATCTATAGATCACCCAACAGAGAGAGAAGAAGCATTCTTTCCAGCTCAGCTAACCTTGTCAGTCACCTTGACACTCTCTCAACCAGTTGTGTTGTCTACCGAACTTAACTTACTGCCCGCCTGTAAGGCGCGTCTTAAATAGTGTCACACTGAATTCGGCGGGGCAAACTTAGAAAGGGCTCTTTCGTTCCGGAGGAGTCTAGAAATTTCTCCATTATTCTCTAATAACAAATCTTTATTTTTTAACTTCAACTACGCATTTTAGCGTGTAGTAAACACCGTTAGCGACCTCATATTATCTCCAATGTACCTATGTAAACAAATTGGTCAAATATGGCAATATTCTGTATTAAATTGCCTTAGAAAGGTCTTTTATAGCTGACACAAGAATTTATTTCAATTAATTTTATACAATTAGACTATTTTCAAATATTTACAATATTTACTGAACAATTTAGAAATATTTACAATATTTACATTCTAATTTAAACAAAATTCCTAGCAGTATTATATTTTTAAAAATTTAAATTATTGCAGATTTAAATATTTTTTTGGAAACAGTAAATCTGGCGTGTAAAAGTGTAACTATTTGATAGTCAAACTCTTTTTCTAAATCAAAATTGCAATTTAAAAATTCAACCTTTAAAAAATCGTACAGATTTCCTCTTTCCACAAATTCCATGAATATGTAAACCTTCCTAGGATAATCGAAAATTCTGTATACGTGCGCGATGTTCTTGTGCTGGACTTGCCTGAGAATTTCTATCTCCCTGGCGAGGAACTTCTCCGCGAGTTCACCGGGCATGGCATCGCGGTGGATGATCTTCACAGCCAGGTCCTTCCCTCTGTGGGTCGCGCGTCTGAAATTCAAGAGGAAAAAACTCAATTAATCAGCTTAACCTTACTCAAAGTTTATGTTGAGAAAAATTAAGTCTTATTTCTAACTGCGATTAATTAAGACTTACTTTAATTTAAAATGTTGTTTTTTAAATTACTGTATATCTTTAAATAATCCAGAATTTAAAAATAAATTAAGTGAAAGAATCATAAATCACACACAAACAC
>JAOUZG010038069.1:6135721-6148942 GCA_026289955.1 Argiope argentata | reverse complement strand
CATTCAATGAAACGATGAAAATGAATGAAAATATAATTTAACTTGCACGAGCACATGGTGCTTGGCCGTTCAAGGAATTGTGTGCCGACATGATACATTTAAATATGCAGAGCCTATTTAATCTTTTTTTTTTCAATTGCATTTTGCTGTTATAAAACTCATGGTGAAGTGGCATTATCTTTTAAAGTAAAAGACAAAACAAAAGCAATCAAATCCCATAACCATAAACCATGAAGGTAAAAAATCCTTGAATTTGGTAACCGAAGACAAAAAGGATAAGGGCACACCTGTGCCTGCTTTTGGATTTCTGTGTTTCATTATAAAGAAAAAATAAAGCAAACCCAATTTTATTTGACTTAACTTTTCTTTAGTTCCAAAATGTGTAAGAAAGTAGTATTTATATTGTTAGCCAACAGAAAACAGTTATTTCAATTTAATATATTCAAAAAAAAATATTTCTCTATATTCATATTGTTTTTCCTATATTAAATAATAGCTATCAGGAGATTTTTCATGATGTTATTTGTATTAATTTAACAGTCTCAACTAACTTTGAATCCCCCGATTTAGTTAATTTTTGTTAGTGAATTCAATAATTCCCAGATGATATATTAAAATAACTATTTGTATAGTGAAATAAATTGCAAAAATTGTGCAAATACTTTAAATAAATTTTAATGCATATGTTTTGAATCTAATGAAATTCACAATTTTGACTTTACGTGCAAAATTTAATTAAGTTAATGACTCTCTAAAAATAATTAGATAATTTTTACATGGACTCTGTATAATATAAATAGGAGGAACCGATATAGTATATTATTAATTATTATTTTCAACAATTCCACTGTGGACCATCCAAATATGAAGATGAGAAGTTTCTGATGAGGTGATTGGCTCTGGCCATCCTAGTGGGTATGATTTGCAAAAATCATTGTACGATGCCTATACGATATGAATGCCGGTCAACCTCATGTAGATATGGTAACAATGTTTTGGGGCATCTTGTGCTAATGATTGCCTCTATTGGGAAGGGTTGTACCATGGCGTGAACCTTATGACTTACTCATAGTTCCCACCAATGCTATTGCAATGTCTGAAACATTCAGTTGTTCTATATGACAATGGGAGGAACAGGAGTAGCTAGATTCTGCTTATCCATACTACTATTATAACTGCGAAAGTTTGGATGGACGGAAGGATGATGATAGTCAATAACTCTATAATGGCTGAATGAAAGCGGATTGAATTTAGCACACAGATAGATTACAGTCTAGAATAGAGTACAGGTTACTATTTATTCCAATTAATTAAGTGGTTAATTTTTTATTAATTAAAAACTAACTTTCTCACCAAAATGTTTATTTCCCCACCGCCAAAGGTGTAAGGCTTAACATGTTTGCGACCGGTTATTTCAAGCTATTCTGTTTATTCGATCATCCGGATAACTTCTGAAGTAGTTTTGAATTTTAAAAAATTACATAAGGACTCAGCCTTATTTTCAAAAGGTTGAACCTGATTCAATCTTACCTTCAAGCTGTGCGACATAACATAATTCGCTGGAAATTTTATCTGCCTTTTCAGTTGATGTTGCACCATTTTTCGTATGTGGCTGTCGTCAAAAGGCATCATTCCGGTTGTCATGATGTACAGAACGCAGCCCAGGCTCCAGACGTCGTACATCATCGGATTGTAGGGCAGGCCTTGCAGAACCTCGGGGGCTGCGTAAGCCGTGCTGCCACAGAATGTTTCACTCAGCCTCCGGCGGCCGGAAGAATCCACTGAAAAGAAATATATTAAAGGTTAAATTCCGCATGGGATAAAGTAAATTTGAGTCATAGTCGATTCGGAGAAAATTCCTCGTTCTAACAATGTTCCTAGTTAAATTGCTCATGATTTTTTTTCTTGATCCAGATCTAATTTCCCATGTGGCGGTTGAAGGTCACGGTACAAACCCACGACGGCCAGCAGCCGAGTAATATGACCCTTATACAAAAATTGTACTTCAGTATAGTAGATGTTATTTGGCTTATGAAGCTAGCGTCATAGTACTCCCCCACCAGTGAGTCGGTGGAGAGACGAACGATTTTTAAAGCGCTGAGAGTTATGGCGAGCGTGTTGCGTCAAGTGAGTTTGACGGCTTTGTTTTGCTTGCTGCGTCAAGGGAGTGATAGCTTTGTTTTCTGGTTTATAGCGCCACGACAGATTAGAAGGCTACGTTGTCAAGGTCCCCAATGTGGCAAATGAAGGTTGCAGTACAAACCCACACGCAATGACCAGTAGCGGTGTAAAGTAACCACAATACTAAAAGTATACTTCAGTATCGTAGATATTATCTGGTTTATGAACCTAGCGACACACCCTTATACAACTTAATTTAAAGGTGGTGGTGCTCCCTACTTAACTCTAGACCTTCTACGGCTTTGCCTCCTTCCAATAAATAATTTTACAATAATTATTTATTGGAAGACTGGAAATCTAATGGCGTCGTAGCCAATCGTCTGGACATTTGTAATGAATAAATAAATAAAAATTTCATTAAATTAATATACTTCCATAGTATTCGATTTGTATATAAAACATTAAAATTATGTAGATTTTTAAAAAAGATAACAATGTGTTACACTTTTCATGTGCTGTTGTTGTTACTAATGGCATTTGACATGGACATGCCCGCTGAGGCATCAGCGGATTTAAGCCGAAAAAAGAGTATCGTGTTTGAAGTAGAGAAAACTAAGGCCAAGACAACGACTTTAGTTCATCACATTCGTTTGCACAGCTCCCTTTTACAGGGGGTACATCCCCCCGCCTCACAGATAGAACACAGAAGATCAATCATACCCTAGCCAGGACTTGAACCCGGGACGTCCAGAACACGAAGAAGACACACTACCTCTGTTCCAGGACACCAGCACTTTTCACGCGTACGCCTGTGTGTAATATTATCAAATCTACTTTAAATCTTAGTTAATTGCCTAATTTTTATCATTAATTACCCGGGTTAACTTTATTCTAATATGCTATCTTAATTTCCGTTCCAATTTCCCCTTTTTCATTCAATTTATTCTAACATGAGCTCTAGAAATCTGATTATATTTGTATTTCCCGAGCTCAAAATGAAAGGATAAAAATCCCTAATGTTTAACGATATTCCTTCAAAGATACCTAAAATTCCCTTCCTCCGTGGCAAAGCATAGTAATATTATTGAAGGGAAAAATTTCAAAACTTGCTTTTGAATCCGATGTAAACAGACATGAATTTTTCCCCGCTTATCCCCCCTATAAATTACGATTCCATATAAAATAAATATATGTTAAAATTGCAAAAATTACTTCTTTTAAGACATACAATAAATTAAGATATTATCCGCAAAATTCGAAATGAATTAAACTATCTATAGAGCAATTAGTAATTTGATAGATTAGTTACGATGAGTTTGAGTGAAATTATAATGTTTAATAATTCATCATTTGCATCATTATCTTCATAAATTAAAGATTCCATTGGCGTTATAAGTATATTGATGCTAAATTGGGTACTCTACCGTTAGCCGGGCTGCACAGAAAAATTGCCAAATAATGTAGAATACCGCCCAATTTGTTTGGCGATTTTTCGCTGCCTCCAACTAACGGAAAAGTATCCTAAATTGTATTGTATCATAAATAAGATTGAAATTAGAATCTATTCAGTATCTACCAAGTTTTGTCGTTCCCTACAAAAATTTAGAGGCTTAATATGAAGAAACTTTTCCAATCACATAAATAAAATCTGACAAATAATTATTTTAGGTAATTATGAACACAATGATAATAATTTTTTCCCTTAAATGTAGGAAGAACATAAAAACCGAAAATGAATTACCGGTGCTCCTGCAAAATCCGAAATCGATAATTTTGATTTTGAAGTTGTCATCAATCATGATGTTCTCGCACTTCAAGTCTCGGTGGGCGATGTTCAGACTGTGCAGGTACTTCATGGCGCTGACCATTTGCTCGAAAAACTTGAACGCTTCTTTTTCCTTCAGCCGACCGCGAGACTAAACAAAAATAAAAAGTTTCGGAACATCAATCATTTTCACCCGAAAATACTTGATTATTCGAAACAGTCTAGTTTTAAAAATGTTTATAATATACGGTGTTCATAAATTATTGTCGGGTTTCCGCACCTCATAACTTTCGAGTAAAAAATATCTCGCAAAAACCGATTACATACTCGTAAATTACAACTCAAAGAATTTTATTAATGATATTAAAGTGCACAAAAAATTTATATTAAAGCTTGCACAATTTGCGATTTGTAATCATTCAGCTGAAGGCGGTTATGGAGAACGTTCCATGTTGTCGTATGCGGCATATATAACTGCACAGCTGATTGTCTCGTTGATTTTCGTGGACTGCGAGTAAACGTTTCTTGGATGCGATTAACGTTTTCCTGCGAAGTGCTCGGACTTCCCACTCCCTTTCGGGGTAGAACGTTACCAGTTTCCTGAAATTGTGTTAACCAGCGTCTGATACAATTATCCGATGGAGGATCTTTCTTGTACGTGGTCCTGAAGAGATGTTGAGTAGTTATGACTGATTTAGTCTCGGAAAATCACAATACACACATTGTTTTTTTTTGCATGGTTGCCTTTTTATTTATGACGTCATAATTACCCAGATTGAAAATGCTCTAAGATCGCATTGTTGTTACGTAAAATTCTTTGAGCTGTAATTTACGAATACACAATCAGTTTTTGCGTAATATTTTTTTATTCGAAAGTTATGAGGTACGGAAACCCTGACAATAATTAATGAACCCCCTGTATGTTTTGAGGCTAACTGTTTGGCTTCGAATTATTATTCTCTACTTATTGGTGAATGGAATTCAGATTATATAATTTTAAATGTAAGTGATTGTTTATTTCAAAATTATTACTTCTGATAGAATGGGACATATATTTCTATACGAATTTCTAATTTAAACAAAAAAATTTAAATTTAAATTTACTGCATCAATCTCATTTTCAATTTTTATTTTTCCCAATTTATACAAAATCAGCAGTGATGAATAAGGGACAATAGAGATGATTTGTTGTTAATTTCTAGTATAACATGATCAATTACGTTATAATAATTTTTTTAATTAAAATGTGTTAAAAAGGATTTAAAATAAAAAAGGGATATTAAAAGGATTATTAAAAGGGATATTATAGTAGGTCCATGATTAAGCAATAAAAGTGCATTATATGAGTTGTTCCTGATTTCCAAATAACTTAGCTGCCTGAGGTTACTACATTGAGAAGGGTTGTAGGCAGGTCACTTACAAAACAGCTATTAGTCTAGTTGCCAAATAAATAATTTTTAATTATAAATTCTGTGAATTATAATATATTAACATAAGGTTCTTTTCCATTAGTCGGGCACAAATGTCGTCAATTGGGAACCATATTCGAGCCGAGTCTCCAAACGAAGCGAATGGCAAAACAATCAATAAAATTCTACATTATATAGCGATTTTTTTGCTAGATTTCATTTGGCGAAATTCTACATTATTTGAAAAATTTTCTTGCTTACGGAAAACCAAACATAATATTAGTACTTTGTCAAATAAGATGTTCCTGTGGTCTTACTTAATTACTACAGCACTTTTAAATACTGAATAACCGCTTAAATTATATTGGCAAAAAACATACATGATGCACAAACAAAAATCATAATGAATGAATAAAGTATATACATTGTTAAAAGTTAACTTAAATTAAAAGAATTAGCCTTGAAAAATCCTTCGTATGTTGATTAAGTTGATAATCTAATATGCTCAAATGTGAAAATAAAAGACTCAGTTTAATATGCTTTGCCTAAGGTGCAAGATACCTGAATCAACTCCTGGATAAGAGCATCCATCATCAAAATACGTCTATTCTGTGCTTTGGTCAAAAATTTTCAAAACGACGAGAGATTTTGGCAGCGCTTTCAAATAAAAAGGTAAAATATTGGTTCTGTTTACTTATGGCATTTTGAAAATAATAAAAACCATATAGTTTCCTGAAAATAAACTTCCCGTTAATATTTTCATCATAGCCAAAACCAAAGACCCCCCCCCCCAAAAAAAGGTGATAAATGTGAAGCCCTTTTACTACTTTTTTTTTATTGTTGTACACGTAGTATAGAGAAATTATAGTAATTGTCAAAAACTCTGAACGCGAGTTTTTTATGAATCTCATTTCCACGTTTTAAACCTCTTTGTGTTCGAAAAACAATTTTTTTTTTGGAACATATCCTTCTGTCTGTCTGCGACAAAGGTAAATCAAAATTGCTTTGGGATAGACGAATGAAATTTTTGTACTATATTTATACTCAGTTTGCAAATTCATATCCGATTTTGAGCAAAATCCGTTCAAATATAAGTTCACACGATATTTATAAAACAACGAGAGCTAAATAGATAAAATTTGGTACACAGATTGAACATCTATAGTGTAAGTCATATTAGACCCTCCGAACCACCCGTAGGCCCATGGAATAAACCAAAAAATGGAATGACCACACCGCCGTAACAACAACACTAGCGGGAATTCCGTTTGAGTCCAAAAGGAGCTTCACCGGCCACTGTACAACTCATTCTGTAGGAAGTATGTCCCATAATTGATGGAAGGAGGCCAACCCCTACCTCTCAGTGTACCCTCCAAGATGGTGAGATCCAATCATCATGCCGGAAGCATCACATCCTCATTTCGAGATGCTTCCTCTCGGGGTTAGGGAGGGACACATCTATAATGTAAAACATTTTGGACCTAATTCAACTATGAATCGATTATATAATAGCCCATATTTTCAGAAAAAAGTAAGAACTATAATCCCAAAATGCAATTGAATATATGAAATTTGAAACTAGTAGTGCATTTTCATGTCAATGGTTTGAGGGAAACGTGTCTGAAACAAACAGTGGCAACACGTTACAGAAGCAAAAGTTTCATATAATTCTAATAGAAGTTGATGCAATAAAGTACGTCAATAGCTAATAGAAAAGGGTTAGTTTCACAATACCCGTACATATCCGAGTAAATCATCTTTAATCAACTCCATGAAAATGTACACTTTCTTCGGGAAGTTGAATATCTTGTAGACCTTGACGATGTTTTCATGATTGATTTTACTGAGCACCTCTATCTCCCGAGGGAGAAATTTGGTGGCGAATTCGTGCGACAGTTTGTCTCTGGTTATCACCTTCACTGCAACCTCTTCTCCTTCATAAACGGCCGACCTGCAGGGAAAAAAAAGACCGAAACGTTTATTCAAAAGAGTGAAATACGTTTATTATTTCAACAACGGTATGATATAATGTAGTTTCTCAATAACTAACTATTATAAAACGAGCATTTAAATGTTTATGCATTCAATCTAATTGTGGGGTAATTCTAATTGTTATATAAAGAATTTGATTCGGTAATTGCCAGAACAGCCGATAGATAGCACAGTATTAATTAGATTAATACCAGGTTTACACTAAGCCAATTATAAGACGGTAAGTAGACAGCACATGCGTAAAAAGGAACTGATTTATGTTTGCCAAACTTTATAAGAAAGATTCAGGCATTCCATATTTGGCAATAAATTGTCATTTTGGAGGTCTTGAATTTTTAACTGCGTATCGAATTAAAATTATGGATATTATCAAAATTAAACATGGTAAAATAAAAAGGAAAGACAACATACTTAAATTTGAAAAAATTATAGAAAATAAATAGCAAATAAAATGAAAACAAAAACACAAATTTTCATCCGAAAGAACAAAGTACAAAAAAATAGTGGAATTAATCTATTATAAGTGATCAATAGGGGCGATAGGAGAGAGTATCACCCCCTTTTAACCAAGGATATTTAGCGCCAAATATGGCAACCCGATGTTATCGTTGGAGGATATCTTCCTCCGAGAGATTAGACATAAGATCGCGGGGAGTTGGCGATTTTGAAAAGTGCGCAAAAGGGGTGATGTTCTCTACGGATCAACCGATCAATTTTTTCACCCCAAAGTTAAAGCCAAATTCTACAAACATATGCACAGTAAGAAATATATAATATAATGTTTATTTGTGATCTCGTTGGGACAATTATTTTCAATCGACTGAACAGCATCTTTCAGCCTTTCTATACACTTGCCTTCTTATAACTGACCGAGTGCAAACCCGGCATAAAAATAGGTTTAATCCTGGTAGCGTTCCGGATTATTGTTGTGTATTGTTGTGTTAACAATGAAAGGCATGGATGCCAGGGGGTGATAATATATCTAGTGAATTAGAATGGTGGCCAGAAAGTTTTAGTTTACAAATATTTTCTTTGGTAATTATCGGTTGAATTGCAATTCCTTTTCTTTGATCTATCCTTTTTTTTCTCCTCCTTTTCTCTCGCTCTTTCTTTCTTTTCTTTCTTTTTTGACATTTAATTTCTTTGTTTAGGCTTAGAAATTACCTATTTGGTACTTTAAAAAACTAGAATTTTCTTTGTGTTTGTGATTATCATTCCAAATTGAATTTAGAATAATCTACTTAGCTTATAATAGCAATAAGAAAATGGGCATGGTAGCTTGTATTAAAACTAATTTTTCTGTCATTATTCGACTCCTATTAATTTTTTTCACAAGTAGCTGTCAATGTTTAGCTCATTCTCTCATGGCACATGAGAAAGCCAGAAAGAAATCTCGAAGAAGAATGGTACAGGAGAGTTGCATCAAATACCTTTTCACGCGGTAAAATCAACTCCATAGTAAACCATATTCATAAATACCAAGACCGTATAATAGCTGAGACCAGAATTCCCCTTATGAAAATCAACCAAAATTATAACTTAAAAAGTCCTTCAAAAGTGCAGATCTCATGATGGAAATCAAGACCCCAGGACCCAGATGAACGCTACGTATTTCTGACTCACAATTAATTTGTCTATCCCCCCCTTTTCAGTTGGTAATCTAATTGCCCTGTATGTTCAACCCATAATCACCATTTGTTTCAGTACTTTTGTCCCCTCTATCCAGTTATAACTTCAGAAAAAATTGAACAGATTCGGTTAAGATTTGACACCGATGACATTCTCTCTGGAAATCCCTGAATGTTGTATCGTCTCTCTCTTTTTTCCCCTTTAACAAATCCCACCCTCTCTCTTACTCCCATCTTGTGCTCATCCAACTGGTTAGATAACATAGCATTATAGGCACCGGGGACCCAAGATGACGTTATGTAAGTTATGTCAATGTTTAGCGACAATCGCAGGAATTCAATGTTGCTGATTAGAAACCTTATTCGCCCATATATGATGTATCAAGTATATGGGTTGGTGTATGTGTTTTCTTTTCCGATAATGTGCACTATGTTTGGATAAACCCTTCAGAACAAAGAACACGATAAGTTTTTTATTTCATACGCACACATTTTTTTTTATTTCGCATGATTCATAAAAATAAAAAAAACATATTTCTTATTCATAATGAATAAGAAAGTATTTTTAAAGCTTTAATAATAATAATAAAGTGAGTGATTTTTTTATTATATCTGGTTTTGATAGTAATGCTTTATTTTTCAACGTTATTTTACGTCCTTTCAAAAAAGTGTTATTTTGTAAATCATTCAGTCAGATTCGTTCACCAACCCTTTGTCACGAGGATAAAAACATTTTTAACGTTTTTCACGCGACCTCGGAGGCGTTGCCGTAACTAAGGAAATGAATAAGCATTTTGGTCAGTACTATATCATTAATGATCAAAGTATGTTGTCTTTTTTTGCATGCCAAATCCATTAACTGCCCAAATGTATGTTTCACACTACGCCCACTGCTGTTATATCACAAAATTTAAAGCAAGCTTAAAAGAACATAGAACTAAGGGACATGAAATTTAAAATAATAATATTGATAATGAAGTTCAGAAAAAAGATAATAATGCTAATCAATGCAATTTCAATTTTATTTATTTTAGAGTATATAGAAGACAGTTTCCATTCATAACCGGATAAATTCATAAATTACGAAAACTATAACTTAGAACCTTAACTTTATCTTTACTCCGACCAGAATTTCTGTTATTTTGTTGTACATAAAAACTATGTTAAATTGAAGGATTTCTTTTTCAATTCCTACTATTATCTCACACTCCCCCTACATATATGGGGATCTTATTCAAATTTTAAATCGTTTATAAAATGCTTTTTATTCATTCAATTAAGTTCAAGCAATTTTTTTAACTTGTGTTTTTAACTGTTTGTTTTTTAACTTGTGTGACATTTAATGTTAATACTGTTTTTTCAAATATTAATTATTTCGTTTTTTATTAATTAATTGCAAACTAACTTTCTTAACAAAATTCTTCATTTCCATGCCTCCAAATAAGTAACGAATTCAATTTGTTTTTTCTCATATTAATGGGGTTAGAATTAACATGTTTTTGGCCGATTATTTTAAACGATTATGTTTATTTTCATAATGTTTGACGCATTTAAAATTAAACATGGTTAATTAATCGACTTTCCGGATTCATTTTAAAGTACTTTCGAATCAAAATAGTACAAAATAAAGAAAATTAAAAATTTCTAATCTGTAATCCTTTACTGGTGTAGAAAATTCACCCATTTTGCGTTGCCACAATTGGCTTTGAATCCTCGATTGGCGTTGAAAATTCAATGCTAGTATAATTTTTTGATCAATTATTTATAGTTATTCTAATTTTTAGGTCGGGATAGCCTGGTTGGTAGGTCGTTGGATTCGCATCCGTTGGACTGTGAATTCGAACCTGCAAGCCGAAGATTCTCCATTTGTTGTGAACGTTAAATCTTTTATAGTCACAAAGTTCTCCATTTGGGGAGTAATACCACTGGGGATACTGAGTCAAAGGTGATCGCTCTCTGTTTCAGATCTAAAATACTATCTGTGTGAATGAAATGCATGAATGAATACCACCCCTTAAAAATTGTTTGTGACATGTATGAGCTAGAAGTACGACTTCTGCCCATGGGCGCTCAAGGGTCCTACTCCTTCCGTTGTAAAGGGAATACGAGAACAAGAATTGTAATTATTTAATAAAAACTAAAATAAAAAAAATTCCTAGTTACCTAAGTAGGAATTGATTTTTAAAAATAGTTTTTTATATTACTTCTTTTTTACTGTCAATATATTTTGTATTTGTATTTAAGTTTGACCTTCTAAGTATTCGGAAACCTTATTTCGTTGTAGAATATTTTGACTTGTAAAGAGCACATGAACAAATAGTTTAGCCTTTTTTTAAAATCTAAATCCGCCATTGCTCTTTCTAAACAAAAAAGAAACTAGACCAACATTATAAAGATCTACGATTCTATAAAATCGCTTTGTTCTTGATACATTCAATTTAAAATATGGATCTATTGATTTTATCAACATCATTTTGTCATCTGGATTTATGTATTTTGGGACGAATTTCTTTATTTTTAAATGTGACATCTGCCCAGACTCCGTTTGTCCAAACAGTCACGAGACGCTTACGAGAAACAAGTTGTAACGAATCTAAATGGGACCACATAATTTGATTTTCTTTTCTCATCTTTTCTTTTAAAAGTCTCCATTGATTGACTAAATATAAACAGTGACTGGATCATGAGAATTTTTTTCTCCTCCTTTTAATATTTGGCTTTAAAATGTAACATATACCCAAGTCACTTTATCACCATGGATCATGGGGGGGGGGGTTATATCCCTCCTCTTTGCCACCCACACTAAGCCATTACCAAGAGAACGTTTCTTCTTATGGATTGAAGGGGATTAAGTTGAGACTTCCGTACTTTCTTATTATATCGTCCAACTTTATCGCCAAATTTGAAGTTGTCGCCAATGAGTTACTAAAACGTTGGCGATTGTTGGTGAAGACGGTATAATACGTAAGTACCGAGACTTCAATATATTAATCAAGGAGGGGTATTCCAAGAGAGAAATATCTATGGAGTTTTGTACAGGAAATAGGAGCAATATATTTTTAAAAAAGTGAGCTACAATGATCTGTCCTCAAAGTGAAGATTGCGCCATCTTAACCCCTGGAATGCAGCGAATGTAAGTGGCGCTTTGGGCGTAAAATGATTATTTCGACGTCAGCCGTCAGCAGCGGTTTAACTTAGATGGATGACACTCGGGATGAAGTATTATTTTTTTAGTGTCTTCATCGTATTTTACTTCAAAAACTGACATGAACGCATTAAAATTTTGTCACTCTCAGATACCTATGGCATCACCCTCCCTCTTAGCGTCATGGCCACTTATCACAGCCCAATGAAACTTTTGAAGTGGGATACAAAAAGAGCAAAGGGTACTCATGTATTAACGTCCGCGGCTGCCAAAGCTACGCCAAAAAGCCGCCAAATCATCATACTGTTTTGATTCCATGATGAACTCTATATCGGCCCATTTATCGCCGAAATCCGATTGACTATTTTGACTTTAAATAAAGTGTTTTGAATTCACAAAATAAAACATGAGAGTTTAAATATTTTTTATGATTTGTCGTAAAAGTTTTTGGTATAGATTGGAAGCATTTAAAAACCATCAAATCTGCAGCTGCGGTGGCATTAATACGTAATACCAAATAACTAACTAAGCTTTCTAACTAAGCTTCCTTGAATATTATAGACAGTCAGTTTATATGAAAGATCTTATCACAAAAAGATGCTTTGTCATTTGCACACCTAGACCCCCACCCCTCCTAAATCACAGACAAAACTTTTGTAAAAGAAATGGTTCAAGAAATGAATACATTTTAATACCATTTTATTATCATGAATATATTTTTAAATGTATATATTCCTTAATCTTCAAATTTAATTTTTTCCCATTATGCATTTTATAATGAGTTTTGTGTTATTCAAAAAATACATTCTTTTTATTTTATTCAGAAATTTCTAGCAGTCACAAATTTGTTTTGATCCTTTTAATCCTAAAATATTTTCATAAATTCTACATTAAGCTTTTCAACTGAATAATTTGTAGGAAGAAATGTATTGTTACGTTTTTATGCTTAGCGGGTTCGGGTTGAATGGACTTTGTATGAGGACAGCACAAACAAATTTATTTACAGATATTTACAGTTATTTACAGGATAATTAATAGAGTAGCAATTTCAGATAAACACAATCCAGCAATAATCAGTCACTTACAGCGTAAATACAAGTCTTACGCACAATAAACACCGTTTGCAAAACAGCTATAGTATAGCACAGCAACAGTAATTCA
>JAOUZG010038069.1:6119883-6135711 GCA_026289955.1 Argiope argentata | reverse complement strand
ATAGCCGAGAAGCGCGTGCACCTGAGTCTCGTGAAAATTCTCAAAACATCGCGCACAATCTAGCAGCTACTAGATTATTCCTTTCGCCAAACCAATCAAGCTGGCGCGAGGCTCCTCGCCAAACGTGGCCAACTTTGGCGAGTTTTCGTGCCGCACGCCCGCTTGTAACAGTATTATTCAAATGTATATGTTACCGTTAAATCATGAAATCCGTTATTTTATAGAATACCTAGTTATTCCATGAAATAACTGATCGTGTCCGTTGAAGTGTAAAACTCTCTTGTATTTCATGGTTTGACTAGTTATTTCATAGAATAACGATCTGCAGCCCGTTAAAGTGTAAAATAATCTACATCTTATATCTCACACGACAAATACATTTACCTTCCACCCCTACAGCATTTATGAACTATTCATGACCATAGGGAGAGAACTTGTTTAGCGTGTTGACGTCAGTTCATTCCGATTAATTGATTAGGATTAGTTATGATTGTTATAACAAATGATTTTATGGTACGTTTCCATAAATACCACTTACACGCTGCATAAATTAGATAAATTGCTTCTTTTTCATTTTAAACGTCTATCATTAGTTTATTTATGGAATACCTAGTTTTTTCATTTTAGATAAATTGTTTATTTTACACTTTAACTGTCTCTCATTAGTTAATTTATAGAACACCTAGTTATTTCATAGAATACCTAGCTAAAGTGTCAAATTAATAATTTATTACACAGTTTAATGGAACTGCATTATATACTTTAACTAGCTGACCCGGCAAACGTTGTTTTGCCATATAAATAATTTCCTAGTAATAAATAATTTCTAGCATTCCCGTACCCGGCATTGCTCGGGTAATGGAATTAGTGGGGGATAACAGTGCTACGTGCACTTAGTTACGAAATTCCTCTATAATAATTACTTATTGTCTATAATTTTTTCCTAATTTTGGGAGGGTCCCGGCGCCCCTGGATTCCTTATATATATGCCCTTGTCCTTACCGATCCTTAAGGATGCTTTTAAAGTAGTTATTTTCTTTTCAAACGCAGGCCATCTACATTTTATTGTTATACCTGTGTTTAAGCAAGAACTTCTTTGTATACAACATTTTTTGGAGTTTTTTTTTCTGTTGATAAATTCATTAAGCTGCTAGATGAACTGACTCGGGAGAAAGCTACATATAATTGGCCGTTTGAAAAACATTCTCCTCTTAAATTGATCCCTGCTACTTTTAATTTCTGTCCTTGTGACTTATTAACGGTTATTGCAAAGCAAACTTTTACGGGAAACTGCACTCTTCTAAATTCAAAAGGATAGCCCGACGGAATTAGTGGACTGCGGGTATTAAAACCAACACTCCTCGAGCACATCCAGTAATAATCGTAGCTTCGATTACATACTTATTAAGTCTAGTCATTCGTAGTCTGGTGTCATAGCATAATTTAGGTGGAGGAAGGTTTCGTAGTTGCATTACTGGTGTCCCAACTTTCAGGTGAAGTATGCGAGATGGAAAAACTGGAATGAATTCATAAGACGCGTAATTTTTGCAGGATTGTTTTCAAAATTGATCAGGGTGTGCCAAAGCAATGCCAAATTATACAAAAAAAATTTAGTCTCATTTTTATTTATCAATGGATTAGATTTGTAATGTTGAAGAGGGAAACCCAATAAACGACAAAATAATTTTTAAATGCGCAATTTTCTATCAGATTTTTTCAATCTTTCACACGATTTTGAAAAGTTTATCGAATTTTATGTAAAAAAAATTTGATTGAGTTATCTTGAAAAGTTTCGGCGTAATTCAATATTAAAGCGAAATTTTGCCTCTTCGTTAAAAAATTCGTCAAAAATTCAGTTTTAAAAATTCGATTTTTTAAATTATATTGCAGAATACTATATCGTATTGCCTTTCAGGAAACATATTTTCTGTATTTTTCCAGCTAAGCGTCTATTTTACAGGGCCGTTCAAGAAATAGACCCTCCAAAATGGACCTTTTTTTAAAAAATCGATATTTAATTTTTGCGTCGACATTTCGTAAAATAAATTATATCTCCGTGGTCTACGATAAAAAGTCCATCCGATTCCACAGCGATATTGAGTATAAGTTGAACGGACGCGTAACGATGGCAATTTTAAAAACGCGGTTTTACTGGACGAAAAGGTACTCATGAGCGATCGCTTCTCCGGAAGGTCGGGTTTCACTCGGAAAGTAACTTTACAGGTTTTAATTTCACAGAAATTAAGGGGTTTTAATTAATTTCTCCTGAACTAATTGATATTTCGGGATAAAAAATAGATGTTGGCCGATTCTCATAGATACCGGATAAGCACAAAAAATTTCATCAAAATCGGTCAAGCCGTTTCGGAGGAGTATGGCAACGAAAACTGTGACACGAGAATTTTATATATTAGATGGTAACATATACATTTTTTTTAATAATCCAGATATTTTAATACTTTTTCTCGTTTCAAATGCATCCGAATTATGTTACTCATTTTCTGTCATACCATTAAAAAATTGTACTCATCACTACGAACAGTGGGATAAATTAAAGGACGGCAAACTAAAGGTTTTTAGGTGATCACTCAAATTAAAGTTAAACCCATACGTCTTTTCTATCATATGCAGAACCATTTTGTTATTTGAATTGCATTCTGTATACCAGTGAACTCTAGTTTCGTGATTTAAAAAAATTCCTTTTTATATACACCCTTCCTATGAAAACGAAATCTCCCTGCATTCATTCTTTTAACAATTATGATTTTTTTTTGTATCAATCCCTGATATTTGTAATGGTACGACTGAAGAGAGCATCACCCCCTTTTTGCCAAGGATATTTAGCGCCAAATATGGCAACCCGATGTTGTCGTTGGAGGATATCTTCCTCCGGCAGATAAGATGCAAGAGCGCGGGGAGTTGGCGATTTCGAAAAGTGCGCCAAGAGGGTGATGTTCTTTACGGATCAGCCTCCGTAATATTCTGTATGCATGTATTTATATCGGTTAAAAGCAGTCCTTAGTAATATTTTATCTTTTGATCAATGAAATCATAGTCACCTGACTTTACAGTACGACCCTTGACCAAGCACTCGACCCAATGAAAATCCATATTCTTCCAGTTCTTCTGCAGATGTAGATTTTTTCTTTGATTTCTTTGATGATTTGCTCATATTGACGTAAACATCGGACTGTTTCTTTTTTGGAGGCATTTTGCAAATCAAAATAAATGTATGATCCGAAACCTTTATTATGGTTTTAACGTTCTAATAAATATTATGAAAAAACTTTGGCTATACTTGATTTTTTTCTCACTCTCATGGTGATTTGGCATTCTTAAAAGCAATTTTATTCATTTCTACTAAATCTAACTAAAAAATTTTAAAAGCTTCTGTATGGGGAACAATCTGATGACTAATATTATAGCTGTTTACATTTCAAGCTATTGTTGTAATTCTCATAATTATCAGTTAATTTATTGTTATAAAATGCTATTGTTACATGATTCTAAATTAATTGTTATACTCATATATATATGATTTTTACTGTTATATCACGTACTTTTTCCATTTGTTAAAATACAATGCAAACAAAATTGTTAGCTGCTGAAGTAGGACCATTATCAGATAATGAATAAAATATCTAACCTGGAAACATAATTTGATGGGAAAAAGGTAAGCGTTTTTACAAATTAAATAGAAATCAGACCAGCATATATAGTAGATCATTAATAAACGAACTTTCCATCCTCTAATCAGAAACAGAGAGTCCTCAACACCATTGCATCTTACAGAAAATGCAAGTGTTTTAATTATCCATTAACTCAATATTTTAATTATTTAATTTATTTAGTAGCAAATCTTGACAACATTTAATGAAACTATTAGAAATATTTATTTGATTATGGTTATCTCTCAGATAAATAAGAATTGATTTTTAAAATAATTTTCTAGAACTTTGAAATCATGTAAAAATAATTTGCTCCATGCATAGATTTACGAATTTATAATTGCTAAATGTCGGAATTGCCACAAAATGTGAGTATATGGTTCGATACCTTGTACAAATAATTTTTGATAATATTTCATAAAGGATATCCTTTAGAAGTATTCTAGATAATTCATTTTAAAATACACAATAAAAAAAATTCAAAGATCGAGGAAATGATTGAAATTGGGATTTTTCTCTTACTTGAAATAACAGAATAAAAGAAATCTGAGGATACGTGAGTGCCTAAATTAAAAAGACCTGCAAACTCCAACCTAAGATTGTAGCGGTTACATAACTCTAGTGACTTTTATTTTGAGACAACAGAGGGCGTTACTTTATAAACATCAAGGTATATTTCCCAAGATACTCCTTGGGGGTCATTATTAGATTGCATTCTAAGTGGGTAAGTTTCATGTTCGTATTTGTTTTGTGAAATGTGGAACTTAGAACATAATTAAATAACTGTTGTTGAATCATCTAATAATCCAATATTTCATCTACTTCAAAATGGAGTTTTAAAGAGTCTTTTCCCTCCACAAGATAATAAATTACAACCAATGATCCTTATAATTGGCATGATTTTTTTTAATTCGGAATCTTTTCAGTATTGCTTACTATGCCTTTCAAATTTGAAAATATTAAATAGAAACAATGGCATTTTATAAAAGAAAAAAACCATATAGATAGTTAAATATCATTTAACAAGAGATTCCACACAAAGAAAAATACTATTTTGATGACTCACATAATTGCTTTATTGCTCTCTTTTCTAAAACCACAAATATTCTTGTTTAAATTCTAGTCATATGCTTTGATAATATCAAAATGGAATTCCAGTCCTAAGCAGATATTAAATGCATAAGGAAATGGCGGTTCGGGAAAAAGCGATTCCGAAGCAATTAAGGGAAAGTAGATCCCAAGTCCCTTGGGGAACGATCTGCACCACGATCGTTTAAGGTCACTTCTTTCAGCGAATTCAGCACCACTCCTTAGTTAATATATGTGAAAGGTTATAAAATTATATGTTACCATAGCGTTTCAGGAAGAAAAGTAACTATACTATTTCTGGCCGACGATATTTTCAAGTTCTATTTATTAAAGTTAAAATTAGTTGGGATTAGAAAAATATATGCTAAATGGGAAAAACGGTCTGTACCTAAATTATTATTGTTGTTGTTGTTGTTCTTACGTAGTATACCGTCTTCACCAACGGTTTAGTAACTCATTGGCGACTATTTAAATTTGGTGATAAAGATCAACGGATTGCCATAATTGGTGGTTTAGCAAATCATTGGCGACGATTTCAAATTTGGCGATAAACTTGTGACAGTATAATACGTAAGTAATTTTTTTATTTCTGAAATTGTTTTATTTAAATATAAATGGGAAATTAATATCAGACTGGTTGAAATAACGTATCCCTGAATTTAATTTATTTTTGCTTTTGGTATGATGCATTTGGGGATGATCCGTAAAGAACATCATCCCCTTGGGGCACTTTTCAAAATCGCCAACTCCCTGCGCTCTTGCGTCTTATCTCCCGGAAGAAGTTATCCTCGAATGACAACATCGGGTTGCCATATTTGGCGCTAAATATCCATGCCGAAAAGGGGGTGATGCTCTCTCCAGTCGCACCGCATTTGGTATTGAAGGATAAAGCTATAAAGGCTGTTATCCCCTTCATCTGAATAATATCATTAAACTAACAACAACAAAAGAAAAGCTAATGGAAAAATTTCATGGTTCAGGAGATCAGAAATTACAATTTTTCAAGATTTACACTTTAATTTGTAAAATGTGCACCAAATTTTATTTATATAGATCTTTACGTTCTGTAGTTTTCGTATTCCCTTCTACATGTATAACAGGACAGGCAAATTATTTCTGAATGGATTTCAATATCAATATTCGGTAACAATTTACAAATTTGGTGTGAAGAGTGCATGCCATATTTCATCGGGCTAACATTTACGAGTTATCATTTCCATAGACAAACGAACATTAATTTCAAAATATATTTTTCAGACTCAGGGTGATCTAAAACTTGGACATTCATCAAAATCTCATTTTTAAAAAAATATAACAAAGTAATCAGAGTTAAAACACCCCTGTTTTGAACTCTGTAATCAGCGAACTACTCAGTGTAAAGGCTCTAAAATTGTTAATGTCCACAAGAGCTATTTTAGTACTAAATAGATGATGCTCTACAACTTTGTAAATTCCTTTTTCTTCCCTATCTCCTTCTGCTTTCGAGATAACAATGCTATTCCCACAGTTTCCACCAGGGGGCGTTGTAAGCAGTCCCATTCAGTAGCATTTGGCTGCTTTGTAATACATCAAGTTTGAGAATATAGCAACACTCATTTTGAAGTACAAAGGTTGGCAAGGGACTTTAATGGGAGTACTGTATATTTAAGCAGCTAGATGGGCAGATTTCCTTCTAATGGATTTCGCTGAAAATGGGATGGAAACTTAAAAACTTGGTATTTAAGTATGGTATTACAAATTGATCAATCTGCTCAAAATGTCTGTGAGTTATCGTGTTTAAAAACGTCCATAATTACAGAATATATATATATATATATATATATATATATATATATATATATATATATATATATATATATATATATATTCAGAGAGGTCCGAAACATGGAGAGGCGTCGGAGTCTTGATTCGAATTTTTTGAGGACTACAATAATTTTTTTTGTTAACTTCATATTATTAACAAAATATTTCTCACACAAGAGCGATAAAAGAAAGATGCAGACTTTATTGTCTATGAAAACGCTTATTAAATATACGCCACACAAGCTACAAATTCACAATGAATCAACTCTACTTAATCCACTAATTTCAAATAACAACGAATCTATAGATCCGCATGGGCACAAGAGAAAATATGCTCTCTCAAGCTCAGCCAATCAACGTAGCTTGCCCACCGAACTCAACAGACGTTCGTCGGTGGGACGCTATTTAAGACTCGCCTGTAAGGCACGTCGTAAATAGCGTCCCACTGAAGTCGGCGGGGCAAACTTAGGAAAGAATTGTTCCTTCCTGACAAGTCTAGAAATTTCTCCATTATTCTCTAATAACAAATCTTTATTTCTTAGCTTCTACTACGCATTTTAGCGTGTAGTAAAAACCGTTAGCGACCTCATTATGTCGCCAACGCACCTATATCTCAATATTGGTCAAATATGGCAATCTTCAATTTTTCAACAACGGAAGAGAATCAGATCAAATGTTTGATGAAATAAAGAAAAAGTTTGAATTTCCTTCCAAAAATATCTATTAATGAAAATTGAGTAAAAAATATTTATTAAATACAATTTCCGAAATTTAAAAACATAACCACTAATTTTATCTTAGTATCATTGAAAAAAAATTGTTATAAAATTCAAGATGTCGTAAAAAATTATTTTTGTGCTATAATATTTTCAGAGGTTATGGAAGAAAAATATTGAAATTTCTCTCAAGTTCTATTCAATCAAAATTCTAATAAAAAATTTAAAACTAATCCCTTCGAGCTGCACATTCCCACTGTCTAAAATATATTTCTGTAACGTTTGCTAGTTCTAGATATAACGGCTTGATCTATAGGACGCCAATGCACACATACATCTTCAACATTAGTAGAGACAGAGCCCGATTTAGCCTTGTTGGGGCAAAAACTTCTTTGCCTCCCTTTGCTTCACTACTTTAGAAATAAAAAACACTCATTAAAAAAAGAAAAAATTACAATTCGATTTGGGGCCCCCACCTATGTGGCGGACCCGGGACAACTGTCCCGTAAGCCCCTGCCTTAATCAGGCTTTGAGTAGAGAATTATACGATTCTTTAAACAAATGCAAATGATCGGGATCTATGTGCCATTAAAGGCATGCCAAATTATGCTTAATTTATTTTTTAAAAGGGTTGATTAAAAGATTACATTTTTCCAAGGGCTCTCTTTATGGGATTTTTTCAATGTTTATCATTCACAAAAAGGAATTTAGCTACCAAAAATCCCGAAAATATGGCTACCCCTAGTAGAACAATATTGCATGATATTGCAAGATATTAAACAATAAAATAATATAAAACAATATTATGAATATTGATTAATGTCATACAATATTGTACAATATTTGTGTGCTACTAGAGACTGCGATAATCTGCGATTGCAGAATGTCGGCCTCCGTATTGAAGCTTATTTTACGTCTGACCCCCTCCCCAAGATTTGTTATGTATTACCAGATGAATTATTATTATTATTATTGTAATGTGATGTGGAAGAACGAAGAGTGGATGCCTACTTTAATGCTGTTTTCTTCATGAAACTGTAATTTAAAAAAAGTCCATAACTGACAGCTCAAAGAGGAATGTTAATCTAAAAAATAAAACCAAAATTAAATCTGAAACCTATAAAACTTCCTTGCTTCGAATTTCATTTACTTTCGAATACGACTAAAAAACATCATTATTTTATTATTTATTTTTCGTTCGAATGAAAAAAGATGTCAAAAACTTAAATCGACGCTTAATAATGAGAAAATATTTCCTCCATATATAATAAAAAATACTTTCTCTGTTAAATGCTGAGTTGTTATGTTGATGACAACATGCAAGTTGTAAAATGAAATTATTGTCTAGCGAATTATCGTTTCATGAATTAAAAACGTTCGCAATATTTTTTTCTCTTTTCTTTATAAATGAAAGTCTTTGGAGTGCATGCTAATAAACGTATTGAGAAATATTTAGAAGTAAGCGTTGATGAAAAATCAATTTCGATTTCTTTTCTCCAAATGTCACATTTTAGTCTAAACTGGTTATCATATTAAAGCTATAATTACGTTTTCATGCATTTAGGATGAAATATTGCACCTTTGCATACTACGAGCACAATATATTTGTTTGAAACTCCTTTGTTTTCTCTAAATATAATTAAACAACCTAGACTGAATTCCCACAATAATTTTATAAGTTAATTAGAAAAATTAAGAAAATATTTGATATTTTCCAGGTATTCCAGTCAGTGTGTTTTCTTTAGGAGGTGCAGGCTTCATTTTCAACTTCGTTACTGGTAGTCTGCTTAGCAACGCTGAGGCAGACGACAGTGTCATTTTTTTTTACACAGCTGCTATGGTTTTCCTATATCTTTCTGCTTTATATTCTGTTCAAATTTGTTATAGTTTGTTGAGGTTATGGGATTAATTTATACTTGCATCGTAGATTTGAGTGAAACTATTGTCTGCCTCAGCGTTGCTAGGCAGACAACCAATAATGGGGTAGAAAATGTGACCTTGGACCACCTAAAGAAAATATACAGACTGTAATGAAGAAGAGAATAAATATAACGTCACATAGAGACAAATGTATTCACACATATCAATTAACAATAAGAACCAGGGTCCAACTTAGCTTGACTGGGGCCCAGAGTAAGAACTTCTTTGGGGCCCCTCAATCTTTTTTGCCTTTGAAAAGCAATTAAAAGAGTTCATTAAAGAAGGAAATGTTAACTATTCGATTCGATTTGTTTATCTTATCAAATATTTTCTATTCGATTTGGGGGCCCTCTGGTGTGAGGGACCTGGGGCAACTGCCCCATGTTCCCTTGCCTTAGTGAAGATCTGATAAGAAAAAGTTCAACTAAGCATATTATTTTAAAGCGCATTTATGAGTGTAAATTGACGTCCAATGCAGTGAGTCATTAGACATCTGATGTCAAAAGTGTAGGGATGTACAAAAAAGAGGGAGGGGAAAGAAATAAATCGACCCCGCCCCTCTCACTTTTCTACAAACACTGAAATCAGCAATTGAACTAATTAAAATATAATGTTATGCTGCATTTCAAAGTCTATTTTGGTCCACTAAAAAGAGCAGTAATATAATAATTAAACCGACACAGTTTTGTTAGCATGTCTTAACAGAACAAGAAATGATGAGTCAGAAAGGAGTTTGTCAATTTATTTACAGAGGCACATCACAGAATGTTACAGTTATAAATTTTTACTCTCTGTATCCGGCAATCCATTATCCTATAAACAACACATCTTTCTGAGCTTCCAAAAATAGAAATATGGAATATTTGTATGCTAATCTACCAACTAAATATATACAAAGGGTGGGAGGGGAAAAAGTTTCCCCCAAAAGTAACTACAACAAGTAGAGTTGAGCAGAAGGAAGTCACATCAAATAAAAAGAAAAAAAAATCAAAAACAATCAATTTTATACAATATGTTTATAGCTCATTGTATTAGAAAAAGACTTTTCTAAAACACAGGCACCCAAAAAGCTGTTCTACCTTGTCTTGAGATGTTTAATGTAAAATTTGATTCATCAAATTAAATGACATTAGTCTAACCATAATAACTTACATGGGTAAACCATAATATTAAGTGAAAATAATTAATTGTTGAAAACTTTACTTTAAATTTTTGTAAAATATCAAAAATTCATTAGAAATTTCAGGGTGATAAAAAAAGGAAGAATTTCTTTCTTTAAATTCTACAATGTATTAGATATAGTTTAGGTTAAATTCCTATCATTAATTTACTTAAAACAATAACACCTAGTATGTCCAGAACTTTAAATGCCTTTCAATAAATTTTTTATTCAAGTAATCATAAAATATATTAAATGTAATAAACAAAGAACAAAAGCATTCCCTTTTTATAGTAAAATTTCTTAATTTCAATACATAAATGCAATACCAAAGCTTAATAGAAGACAAATAAAAAGTTTTCATTACATTTCTAATCTAAGTACTTTAATCAAAAATAAAAATATCCCAGATTTTCAAAATATTCAACTATATTTAAAACAAGTGTACAGTTTTTTGGGTGAATGAACGTAGAAAATCCTACCGAAGCTCCAATTGCATGATTATCAGAACCATTTACTGTGCCTTAATATAATCCTTAGTAGACAGATAGTACTATAGAACAATATCTGCACCAAAAGAGGTAGAATCAGAAAGATGTTATACTGAGGCCAAGCATTTAATTTTTGTAATGTTTCTTCACATTTTTCTGTTTATTAATGAGATCTAAAAAATATTGAATACAAAAAGAATAAATCTTTTAAGAGAAATTTTAATTCATGATTTAAATATTCATTAGAAAGAAACTGTAACATTTATAATAAACATACATAAAGAACATATTATTACAAACATTCTAAAGTGTAAAATTTTAAATAATCACTTTTATGAATTTCATTATAAATTATGAATTAATAATTTTTAAAATACTAGTAAATTATTCTAATTTGTGAATTTTCATTTTTAGAAATATTTTTTTAGTAACAACTATTCACAAAATATAAATTTCATCACAAGTTTTAACAATGTAATTTTTTTTTTTTTAAAGTTGAGGCTACGAACTTAAAATTTAATCATTGTTATCGTAATTCATAAATTTCATTTCCTATCTAATAGAAATAGCCATGAGAAAAACTTTAATCATCAGTAATATTATAAATTTTGATCCAGAATTTCATATTAATAGGAACAGATAATTTAAATTTCCCTAATATAGATGAACTTTTAATCAAATATTCTATTTTCATAAAAATGACCGAATAAAAAGATGTACAATTATAATGTCATGACCCATTATGTGACAGCATGTAGTAGGATGGACATATAAAAGGAATGTAAAGAAAAATAAGCTAATGAAAATGATTTATATTGATAGTATGCCTGGCCTCAGGTGCTTCTACAGAGTAAAATTTTTCCTAAGCATTCATATGTCATCACTGGACATTGTTGATAAATGCATTTCAGGTCAGGAAAATGTGAATAATTAGATCACATTACATCTGAAATTGTATTCAAAAATTTGAAATTAAAAGAAATGTTTAAAACTTACAGTTGAAATGTAACTGCAAGTTGCTAGATTAAACACTGATAGTGCTTCTTAGCAAGAAGCCTCGGAGCTACATTTTTCATAAAATTACTGATATTTGGTTAATTATGTAAAAATATTAAGCTTGTCTACATAGCTATTCCTTTTCTAAAATATATTAATTTCCTTACTGGGTAATAAGAATTACATTTAATTCAAAATATATATACCAATTTCTTTATGCATTTCAAAAGATATACATAACATTACACAAAATAAAAATTGGTACTTTTCAATTAGCTTAACTGCAGCCAAAATACATCCAGTATTGCATCTTCATGAATAAATATTTGTAATTTTTCTTATCTGCTTCTGGATGCAAGGTTCTTTTAACCATTTTTATGCTGATCAAACAGAAGTGACATTTTAAATCAAAATCTATTTGGTGAAAACTGCTGTCCAGCTAGTAGAAAAGTACCCATAAAACTAAATATATTAATAATGACAAGATAAAATTATCACTTAAATTATATTTCAACTTTTTATAAAACATCTGTAAAATGTTAGGGAAAAAAAGACAAAAAAGAATAATTAGATCAATAATCAAATGCCACAAGGGAATCATGAATGTGAAACAATGAAATAAATTAAACAGAGTTAATGAAAAAGACAGCTTCACTAAATATTACATGAAATGAAAATATTCTTTATAATTCATAAATTTTATTTGAAATTTCAGTTTACAGAAATGTACCAAAGCCAAAGGCACAGTCTTGCTCATTGCACATTTTGAATATAAATTATCTTGAATATTAAATACATATTTTTGGATTATCCAATTAAAAGATTGCATTTCGATTGATACTAGAATATAATACATAATGAATATGCATAAATCAAACTCCGAACCATACCTATCATACAAGAATATACATGCAGATGACTAGAAATAAAACAACATTTATATCTTATAAAAATCAACAAAATTTTATACCACATTCACTTGCTGTAAGGGGAAAAAAAGTACTTCAAATGCATATATACTTTGCATTGATGCATTATATTTATTATTATAGATATAAATATTATGTAATTTTTTTAAGTACAGTGTTTATGAGATATTAGTACTTTCATAAATTCTTTATTCAATTTAGCTCTTTGGTAACAAGGATTTTGAATAATCTGTTCATATTCTAAGAAAAAAAATTTCTATTACCCAATGTAACAGACCAATTATGTGCATGAAATATTTTTATAGATAATTTAGATTAAAAAATTAAACTAAGAAAACATTTTATAAATATATTTAGAAAATTATACCTCATTTTAAACATGCCAGCATAAGATAGGGAAATAAAAAAAAAATCATCATCTTTTCTTCAGAAATTTGAATTGTGTTTAAAGAGATATTATTAAACAGAATATTAGAAAGAGCATATGTTATAAGATAATACCATTTTTAATTTATTGAATATTGCATCATTTAAAAATTTCATTTTTTTCCATATAGGAAACTAGTAAAATATCAATAAATTATGAACAAGATGGAAAAAAATGAATTTATTATTCAATAGAAATTATTGGAATTTATAGATAGGCGAGCAGTTCAAGTTACAATGGTATGCTAAAAATAAAACAATGCAAAAAAAAAAAAAATCTAAACATTTTTTAATAAAAAAAAATGAACAGCATTGACAATTGTAAAGGATAAATTGGCATGCCTGAAATAGTACTGATTCAGAAGTAAATGCATTAAATAATTAATAAATAAATCATTCATTCATCTTTGTCATAAAAAAATATTAAATAAATATTTTTAATTTTATAGACAAATACCATATTTCAGATAAAAACTTTTCCATTTAAGCAAAACTCAGCATTTTTTCCCTTACAGATAGCAATGAATATTATTGTAAATAATCGACATTGCCAAAATAAATTCCTTTGGAACAAAACTGCCATTTACATTAATAAAAAAATTATATGCAATAAACATAGCAGTCTATTAAAAATAAAAATGCAAATAATGACAAATCGATACAATAAAAAAATAATATTTCTCACTATGAGGATAATGCACAAGTTATAGTGAATGTTCTGCTCATTTCATGCAAAATAGAATCTTTTGTTTTTTATTTCAAAATACTTAAAAAAAGTAAAATAGAAAATTTAATTTGAGTTGTATTAGAGTAAACAATAATATATTCATGCGATTTGGAGCTGAGTTTATAATTATATCAAAGCATTTTTTCATAACTAAACAAATATGAAATGATGATTACAAAATGAATGATACAAAATGCATATACTCCTATATGGTTTTAAAAGGGTGTTGGTGCAAAGGAAAAGTTTCAAGTGTTAATAAAATGAAAGACAATTGTAAATAAAATATGGGTATGAACAATCATAACTTAACAAGGAAAAGAAATACAATACTTGAAAAACACAGGACTATATTTACACCAGGGGAATTCAACTTGTATACAGCAAAAGGAACTATATTACAATATAGCATTATTTTTTTTTATCTTTTTAACTTTTCCAATAGATGGCACTCATATCAAGATTAAACATGTTTAAAATAGAACACAAGTATAAATTATGTCTAACTACACATTACACACTTTTCATTAGATAAGAAAACGGTAAAATGAAATGAAAAACGCACTCGATAAAACACATATTTATACTATGACAAGAGTTATTATGACAAATTTTCTAAACAATATGAAAGATACAACATTGAATAGTTTGAGCATGCCACATGATAAACAGGCAAAAGTGACAAAACACAGACTAACATAAGATCACTAACTGCACAAGACTTTGAAAATTTGAAGGTGAATGAGAAATACAACAGAGATTCATTAGCAACAATTTCAGTAACACTGAAACTGAATTCAAATGATTTTTTTATTTAACAAAAAAAAATGAACTTCATTGAAATAATTTGAGAAAATAAATATATATCAAGTTATAAATATACTTAAAAAGTTTTTAAATGCTTCCACAGACTAATAAAAGTTCTTCAAACTGCATTTTGCAAAATCATGATAGATTTCGCACCAATTCTAAAATTACTTATCACATTTTTTAAATGAATCAGAACGAACCTTATAATGACAAAGCGAGACAATTGGAGATCTAAAATGTTTTTTTTATACAACTATCTCAAGTATTAGAATATTTGCGACAAGATAGAAACACAAAGACAAATAAAATGTTTATATTATCTGGAGTTTAGTTATCCAAGTGAATCAAGGGAATAAAAAGCTATTCCCCTATATGTTCCTGCATGCCTGAAAAAGTTGGAGAAGAAGAAATACATTGAAGCATTCACAGAAAGAGAATATCTTTAATTAAAAAGTTGCTAATTATCATACCTTTTTTAAAAGTGGGAAGCAAAAGACCAGACAAAGTGAATGAAGCCATCGCTTGCTGCCAGAAAAGGTTTAGTTGATGTCAAAAACAGTTTAAAATTAACTGTTTTTGATAAGATACAGTTAACTTTACACACTTAGCATAAAAAATCTAACATTGGATATAATAAAACTTTTATATAATTTTCAGGATGCATAAAAATAAACAGCATTTATTAGAATAAATGAAAAATGTTATTAAAATAAAAATTCCTTTTTTATATTGGAAGGCGATTTGCAAAATTCAGGTTTGAAAAATGCAGAAAAATTAGGAATTTAAAAAAAATTAAAATTTCAAAAGTTACTAAAAATAATCAATACTTAAATATTGTTTTAAAAAAAGAGTCAACCTATATGCAGTTAGATTTCAATGAATATGATTTGTCTCAAGAATGATAAAGTCTTAGAAGTTAAATTCTCTTCAAAAATTCACAGTTTAAGGGAGAAAAAATAAAAAAATGAGATGATTAGGAGAATGTGCAAATATGTTACTTCATGATTAAATGCAAGTGTACAGGGAAGATTTCAAAATTTCTATTAATTTAGAACAGCCTAAGCAGTATGAACATTCTATAAAAAGCACATTCTTGC
>JAOUZG010038069.1:6108650-6119873 GCA_026289955.1 Argiope argentata | reverse complement strand
CAACCCTGTACTTTAACAGATACCATATCCCCCTTTATAAATCCCATTAATAATGAAATGTAATCTCTATCATATATAATATATGTATATTATGTATGTATGGTGAGTGTATATATATATATATATGTATATATATACTACATTTCCAAAAATTGACCTTTACAATGAAAGATGAAGCACCTAAAATCTTTCTCATACACTATGGCAGAGTAGTAATAATATCGGTTACAGCAAAAGAGAATAAACCTCTTAGAAATGATCAACAGCTATATACAAGAACAGGAATTGGCAAGAATAATAAAAAAGACAGAATTCACCATCCTTCCTTTTTGTTTTTAACTGTCAGTTACCCATTTTCTTGTTTACTATAGAAAAACTCAGAAAAGGTGAAATGGTGATATTCCCCTTTATTTACTACAGGGGAGACTGCTTTGATAGCAGATCACCTCTGTGTAGGCACATATCTTTTTCTAGCAGAGAGCTGTTGGACTGCCACCGAACATTCAATGAATGACTGTTGGCTACATACATGAGTGATTTTCAAACCTTTTATACAGGGTGTTCCAAAAGTTAAATTGAAACTTTACGTGCTCACCTTTCACACAATAATAAACAAGTCTTATGCAGGAAATCGTGCTCAAAAATGAAATTATGTGGTACTACCATAAATGATTGATACACAAAGTAGGAAAATCAACATGACTGTAATAAAAGCATATTTACATGAAAGTATATGAAAATACGGCATATGATAACCCAGAACATGCAGCATGAATACTATCGTCGTAAATAGCAAAGTGTATTCATTTCATACTTGCCTAATTTGATTAAATTTGAACAACAACACTGACATATTAAAGCAACACATAAAGAGAACATTTTGAATACCTTCTAGAATATATATATGAGTTTTTCCTGCATATACACAATTAAGTTTCTTTTTAATGAGTTACGGTAAAAATTATTATCAAATTTTCTTTATATATCCTTTAAGTTATATTTATTACGCTTATTTTCTGTTTACACTGCAGAAGCACCACATAATTTCCTTTATATAACACAACTTCAATGTAAAAGTTGCTTGTCATGGTTTGAGGTAACAGCAGGTAAAGTTTGTACAAAACCTTTTAAGACAACCTGAAGATACTTTGTTTTTTCCTTAATGTTTCCGTGCATGGCAGCTCAACAAGTTTGAAGTTGTAGTATATCAGTGGATTTAATAAAAAGTGCTTTGTTTTCCATTACTTTTTTTCTGCTCTAAAAGTATCATTAAAAAAAATAAGGAAATTATAAAAAGATTGAGATCAAACTCTGTTAAAAACAACTTACAGGAGCAGACTGACATATCTGACGAAATTCAACGGAAATGTTTGCTTTGCATCGATTTGCAAAAAGCACATTTTAAAAGATGAAGGTCAATGGCTTTGATTGTTGCAGAATTGACATTGTCACTGTGTATGAAAAAGTAAACTATGGAGTAACTGACCAACAGCCACCACAAACAGTCTGCCCCTATCTAATACTAATGTATATATGAAATTTATGCAATTAAGAAAGGAGATGGCTATCAGTCTTTTGATTTTTTTTTTCATCTTTAACAACTACTAAAAGTCACAGAGTTAAAGCTTTGTACTCTATGCACACTTCATAAAAGTTAGAAATCTTTATTATTATTTTTTTTCTCTTTCGTTTTTTGGACAATTGTCGTTTGGTACAGCCTCTTTACAGGTGATGCAAATTGCGACTAAAAGAGATCCAGAGAGCTACACAAATACACAGAGATATTCCAAAAGCAGGAAAATACAGCAATCTCAAAATGTGAATTTCATCACCCGTTAAAAAGATAATTATTACAAATATAGATAATTTTTAGTGAGGAAAAATGTGATTGGATAGTTCAGATTAGAACTGCTTCTCTTTTTCTGAGTGTAGATAGGAAGTAAAAATGACAGGGAGCAAAATTTCCACCCACTTTAAACATGTAAATATATATATACACACATATTCTAGATTTGTTTTTTTATTCATACTCTGGCAAAAAATAAATGACATCGATTAATTTCCAAAACTTTGAAACAATGATCTGTTTCAATTAGTGGGAATTGAAAAATAGATATTTATTATTCCTACTTTAATTTCCTTTTTTTCTTCAAATGTTTCTATTTTTTTAATTCTTTATAGATTTCCTCTGTTCCACATACACAGTTCATCATACTGCTTGAGAAATATTTTAAATATTCAAATAAATTTCAACATTTTACAGCTTAAAAAAACTTAGCTTAAAATATATTTTACAATCAAACATACAACAAAACTGAAACAAAAATTTATAATAGTTATTAAATCCTTTTTTATGAGACAGAGAACAAGGACATGCAATTTTTCTTTAAACTTAAGAGACTGCCAATGCATAGTTTAGAAAAAAATATGTGAGTGGAAATATTGCATCCCAGATTTGCATGCCCAAGAACAACTGCCAAAGTTTCCATACAATTTTAATATAAAAAAGGGATATTAATTAAATTTCAGCAGTGAGCATAATTTAAAAACAAAAAAAAAATCTAAAATATTCCTCACAACAGCATGATTTTTTAAAAAAATATTTGGATTTATTAATCTACAAAAAGAGTTTTGAAGCTTTTTGAAAAATGAGAATGCATGTTAAGAAGATCCATGACAAATAATTACATATATTATATAATTATTACTTTTAAAATGCCACGAAGAACATTTTTAATTAATGTAATAATTAAACTCTGAACTTTTAGCTCTAGCAAAATATAAACTGTTAATAATTAACAACTATTTACAAGTGATAATTGCATTTTTGTGGCTTGGTATCATAAAATGACGATATATTAATGAAAAAAGCCAACAGTAATAAAAACATAAATAACAAATAATTTGAAAATTTAACAAACACAATGCATAAATAACAAAATCTAAAGTTTATATAACCCATGCAACAATTTTACTTAAAAATAAAAGTATAATTACCAATGACATATCATTTTTACAAACAAATACATGTAATAGTAATATTTAAAAAAATCCACGAGATTCTTCAAAGTTTATAATTCACCATGAATACATCCATTCGAAGTATGTATGCAGGAATAAAAATTATGAGAAGTATAATACTCTGATTACATACATATCACAGCCAGAAAGAAAAACTCTAAGACTTATGCATATTATCTAAATATGCTTAATACACACGGCAGAATGTATAAGATCCATATAAATATTATATTTAATTCTAAAAATAGAAAAAGAGATGGATTAAATTAATGTTTATTAACACCATTGCTAGTATATAATTTTTTTCCAACCTGGCATTATTTAATAACTTGGATAAAAATTACCAATATTTACATGGAATTAACAGAGATAAGCTAATACTGCAATACATCCATCAGCACCGGTCACATTCCTAGTACACAAATTTAACATATTCATAAAAAAAATTACGAGAGATTATCACAACAATTTTTTTTTAATCACTCAACAAAACAAATAAAGCATTGATATTTGGATGCAATTCAAGCAAAAGTGAAAAAAATTCACGGATGATGATTTCACAGTTTCATTTCAACAACTTTTGGCCAATTACACATTTCTGCAAGTGACAATTCACTGCAAGGATTGATGGCAGTGTTAGAATACATTCTGACATGCAAGAGGCAAAATTCATATTTTCTCTTAACATACCATAAGTATTCTAAAGGAAACTATATCCAAAAGCTTTCAGGTATTATCCTTATCACACTTGGGGTTTCTGAAAAGTATAATGAAGACAGTTTGTTTTGTAAAAAATTCATGGTAAAGCAACATAAATATCAAAGTAAAGAATTTTGTAATGGAAAAAAAGCAAACATCAAATTCCATTTATAAATTTTCCCATTATAAACTTCAAATAGATTATAGGATTTTTAAATTCCTTTTTACAATCCTAAATGGTGTCAGTTAGAACTCATTCACTGATTTAAAATTCAAGGATTTAATGGAAATTATTGCTATATTAAACAATATATATACATTTCTGTGAAAAGTTAAATAGAAGTTCTTATGTATTAATGCATTTATATATTATTTAATTCGATATTACAGGATATGTTAGGCATAAATAATAAATTTTTTCATAAGTATAATCTAATTAATGAAAAAATAATTTTAAAAAATTAATTATTTAAAAAAATGTTTCTATTTTATTTTCTAACCAATAATGCAAAGTCACATAAATAAAATATGAACAATTTCCATCATGATTTTTATCAATGGAAGAAAGAGGAAAAATTCACACACACAGAAAAGTGAAAATAAAATAAAATTAATTTCCTATATATGTAAGAAAATGAATTAATACAATTCCATTTTTATAAAATGCATATTACACTCTTAAAATCCTGCAGTTAAATATAATTTAAAGTATAATTCTTTTTACATTTGATCCAACTCAAATCTATAGAAACTTCCAAATTTTATTGCATCTTAAAATTCTAAACCAAAACTACCAATTATAATCATTTATGCATTTTTCAATCATACATAGCAAAATAATTTAATATCTTGTTATTGTCGGTATTTTCTTGATGTTGGTTTTGTCACTCTAAACTGGTTTCTACAATCATCATTATACGTTCAACAAAGATGTCTGAAATTATATAATATTAATGTAGATATTATATGCACATACGTGCATTCATGCACTAGGACTGAAGTATTAAATTGATTTTTTCCTCTTTCTTAACACTAGTTTAAAAAGTGGCTGACAATGCTGTCTTACTTCAAAGTGGATTAATTATTAAAAACTCTTTTTAAATGACTGGTACTTGAAAATTGAGTAGCACCCCTTAATATTAATGTAATCTTTATTTGACAAAAAATAAATCCTTTATATTGCTGCTTTTTTTAAAAAAAAGCTTCACATTTAATAGAAATTGGAATTTCCTAACAAATTATCCAAAAATATTTTAAAGTAAACACTCTTACATAGCGAAATGGATAATTTTATCAAAAACATTCCAAACAAACACATAAATGTGCTATTATTACAAAAATGTATTCATATTTAAATGAGGGACTCACTTTCCATCAGAAAGGAGCCTTTTGTCAGAAGGCTGTTCCTGGTATTTTAGGCGCAGAGGCTGATGACTCTGAGCTTCCCCCAGTTGCTTCTCTTTTTCGGCAGCTAATGCACGTTCTCTCTGCAATCTAACAGAAACACAAGCAATCAATGTTTGATAAGTCAAGAACAGAGGAATGTAAAAAAATATGGATCAATACTAAGGCAATCAGAATCAAATGAATGTTAATTTCTATAATTATTTTCTTCACAACTGATACATATTCTGTACGAGTAAATAATAGAATTTCACTCCCCCACTGAAATATATATATACATATATATATTATAAAACTTTTATCACAACTAAAACAAAAAAAATCCATTATAGATCAATAAAGGTACATAACTAAAAATTATTAGAAATATTCAAGAGTATCAATCATAAATATAATTTTTGTCATAATATACTTACAAATTCTAATCTTTTAACACTATACAATTTTGTATTAAATACATTAAAAAATGTAAAAAAGTATATCACATTTTTGTATTTCAGTAATTCAGACAAAATATATTAAAAAGTAAATAAATAGAAAACCGTTTAGGAATTGGAGGTAATTATAAAGAAAAATAAAATATTCTACTAGTTATATTAAAATATATTTTTTACATGAAGTTCTTAAACATCATACAAACATAAATATAATTCATCATAAATATTAGATATTTACTAAATTAAATCGAATAAATTATTCCTACATAGTTTTGAATAACATGTTTAATTGGAAAGAAATAAAAGTGAGAAATATATTAAACAAAGAAGAATGTATTCATATCACAAAAAATGCAATTTCATTAAATAAAATTAGTTTTTATTATTAGAGGCTTATAAATGGTCAAAGAAAAAGTTCAAAAATATTTGTTTCCAAGACATTGATTTTCATAAAAAAATATATTGTAAAAAATAATAACTAAATAAAATACAGAATGAAAATATTTTTCTCATACTCCAGTAAGTATTGTTCATAGTGATTTCATACAGAAATAAAAATGTGATGCAAATTACTTTAACAATGCAATCATTGATGGTATTAATAGTACAATATCAATTTCATTAAACTTATTTTGATGTTTCATGAGTTTCTAAGACAATTTCAGATCCTAACTTCATGAATTCAAAATACTTTTATGAAGAAAAATTTTAGTCTTACAATTCTTTTAATGTTATTTTTAAATAGGTTTTATTATAAATAATTTGTTTGTTTTTTAAAGTGAACAGTATTAGATGTACCATATATTGAGTATTTGCAAGAATAAATTTGCTTCTTATACATAAATACTCAATTTTGGATTTTGTTACCTCCAGTTACATTATACAGATGATATTTCACTTAAGAACAATCAAACATTTACTATTAATTCACAAAACAGCTAAGTGCTGAAAAAACTCACCGCCTTTCCTTGAAAATAATCCCACACGCTGCTTTGTAAGGAAAGTATAGAAGGAAGATTAACTTAATATTTCACACAAAACAAACAAAGGAAACAATTTCAAAAATTAATTTTAATTAGAAGGCATGTATCACTGAAATATTCTAAGGTTAAATCACTAGGATATAAAATCTAATGAATATTTACTTGTTTTTAGATTGCCTGAGAAACTGCTGTATTTTTCTAGCTGCCTGGTGCTGCCTCCTTTGGGAATACGTCCTCCTATACAAAATAATCAAAAAGAAATAAATTTTTCAAATTAAAGAATTTAAATGTTTAATACCTATATAAAACTTGATACAAATTTTTATGCAATCACTGATAAGTCCAAACATAACACTTCTAGGACATTTTTTTTTTTTTTGCTATCTATAACTATTAAATGTCTTCTAAATTAAATCACAAATGATTTCCCGCCACAATATTAACAATATAGTAAATCAAAAACTGTTATGAAATTATTATGTTGCTTCTTTGCTCAATACAACTCCTGGTAAGGAAAATATTTCTACAGAAATAATAATAGATGATGAAAGGATGCTGGATCACTAACCCCTGGGTATTGGTGACAAAATCAGAGATCAAAGAAACAGCAAGAATCTTGATGAATTAGCATTTAGATGTAACTTATGAGAATTTTGCTAAAAACTTCTTTGTCTTGTCAAGGAAACCATAAAAGCATAGAGACAAAGCTGGAAACCATTCAGCATCAATTTGGCTTTGGAAATCAGTCCAAGCAAGCAGTCAATGAAAATTAGCCAACAATTTTGACTCAGGAATTATCATACGAAGCCTCATTACTGCACAGTTCTTTTTGCACAATTTGTACTGTTATGGTTGTTTATAAAAATTTGCTGCTTGTATGCATCTGTTCACTCTAAATTATGCTTTGGCTATTCATGCTGCTGTGCTGAATAAAGCATCATTTTTTATTATTGAATCTGACAGATCATTTCAATGCACATCCACTGCATTAGACCATTAATATTTGGATGAAAATTTCTTAACATGAATACAGTACCATAACAATATTTTGATACACTGCAACATTCACAATACTGCTTTATATTGTGAATATTGGAATGTACATTATTTTAATGATGATATTGTACAGTATTTTACACAATTATGAGGTAATAAATCTAAAAAAATTAAAATAGAAAAATGCCCAAAGCAGATTAGAAATAAAAAATTAAAAAGAATATATTTGGTAGGTGTGAATGTTTATAGCTTCAAAGAATGGTTTCTAGTAAGAATTTATGACAACATAAATATAATTCATTGTAAATATTAGATATATAGTAACCCGTACAATGAATTAGTTTCTATTACTTAGGAAGTTGGAAATTCAAATAATATTTTTCAGATGACATTTAAATAATAAAATTCTACATAAAAAATCATGAGACAACTATTATTACTATGCAAAAGTAATAAGTAAGAAATTAACCATTTTTTTAGGTAGATTCCATATAGATAGATAAGATATTGCAATAGTTTCCATGATATGACTTTGGGAAAATTTCTACACATTTCTACTGATCATGTTTCTCCAAATATTATGTAACTTCCAAACAAAGAATGGTATATGCACACACACAAGAGCACACATGCATACGCACACACAATACTTTCCTCATTTTTAAGTGATAGCTAGAATAGTTTCAATTGATTTTAAAAGGCAAGCATAAGTTATGTAAATTGTAAAAACATACAATGAATTTTGGAGTTCGAACTATGAAAATGTGACTTCTCACTCAGAGAGGATAGAAATAATAGGAATTGAATTTTTCTTTTTCTTATGCTTTCTTTAAGATTGAAGATAGACAAATAAATCCAATATATGAATGAGAATCTTATCAAAATGAAAATTGAATAATTTTGATAACTGAAATTATTTAGAAGTTGGAGACTATAAAATGAATTTTAACTCCTAACTTTGGCCATTTTTATCATCATCAATATATATTTCCTGCTCAGGGGAAAAAATGAAATTAAAAATTAAAATTAAATCTGCTATGCCTATTTTAATGTATCATGTCAGATCATAATTTCTTGAACATGGCCTAGCACCACGTGCTCGTGCGAGTTAAATTATATTTTTATTCATTTTAATTGTTTCATTGAATGAGTCACTTTAGTATTGCAAACAATCCAAAACAATTTGTCTTGTATTTTTTGTTTTAAAAAAGATCATATTTCCTATTTATTACATTTCACATAATCATATACTCAAAATGACATTTTTCTAAGTTTTATTTTTTTTTATCAGAGCTTTTGTAAATGCAACGGCAACACATTATTAAAAGCTGATTTTTTTAAAGAAGCTTGTGCATATAATAAAATTTTTATTTTTCTCCTATCGATTTTTTTTGATGCTACAAACCTCATTCACAAACCAATTTCATGTTCTGACATGATAATAAAATATTTATATTTACTTTTACTTTTATATTACTTTTTTACTTTTATATTTTGAAATTGTGTAAATGTATCTGGACTAATATTTAATACTTTGAATAAAAATACAACAGGAGAAATATTGACTGGCAACATATTAATGTAATTAAAACCAAAATTCAAACTAATTAATATGTAAAAATAACCAGTTAAAAAAATCCAGTAGTAATAGTGTTTTAGTTATTCCAAGAATTGTTTTGTAATAATCTGAATCTTTGAAAGTACATTTGGAAGAATTTTATTAAATTTTTTCTATTGAAAGACAATAATCATGTTGCAATAGGGTTGTTTTTTTTTTTTAAATTAGGGGTCAACAAATTTACTAACCAAATATCACTTAGTTTGTCAAAAATATAGGCTACTGCTAACATTTTGTTTTATTTTTTACAATAATCTTTATATACAGAATAAGTTTATATATTTTTGCATATTTTATGTAAAAAAATACATTTTGCTATTTGTTTACCATTTTTAACTAAATCTCGTTGTTTTAAGCTTTAATTCATTTTGCAGCCCTATACTTTGATGTTAACTACATTAAAAAAGAAAACCACATCATAGCTTTAATCCAGAATGGGTACTTGTATCAATCCCATAACAACAATTAATCATAGCAAATGACATGTTAATCTGTGGTATATATCCTATATAATTAATTCTAATGTTCATAAATAGCATGCAGTTAAAACATGTACCAACGTCTTTTAAAGAACATGAATAATTCGCTATAGTTGAACTATTTAAAAATACAATTATCAGGGCTTATTTCCAATATTAATTTTAAAAAGCTGATGACCATCACCAATACCATAGACAAGATAAATTATTAATTTGTATCCTAAGTCATTATTTTATGCATTTAATTGTCGGAAAAATTATTCCAAACCATAATTGATTTTTTTATAATATAAACTTTGTAATCATCTTTTTGTACATTATTTTTATAATATTTATTAACTTAATATTATTTATTATGTAATAAATATTGAAGTATGAAATAGTGATAAAATCATTATCTATGTTTATTTCCATAAATATTATTTAATGGTTTTTATTAACTACAGATTAAAAGGAATTTGAAAATAATAATGTAGGGTACAAGGTTCATTAAATTATCATTCCTCATATATTAGAAATACAACCAGTAGCTTACTTTAGAGTTGAAGATGTAGGAGTGCCTTCCCTGCTGGAACTAAGCCTTCGCTCAGACTCTGCCAAAGTCCAATAGAGAGATTGTAAGCTTGCAGCTGAAGGTCCGGCTACTGAACTTGGAGAGCTACCAAGTGCTGGAGAAATACAGTCAGCATCACTTTCTTTCCACTTTTTAAAACGCTTGTGTTCGCAATAATTGCGAAATTGGCTCTGGATCAACTGTGCAGCTTTTGTCATTTGCTTATAATACATATACTGAAAGAAACAAATTGAAAATAAACAAAAATTGAATGCAAAACATAATTTTTCATAAAATTTCATGAAAACATGTATAAATCACAAAATGCTATTAACACTATCGTATATTAATCATCCTACAACATTAAGAAGCATTTAAAGGATAATGTTAAATTTGAAATAGTGAGATAACCAATTTTTTTACAATGAAGCAGAGTTTGTAGAAGTTTTTTTTTACAATGAACCATGGTTTTTAAAGATCGTTTTTAAACAATAAACCATGGTGGGTTTTAAAGTTTTTTTTAATTAATTTAATTAAGTTTTAACTTTAATTAAAAAGTTAAAAGGCCTAACTAGAAAATTCAAAATTAAAAATATACATTTTTTTTCCCTTATAGATTATTCAAGCAACAATTATTTTATTATATTGAGTCTCTTTCAACTGTACGGTTTCCTCTTTCAAAAAAAATTATTTTGAGTATAGTGCTTGTCATTAATGTCGATTAAAACAAACCAATTTAGTTAAATCCTTAATAATAAGCAATTTCGTTCCTTAAACTATAAAAAGAATTTTTTTAAAAAAATCAATAAGAGTTCAAACCAATATTCAGTAATTAATTTTCATATTTAAATATATTATATAAGAATCTGGCAAAATGTTTTTTGAGTAACTGAATGCACTTAAGCATTTTGAATACTTTATGACTTTAAAAACATTGATATCCTTTTAATAAAAGGAAAGATACAGGTTTCATCAATTTAAATAACTAATATAATGCAAGTTATATATATATATATATATATATATATATATA
>JAOUZG010038069.1:6059507-6108550 GCA_026289955.1 Argiope argentata | reverse complement strand
ATATATACACACACACACACACTGAAGTGACAAAAGTCATGGGATGAATGTTAATATCGTGTCGGTCCTCCTTTTGTCCGGCGAAGTGGAACAACTCGACGTGTCATGGAGTCCACAAGTCCTTGGAAGTCCACTGCAGGAATATTGAGCCATGCTCTCTGTATAGACGTCCATAATTCTGAAAGTGTGGATGGTGCAGGAGTTTGGACACGAACGGACCTTTCGATGATGTCCCATAAATGCTCGATGGAATTCATATCGGGCGATCTAGGTGGCCAGATCATGCGCCGGAATTGTCCGGAATGTTCTCCAAACCAATCGCGAACAGTTCTGGCCCAGTGACATGGCGCATTGTCATCCATAAAAATCCCATCGTTGTGCAGGTACGTGAAGTCCATGAATGGCTGCAAATGAACTGCAAGCAGCTGAACATAACCATTTCCAGTCAATGATCGGTTCAGTTGCACCAGAAAAACGAGTTCATGCCATGTAAAAACAGTCCACACCATTATGCAGCCACCACCAGCTTGAACAGTGCCTTGCTGACAGTTTGGGTCCATGGCTTCGTGGGGTCTGCGCCACACTCGAACTCTACCATCAGCTCGTAACAACTGAAATCATGACTCGTCTGAACACGCCACGGTTTTCCACTGGTCTAGGGAACAGTCGATACGCTCACGAGCCCAGGAGAGTCGCTGCAGTCGATGTCGTGCTGTCAGTAAAGGCACTCGAGTCGGTCTTCTGCTGTCATAGCCCAATGAAGACAAATTTCGCCGCACAGTCCTATCGGACACGTGAGTTATTTGACGAAGTGTTGCGTGTCTATTAACATTGACCATTCTACACAGACGTCGGCGGTCTCGGTCGTTAAGTGCAGGTGGTCACCCACTGCTCTGTCCATGATGGGATGGGATGCCTGAAATTTCCTACTCCCGGTACGCTCTTGCTACTGTGGATCTCGGAATGTTGAATTCACTAACGATATAAGCAATGGAATGACCCATGCGTCTAGCTCCAACTAACATTCCATTTTCAAAGTCTGTTAATTCTCGTCGTGCTGCCATAAATCACGAAAAACCTGTTCACATGAATAACTTGAACACAAATGAAAGCTCTACTATGAGTACATTTATAGAGGCACCTAGCCCCGCCAGGGGCTTATCCTCTGCCTTGGTTGATGTTGATGGTAGCGCTGCTAGTGAAGAACTGCCTTGGACTGCCAGGAGAACTGGTGTACCCGCTAGGGGTGGGAGAGGAGAGAGAGTGAGAGGAAGGGATGCTATTGGCTGTCTGGGAATCCTATATATACTTAGGCGAGAAATTTTGAACTTGATTTTAAGGAGAAGTTGGCTTGCAGATAGAATTAAGTAGGATCAGTACTTTAGCAGTGGGATCATTATTCTTTTTCATTTCTTTAGCGGCTTGGATTAAATTGGGGAAAAATTGTAATACATTTCTAATTTCATTAAATGCTTCAATTAAGTTTTTAAGCTCTTCCGAGGAGGGCAAGTTATCCTGTACTTTGTCAATTTGGGGTATGGGATTACGTTGGGGGAGATTAGTTTTTAAGGAATTGGCATAAGAAAAGTTGGGTTTGCGTAAGTTAGAATTAAAGTAATTAGCTCTATTTTGCGGGGGGGGGGGGATTTAATTTGGGGAACTTGGGACAACCTCTATACGCTGCTGTGTGCCCAAGTTGATCGCAATTTATGCATTTAGGTTCAGTTATTTTTTCTCGGATATCACAATTTCTCGTCTGATGGGCTTTTCCGCATTTAAGACATCGCGGTAGCATAGAGCAGTTAATTGCAGTGTGTCCGAAAAGATTACAATTAAAGCATTGCGATACTGAGTTCCTTCCGTGATAGCTCTCAATATTAATTTTTAAATAGGCCAATTCTTTTAGATTGAATATTTCATCCACTACTTCATTTTTATGTAGCTCGACTAGGTAAAGGGGAAGTGGTTTTCTCGTTTTATACTGCGTCATTCTAGTAATTTTGTTAATGGAGAAGCCTAATTCTTTTAGTTCATTTGCAATTTCTTCAGTTTCAATATCTAATGGCAAGCCTCTTATCACAATTTTTACTGGCCTGACCGATTTGGGGGGATAATAAAAAATTCCAGATTATTTTGTTCGCAGAATTTTCTTAAATCTCTGTGGGTCTCTTCATTATCTGGGAAAATTTTTATGAAACCATTACTTAATTTGCATTCCTTAATAGCGAATTTTTCTTTGATGGTTTTTAAGATTAGATTATAATTTTTTACATATTTAAGCATTACGGGGGGAATCTTATGAACTTTTACTGCATCTTTATCTTTAGTTGGGATATCCTCAGGTGGGTCAAGATCCATCTCATTTAATGCATTAAATCTGTTATCTAGTTGTATTCCACAAGGGTTCTGGGTGATATTTGAAGGAGTCGCGGTTTTCCTTCTTGGGGAAAGTTTAAAAACCTCTCCGCGATTTTCAATTTCACAGCCAACAGCAGATAAAGAGTCCAACTCACCTCTCAGTTTTTTCAGCATTTCACTCAATTCAGTCAGCTTAGTGGTTTTTTCATTATTAGTTGTCAGGTTGCCCAATGCTCGTGTGAGTGTTACAGTGTAATTCATCTTTGATATTTTGCCTTCAGTAATCTTGATTTCACGCTTAAGCTGCGTCATACGAGAACAAGAACTACAGCATTGTAGATTGTCGGTAGTCTCTTCAGTGCATCTACGCTTCGAAAAATTTCCCGCAACTGCAGAGCCCTCCGTTATCTGATCCTGAAAAGGACGGGTCGGGGATGTAGAAGCCCTCTCCACTAGCTTCGAAGTGTCAGAACAACTGTCCTCCTCCATAGCTGAGGACTGAATGTTGGGAAAAATGAACACAAATGTAAGCTCTGGAAAACGAACTGCGCATTTATACTTTTTCGCTGCGATACTACTGCCATCTGTATATTTGCATATTGCTATCCCATGACTTTTGTCACTTCAGTATATATATATATAAAAGCCTCTGCCACAGGGCATTTTAGTAGCAACACTTATCTAATCAAGAAACTTATGAATATGACTTTTTTTACAATTGATATTAATATATACATAAGCACTAAGATTGACATCAGTTATAAAAAGAAAAGATAATGTAATGAATTTATTAAAAAAAATGTTTACATTATATATATATATATTCAGTTAATTTAAGAGTAAGAAAATAGTTTGTATTCCTTGCACACAAAGGAGACATTCTCTAATTAATAAAACAAACTTTTTATTTTATAGCACCTAAACTGTTTAGACTTTTCAGTTTTAATTAAATAAGACACAAATAACAAAACATTTTATTGTAGAGTAAAAAATAAAATAATAAGATATTAGGCACAAGGCTTTTAAAATGAGTGATTTGAGTAATGTAAAAAAAAAACCTCTGCAGAAAACAGTAATTGTATTTGAAAGAGAGAAAAATTTTATTTTTTAAAACATAATGTATCAGTCTACCTGTTTGTATCGCCTGTAATATGTCTGAATGAGAGTTGCAGCAGCTTTTTCTTTCTCCTGCTCCTCTTGACGTTTCCGACCTTTATATGATCTGTATGCTTTTTGAATAATTTTTGCAGCTTCATACAGTTCCCGTTGCTCTCGATCTGAAAATTAAAAATATCAAGCATCAAGCAGCATCTGAATTCCTCGATTCTAAATATTTAAGGAATATAAAATAAAATTCAATTACAATAAATATATATATATCACTCCAGTTTTTGAAGCAAAAAACAAATACCTGATAATGTAAGTTTTGAGAAGTCTTTCTCCATTATTTTCCCGGATGCTTGAAAAAATTCACAAAAATCAGCAGTAGTGGGTGGTGGAGAAGGTGAATCCAGAGTAAAGCTTCCCGGGCTTTGTAGACAAGATGAAGATGCAGGGCTTAGTGATGACACAGGAGTGTTAGTCTCACAATACCTAAATGAATTAAGATTTTGTAAAATATCATCTTATTCAAATGATGAGAATTTCTTGCAAAAAATGGGAAAAAAATATTATTCAAGAGAACAACGAATACAAAAGATTCCATTTTAATTTTTAATATCCATAAATTATTAGGCCAAAAAACAGTTATATGTCATCTATACAATTAAAAAACTTTAAAAGTTTGTTATGACAAAATATGAAAAAGGTTAGAAGAAAATTAAATGTTGTATTTAATTTAATTTGGTAAAATTCTAAAACTTCTTTTTAAAAAAAGGAAAATTACTCATGCTTAAATCAAACTTGAGGAACAAATGCTTCCTAAAGAGAATGCTTGAAAAATTAAACTTTATTTCTTTATAAATAAGGTAATTTGAATATTTTAACAAAATATTTAATTTTATCAAAAAATTTTGAAATTTTATTTTCATCATAAACTTTATTTCAATAAATGTTAGAACTACAGTTTATGTAATTTTTCACAATGAAACCAAATGGCATCAAAACAACAATCTTTTTTTTTCTAGTTTTCTTTTTTTTAATTATTCATAGCTATTTTGTAGTCATATTTAGTTTTTCAGTACTATAGCAACTTATATTCCATTATTATTAGGTTTTCACCAGAAAAAAACACCACTGACATCAAAATTTCAGGTCTGAGGTATCCTTTATAAAACAACATTACCTCAATTAACATCACAAGTGTTTTAATAGACACCCTGAATTTTTCCCTGAAGTATAATAACATTTTAAAATATATGAAAATTCTTTCTCAATTTAAGTATACAGTTACTTTTACCAAATAACGATAACTGATAATTTTTGCTTTAAAAATAATCTATGAAATCTTTGGTTAAAATTTGCATCTGATATTGTTAGTGGTATCAACTGTTATTACTACAAGAGAATTTTTGACCTAATTTAATATTATACAAGCAGAAATTATATTAATTTGAAAGAAACTGATACTAGGCAAAATGCAATCAAACTTCATATTTAATATATCCATATACACACGCATTATACATTTTATTATGCCTCCCCTTAAAGTTTGAATTATAATTTAAATTGAATTGCCCATAAAGAGAAATCAGTTTTATAAACGATAAACAGATACCATAAATACATCTTAGAATAAGATAACATGAAAAATATATTTACCATCATATTATTGAGAATCATATATTTACCATCATATTATTGAGAATCATATATTTACCAACATATTATTGAGATATATTATTGAGAAATGTCTCAATAGGAAAGGTGTTAAAAGAAAGAAATCAAATAGATTAAGGCTTCAAGAATGTCTAAAATCTAATTACCTGTAAGAATGATCGAAATTGAACTCCTCGTTCAAAAGAGGAGGTGGGGAATCGTCTACGGAACACATCTCCAGATCTGGAGGATTTTGTCCACTTGACAAGCTCCTGTTTTCACTCTCAGTAAAATCCTCACTACTTCGAAAATGCACATCTTCGGGATCTGTATTAGCTGATGCTTTAATTCGGTCTGGCATAGCAGCTATAATATGTTCAGCTAAGGTCAGAACCCTGTTGTCAGCATCGCTGTTTAGAGGCAAATTGAGATCACAGCTGCTGCAACTATCTCGTCGACTTGACATCGTGCTACCTTCTGAAAACAGAAACGTTCAAGGTCAGAAGCTGTCCTAACTCTTATACAACACATTATTTAACAATAAACAAACAAGTGTAGGTATTTATGCAATATTTACCAGTAGCTGCTGTAGAAAACTGGCCTTCCAGTTCATCATCAGATGCTGTAATATCTGACATTATATTTGATTTATTTTTCTCATCTAAAAGAGAATGATAGAGTTTTATATTTTAACAACAAAAAAATAAATTAATTAAAACATTAACTAAATTTTAAAGGGTATTTATATTATGTATTACATGTCAGAGTACTCAACTCAAAATTTTAACTATATAAAAATCCTTGTAACAAAAAATTATTAATTATTACACAATTTTGCAACAAATTACAAGCTGATATACAAACTGATTAGCTGAGTTAATTAACTACTATTCCTAAACTTTTCCATAACAGTTTTTTTGTTGTTGTTGAATTAATTTATCACAAAGAAATCAATCAATTACAATGATAATTGTTAGAGTTATAGGGTTTTCAAAAATGACACTTTCACTGTTCAATGAATCTTATGAATTTCCAGTGATATCTCTGCAATTATTACATATTTCTTTTTAAAAATTTCACTGACCTAAAGTCACAAAGTAATGAAATAAATATATAATTCATACAATTTAATTCCTTTTACAAATTTTTAAAGATGCATGTGAAAAAAAGTGAATAGTAATATTGCAAAATTTTTAAATGGGAATAAAACTGATCATGCTGAAATGACATACAAAAAATTGTTTTCAACCCATATGGTTTTTGAAATATTCACACAAAAAATTGTGAAATTCCCACAGTCAATTTGCAACATCCACTTTTTAAGGAACAATATATTAAATTTATTGGTATTTAAACATTTAATTTTTATAGAACATGAGCTTTAATGGCCATTTTAATAACACAGTTAGATAAATATTAAATTTATTTTCAGATCAGACGATTTTAAGTGAACGCAAATCCTACTTTCTTAAAAAAAATTTATATCCCCCCCATTCAGATGGTATAAAATTATATTGCAAGCAGATTGACTTTTGGAATGTTTAATTATTGTCTGCTCTTTACCGGCAGTTATTGTTTGAAAGTAAATAGAAATCTAAGGAAATTCGGCCTCTTTCCTACCAATCAGTAAATTAATTAATGCTAAAATAAAGAAATTAAAATTAATTAGCACTTTTTATTTATGTAATGGCAATGTTGAACACTTATTCATAAATTCATTTAATTAAGTTAAAAATAGATTTAAAATGTCCTTAAAATAATTCCTTTAAAGTTATAAAAGGATTTCTTTTTTGCGTTTAAATTAAAACATTTTTAAACCTTTAATTTTCGAGATATTGTAGCAAGACAATGTGTTTGACCAAAATTCATTTGTATTTCTTTATCTTGATTGTAACAACTCCTGCATAACTGAAAGAATGTCCAACACTCTGCCATTCTTACGATAATAAACTTAATAAATTTTCTATCAAAAAAAATTTTTTGAACAACTGTTTCTATCTGGAAATAAAAGTAATTTTTTATTGTCTATATGATATTCGTGAATTTGTAATACGATAAATAAAAATGCCTTTAAGCGTTTCATTCATCATAAAGATTAAGATTATGCTAATTTCTTAGCAACAAAAAATGACTAAATCATGAAATGGTTTTAAAAGTAATGGTAAATTATTTGATAGTTAAATTAAAAAAATCAAATAAATAGTTTAAAATATTTACATTTGCATGAGGGGGCATACTCATATTAAGGATAAATCTAAGTCATGTTTGTGCCTTCCAAAGTTAATAGGGGGAAAACATGAAAAGGGTCTTATTTTTCAATTAACTAGCTGTCTGACAGTCCCTGGTTGTTTGCTCCTTTAGGTAAGAGAGAGTTTTCAACAATAAAAAAATTAAATATCTATCTCAAAAACTACTATGCATTTCAGAACAGAATTTAATACACATATATATTTTTAAAAAATCTGCCAAATAAAATTATTTAAAAATTTCAATTTCTGTAATTAAAAAATTACAAATTAATAGATAAGGATTTATTTTAATTTATTCGGTTAATCAGTTTGTCTACCTCATTAAACTTGTCCCATTGGTGTCATTTTCCATTGACACCAATCTTGTGAAAATGCAATTATAAATAACAAGATTATAGAGGTTATCCTCAGAAAACAGAAAAGGAACTGAATAAATAATTTACTAATATAGATTCAAATGTTTATGCTGAAGATTAGTTGAAATTAATGATGATGAGTGGATTGAGAAAGAAGATCTGAATGTTACAAATTTCATTTCTCGAATGCAACCGAGCAGTCTGCCTTTTCCGATGATGACAAGAATTATTCCTTTGCGAATGAAGACATTGAATTCAAAATTAAAGACTTTTTAGAAACACTGACATACAGTAAAAAACTGAAAATGATTTAAAAATTCATATTCAGATACATATTTTAAATGTAAAAAAATAAATGTCAAATGCTGTTAACTGATTATTTTAGTTAATTTTCTATGTAATTAAGTTGCCATAATTTTTAGTTAACAAATGTATCGATTCTAATTTAAAAACAGAATTTAGTAAATTGGAATTGTATGTATTTGGGGACAACACAATGATAATTGTAAAAATGTAACCAAGATTATATATAATACTTTTATTAAATGAATAATAATACTAATAATCCTTTTCAACACCTGATAACTAGCAATAATGGACAAAACTTCTGCTTCATCATTGTCCTTCATAAGAAGCAGGATTTAATTTTAAATATTTTTCAAGCACTTTTTAAAATGATGTAACAACTACCATAATGTTAATATTGTGTATTACTTTTCAGCAATTTCCAATTATAAAAAATTACATTGATTTGGGATACTTCCAAAACCTACTATTTAATATAAATGTAGTTGCTAAGCTTTTCAGAGCAAAACTTCTTAAAGATGTAGATATACTACAGTGCACGGTAAAAAAAACTATGTGATCTTTTAGTTCAATAAATACTTAATTCTGAAACTACACAAAGTATATTTTAAAACAGATTTTATACTTTAAAATTTTTTTGATGACGAAGACTATCCTTATTTGCAATTTCCACCTCAAATCATGGACAGAATTTTTAATCCTAATGATTTTAAGATGGGATGCCAGATTAATTAATAAATTACACTGTCAAGTTCCAGAAAATGAAATATAAATAAACTTCAAATCGTAGATTAAACTATACATACTTACTATTTTCTAGGAGAGTAGATGATGATGATGATAATTCTTTCTTTATTTTGGACTGGTTGACATTTACATCTCTAGAATTACCTTGAAGAACATTTAAAAATGACAGAAAGCTGCTTTCATTTAAATGCAAACTATAAGACTGACTTTCTAAATTTGGATTATCTAAAATATCTGAATTTGAAAATGAAACTGTAGATGATGATGTTCCTTGAGCAGCAACAGGCTGGGAATCTTTCGTACTTGAAGTACTCATCTTTAATGTTGAAGAAGTAGGATTCATTAACATTTGATCCAATGATGAGGATTTCAAAGAGATACCCAAATTGGAATCTTCTATTTTAAGACTAGAACTTAACTCAGATTCAGAGCTGAAATGGTAAAAAATTAATACATATTGCAAAAACATTATAAATTACAATTACCTAAAAAAAGAGAAAACTCATTACGTGAATATCAAAATAAATTTTCAACATTAAAATCAATCTACTAATTTAAGATAATGATTTGTATAATTAATTTATAGTATTCATAAAATTACATGCATAAAAGCATTTTTTTTCAAAAATCATATTTATCATGTTATTTATATAATTCCAATAAGGTAACAGTTTTATTCTTGCCAAAATAAAATAAAATAAAATAATAATTACGTAGATCACTTAGGAGATAACATCAGATTAGAGCAATTTTTACACACTCTTTAATAATAGACAAATACTTTCTCTTGTTTTTAGTAATTGACAGATAACATTGGTGGCTTTACTTGAGACCTCACTGTGTTACTATCCTACTTTAGAAATCTATCTATTCATTAACTATGGGATGAGGAAAGGATAGGACAGTGAAAATATCTACCAGTAGAGCTTTTAAAACATCAGATTCATAGCACAAGATAGGTGGGAGTGAAATTCTATTCACTAAAATAACACAACGGTAGTACACCTCACATACATAGAAAAAATTTAGCAGTTATGGAAATTGCTTCACTTACAAGGAAAAAAATCAAAACAGCATAGCTTACTTTTTATTTCCACTGAGTTGCTGTGCTTGAGAGCATTCTAGTTTCTCAAGCTGTTCAACTAACATATCATGCCCCCTTTCTGCTGCTACAGATAAAGGAGTTACACCTCGATTGTTGGATACTTTGATAGCAGCTCTGTTCCACTGGTACAGCAACAATGCAACATCAGTGAAACCCAATGCGCAAGCCCACATCTATTGAAAGGAGAAAAAAATGATAAATTTAATATATAGATGCTTAATTTTTTATTTCAAAGAAATAAATTATTTCTGAAACTGACAGTCAAACATTCAACTGCACTAAATACTGAATAGATATTTGTGAGGTTTATTTAATAACTATTCAAATCTTAGAAATAAAAAAAGTTAATAAAATTTAAAAGCATTTCAGAATTTTAATTATTTATAAAAATGAGAACAGCACGGCTATATAAAAATGCAACTTTTATACACAAAAATAAGTAAGAAAATACTAAACAATAGCGAGAAACAATGAGTTTTATGGCAATCAAATAAATTAAAATTATGATGTGAAATAAAATTATGCTCATTTTCAAAAAAATTCCCATTTTTTAATTGATAGAAAGAATTTAAATATTTTTTCTCATATAGTTTATTTATCATATAACTTCTAGAGTTATCCACTATACAACATAGTCATGGGTTGTTTCATTAAATACGAGGTAATGGCTTTCATAATGTTAAAAATACTTTTTCTTTAAAAAAATGAAATATTATGATTAGAATAAGGTGTAATGATGGAAAAACAAATAAATACACAATTAAAAATTTCAAAAAATAAAAAACACCTTAATTTTTAATTTTTTAGCTCAAATTATTAATTTCTTTTTATTCAAATGAACTTAAATATCATATATAATACCCGTTTTTAAACTTCATAGAATTTAGATCATGAATTAATTACCTAAAATTTAAAAGTTATGGCAACACAAATAACTTGCAATTATATGTATTCATTCATACAAAATGTTTGATTTATTTCAATCAAATCGTACATTTTTTTATTACAATACTATGAGGATGCAATTAAAAATATTTTTAGGAAAAAGACTTCAAATGATACTAACCAAAGGTGTACAACCTCGCTTATCTTGACTCATGGCATCAACTTCTCTTTCAAGCATAAGAGAAGAGTTTTCATTTCTCCAGTGCAGTAAAGTGCAAACAAGACGTGAAAATCCCAAAGCTGCAGCTAAATGCAGTAATGTAAGATCAGAGCAAGTAGTTGTAAGCATGGGTGTCACATCATCATGCCTAGTCCAGCTGCCAGTCATGAATTTCTGACACAAGGTGACTAATCTATCTTCAAAAGATTTTTGTTCATCATTCGCATTCTGAAAAGGTGAAATCGTTATTAGAGATTTTAAAAAATATCATAAGCAGCATGCATAATACAGTAAATAACAAGAAACAAAACTAGTAAACAGAAAAATCAGCATGGAAATAAATATTAAAATAGTTAATGCTTTACTTCTAGTTAATAGTTAATATTTTAATTTCGATTACATCAAAAATTGTTAAGAAATTTCATTACCATTATGGCAGATGCTTCAAAAATTAAAAAAAATTTTAATGAGTTAATCGTTAACAATATATGAATAACAAAAATAGTTATCAATAATCTAATCTAACTAAGATTAGGAATCAGAAAAATAAATACTAAATAACTTTAATGATATTTATTGAATATTTTACAATATTATTAGAATTAATTATTTTTTTATTTAAGTAAATAAAAATTTCATTTGAAATTTTTAAAAAATCATATAAAAATATTATAAGTAAAGAAAGAAAAATAAAAGTATGAAGCATAAACTTAACATGAAAATAAAATGTATAATGTAATTAATTCTAACACTCATAATAAAACCATAAAAAAGGAGAATACTGAAATTAAATATGACAAAAGGAATCAGACATTTTACTACAATATCTGCATTTTCATTCTGTGTATTTGATTTTATTTTTCTGGTGATGTTATTGATTTTATTTGATTTTTGATTCCTCAAATATTTGATTTCATTTTTCAATTACATCTCTCTATTTTCCTCAGCTTTTTCTGTACACATTGAATTAATCCTAAAATCTTAACCGATAGATATTTTGGCAAGGATTTTCAGATCTTAAAACTTCACAGGCATTTTTATTTAATGAGAATGACAAAATCTCACACTCTGCACAGCATTTATATTCTCAGTTTTCACATATCTTACATATTCTCTTAATTATTACTCATAAATTAATATTAGATAATACTTTCATTCAAAAACAAGATTTGAAAAAGTTAATGAAGTTAAATATGTTTATTCTAAAATTTCAGATAAGAAAAAATTTATCTGGTTGTATAAAAACATCAATAACTTCTGCATATATTAGCATATTAAATGTTTCAGAAAAAGTCTAAGTATTAAATCATTTATTCTTAAAATTTAGTCAATAGAAATAAAATCAAGTACAAAATAAATTATTAGGCAAAACAGAATATCTAAAAAATTCAGATAATTACATAAAATATAATCAATAATACTGTAGAATTTTGGAACAAATCACGTATTTGATTTACTATAAAAGCTTTCTAAATTTATCAACAAAGATAATTTGAATAAAGCAAATATAAAACAAACCAATACCACACAAAATTAACAAACATAATAATAAAATGATATATTAATTTTAGAAATAAACTATCAAATTAGTTTTTCATAATATTACCTGGACAACACTATTTGTAGTTAATCCAGCTGCAGAACTGTCTAAGCTAAAAGTTAACTTTGTTTCCATTATTTCTAGACGTTCCAAAAGGGAAAGCTTTAGAGTGCTATCTGCAAAAAAAAAAGAATACTTATTATTTCATATTTTATTCTCAAAACATATTTGTTATATTCACAGAATTAAATAACATATAATTAAAGTAATTTTCTTTTTTACTTAACTGAATTATATATAAGATAATTACATATGCATTTCCTTCAAAAAGATTATTTATGCTTATTGTGTGTATCTGTGTATTTTTGATGTAATAACTATTATTTTTTTTGTTATTCATTTGTATTTAATCACATGTATAGCATCTAAAATTTCAAAAAAAAAAAATGTTAAGCAATATGTTGAGTGATATTATGCATTTTAAAATTGGGTATTGTTCTTTCTATTGTATTTCATATTTTATATATATATATATATATATATATATATATATATATGGAGGGAATGGGCGGGGGGATTCACAATTGTATTAAAGGATTTATGACAGCATGGAGGCAAAATTCTTTCAAAAGTTATTCAGGTGACATTTGACAAATGAGTAAAATAATGAAACTTCTAAATTGAACTGAATAATCAAATTTGAATTTGAAAATAATATTTATTCAGACTTAATGAGATTGATAGATTAGTGAAAAGGCTATAAAAAATGCACTTTTAGTTTTATAAGTTGATCTCAGAAAAATCTATCCACTCTTCATAAGTCTGCTTTGAAAGATAGACATGAAATGAATTTAATTCCAATCTCAGTGAAAATGTAGTAAGTGATAACTTTCCCCCATAAAGAATGAAGAAAATGGTTATGGTGGCATCTATCTATCCACACATTTGCTGTCAATAATTCATATATCCAAAAAATAATAAGATAAATGACTCCTCTCAAATATCTAAAAGGACTAATAAATAAGAAAACTTCAAGAACAGACAGTATTTATTATTTAGAAGATGAGATCTTTTTGTCAAGGGACAAGAAGAAAATAATAATGTGTAGAGTACCTGGAATAATGTTTTTTTGCAACAATCAATTCCAAATATATTTCATTCTTAGCTATAACAAAAGAACACAAACAACAAATAAATATTTGATACTAGAATTTATTGGGTTTCCCTCATACCCTTATTAGGAAATTGGAAAGGATATTTTTTACATGAAAATGATAAAACAGGATAAATTGGGCTTACAGAAACAAATAAAAATGGAAAAAAAATTCATTGTAAGCTAATAGAGTACACATACTTACAGAAAGGAAAATGAATAAGTATCAGTTAGAAATGATATTTTAGAGCATACTAAAGACTAAGTATATAACATAGAGATATAAAATAGATAGTTCATATAGAATACAAGATACAATGAACAAACTGAAAAGATGAATAAACTTTAAGCCAAATAAATTAGTATAAAGAATTTCTGCAAAATTATTTCATCTTAACTAATTATTAATCCTTTTTATTCATAGTTAAGCTAAACAATGTCTGGGAAAAATTAAATTTAAAAGTGATAGAAAACAGGAGATTTTGTTATTATGAACTTTCAATGTTTTAAAAAAGTTATTTGGTTTCTACATATGTTCGTCATTAAAAAGAATTTTAAAAAACATCATTTATTAGAACAACTAAACTAAACAAAAAAAAATTACCTTCAACTGAAAACCAATCTTCAGATTTCACATTTGTGGTAGATTGTCTCTGTCTGTACTCAAAGAACACAGAATTCGATATAACAAACCCCTCACATGCAACTTGGAGTGTCACTAGTCCTGTTTCATGAGCTGAAAAAAAATTATAACAAATAATATAATTCTGTAATACAAGTTTAATTAAAATCTTAATCATAACATTTAAAATCACATCGATTTATCGATTTTTTTTTCAAAAAAAAATGAAATTCATATCTAAATATTCCAATCTAATTTTATTAATACTTTTCTTTCAAGAAATTCTATTCTCCCTCTTTTGGACGATTTTAATCCACAAAATGGAAATTAGCAATAGATGAGAACAATGCTTTTCTAAATTTCTTTGTTAAACGTGTTTTCCTTTTAGTCGTGTATTTCTGATACTGAATTTCATTTTCTTTTTGAAATCGATGTTTGAATTCGGTACACTCATGCTTCAATATACCGCTTAATAAAAAATAAACATCTCCCCTACCATCTCTCATCTCATTCTCATTTTGGTAAAACCAGTCATATCCTGTATGCTCACGCATGTGTAGTGTTTCTATATCTGAAAACAGACAGTACTTTCCAGCTTACAAAATATTAAAAAAAAAACATTATAAAATTTTATTAAATATTTTGTTTAAGATAAAATGACCATAAAAATTATTTAAAATGCTACGCACTTTCATTATAGATTTAAAAAAAATTATAGGACGCAAGTGCGTAATTTTTTTTTTTCTTCATAAAATATAAAAAGATATATTCAAAAACCAACCAACTGACCGAAGTTATACAATAGGAATAACTCTATATACACTCATGCCCATAAATTAAGGATAATGCAAGATCAGGAAAAGAAAAAGTCAGAAGCTAAATAAATGTGGCTTATTCGTAAAGCCTATTTTTTAAACAAAAGGTAAAGAGCAAAAAAGATGCTATATGTTTGATATCATTACGATATCTATTACGATTTTTTGCTACTTGGAGCACATTAAAGAAAACTATTTACAAAAACCAATATTAACAGGGTTGGTATGAAAGTTAATACACAGTATTTCTCCCAGACGATGCAGGAACATGCGAGTCCATTCTGGAACCCAGAATGATTCTTCTCCAAATAAGCAATCTTGCACCACCTAACGGCATCGTTCAGTGATGTTCTCTTGGTGGTAATATCAAGGACTGACTAAGGCAGGGGCATATGGGGCAGTTGCACCGGGCCCCCACATAAGTAGAGGGGTCCCAAATCGAATAGAAATTTTATTTTACGTTTCCTTCTTTAACGAATGTTCTTCCTTAATAAAACAGAGGGGACCCCAAAACCGTTTTTACCACGGGCCCCAACTAGGCTTAGTCGGGCCCTAGGTAATGTGTACAAGGCGCTTTCTGTATGAAAGTCTGAAGAGAATCGGACAGTAAATTAAATCTGGACTTGTCAAAAACCACAAAATCTCACTTTTTCGGTATCCACAATGCATGCTCTCTATTCCAGGCTGGCTACAGGCGGCAGTGAGTTGCAGTAAGTGGAACACATCTGCCCTAAGCGTCTGCACACAGTCTGCCTTGAAATTGTCGTATCAGTGACAGAAGAGAGCTGACTAAACAGGTCTGATGTTGTACTCTGTTTCTTTTGTCAGTAACTGCCAAATAACAGTCCTTACTCCTGTAACTCGGGAGGGGGGGTGACCTGTGGCGTAACGTGTAATATTAACATCATCCTGGAATCGTTGGAGATGACACTCAGGGCGGTTCCAAGTTTCTTAGAAACTTCCAGATGGTGCGCCCACATTCCAGTCGGTCGATAATTCTACCACGTAAAAAAATCATCAAATATCTATTGCGTCATAACTATGCGGTTATTGCAATAAAAGGCTTAAAAAGCGCTTGTAAACAATTTTACTTCATCTGTATTCTTTATACATCACTCTCATCACTGTGATGTACTATCGGCGTCATATGACGACGTCATGCAATTTGCATATGATTTTTGAAGTTTGTAGTTCGTTTACGTGTGATATATGTATTTTAGATTTCCATGTGACTCTGCATTATCCTTAATTTATGGACATAAGTGTAATTATAACAATGTAAGCATTCTATTATGCAATGAAATGGAGAAGGTTCAATTTTGTGCATTTAATTACTGTTTATTTCCGAATATAAGCCTGTCTATGTAAAAGTCGAGTGCAAAATTTTTTTTTCACAAAAATTTATTAAAATTTCCAAAATTTGTATGTATGCCGATATTTGAAAAATAATAATGATGATCATTTTGAGCCATTCAAACTTGTCGTCATAAGGGCGAAAATATTGCCAAACAGATAAAACAGGTAGAATATTTCCCTACCAAGTTGTTAAAAAATAAAGCGTCAGGCGACAATGACGATAGTTTACAGTCCTTTATGCAATTTGTAGTATATGTGCTTGCCTTACTTTTTGTGCTGTTTCAATTTTTGTTTGAAAGAAAACGGGAAGCAAAATATTTATACAACAAATTTCACAATACATGTGATCAATGCATTTTTGGAGAGGCTATAAAGTAGTCATAATTATTATTTAAAAAATAAAACAAGTTCTTTTCATATAAAAACTAACTCAACGCTTTTAATTAAATTTTCTTAAATTTAAGAAATGTAAATTGTAGAAATACAATGTGTTGTATTTGGTAATACTTTCGTCAGCGTTCAGTTAACGAAAACACACTAAAGGTATTTGCGTGCGTGCATACGCGCACGTGTAATTGGGTACATGTTTGATTAAAGATTTATATATAAACTGACCCCCCACCCGACCTTCTAATTTAGCTTCCAAAAAATTCTACAAATTCTCAGCTGATATGCGAAAATATACGGTAATCAAAGTGATAAAATTATTAATAATGAATCGGAAATATATTAACAGACAAAAAGATTAAAATGAAAGCTGCTATGCATATTTCAATGTATCATGTCAGAACATAATTTCTTAAACGGTCAAGCACCACGTGCTCGTTCAAGTGAAATTATATTTTCATTCATTTTAACAGTTTCATTGAATGAGTCACTTTAGTATTTCAAACGATCGAAAAAACTTTGTCCCGCATTGATTTCTTCAAAAATATCGAATTTCCTATTTATTTCATTTCATATAATCACGTGCTCAAAATGACATTTTTCCAGGCTTTATTTGCTGTAATCATTAACTTTTTTTTTAAACCGAGCTTTTGTAAATTCAATGGCAACACGTTATTAAAAGCTGATTTTTTTGAGTTGCTCATGCAGATAATAAAATTTTTATTTTTCGTCTACGGATTTTTATTGACGCTAAAAACCTCATCACAAAAACAACATCATGTTCTGACGTGATAAAAAGAATACCAATGCATGAGTAGTTCAAATACATATACTTTAAGTTTCATTTTTAACTCACTAACTCTCATTTATGAGTTTAAATACAAAAGAAATAAAGATTTAAATGCTTACCTGGGCTATAACACCTAAGAACCCCACTTTGGACTAAAGTAGTTGGCACACTAACCCCATCAAACAGGATGGTATAAGGGGATGAGGATGAATACCAAGGTCCTGTTACAAGGACCTTAACACCACCCTACAGAAAGGAAGAGAAATTGATAAATTTTATCCATTAAATTCAAAAACTAAGATGGGAAGAAGGTTTTTAGCCGAACACAAACGGAGAAAAAAATATTTGCACATAATTTATACTTTAAAACTACAATAAGCATTAAATTTCACATCAAATGTCAATGCTTAAACACAGAATTTCTCGTTAAATATAAAAACTATCTCTTAAAAAATACTTTTTCAGTTTGTATTAAAAATATACTACGATCAAATGAATGCACAGATACGATAAAAAAAATCTTAAGAAGTTTATGTTTTTTAGTCTGCATACCATTTCAAAACAGGAAATCTATTGGAATGTTATTTGTCTCATAGCATGCATAAGATTTTCTGTTCATATCTTTAAAAAGCACGCTTAGCAATTTGTTTCACAAATTTCTATAAATTCTATAAATTTTAATACATATTTCATTTTAATTTTATCAAATAATTATAAAATGGCGGCTTTCACGAACTAGCACCTTCAAATTATTCAAAACTCCTAATGAAAACAACATCATGTTCACACCTGATAAAAACAAATTTTTGTTTGTTTGTCTGTTATAATTTTAAAAAATTCAATAATTAAACATAAAAGCTTTTTTTCCTCGATAATTCAAAGGTACTGAGAATTCATAATTGCGTTTAAATTTGTGTGCGTGTATAAGGGAGACGGTATATCGTGTGTGCTCCTGACAAATTTCAAATTTAATTACTTCTTTTTTATTAGATTGCTCGGAATAAGCTATTAATTTTAAAGGATATATGCTTTAATTTTCATTTTAACGAGTGTACCATTATTACATAATGTTGTAAATCCTATTTTAACTGATTCAATCAATAAATGTATGTCACTTTTCATTCAACGAAAACAGCAATACAAAACGAAATCAAAATTCTTTAAAAATATTTTGTTGTGTACTTTCTTTTTCAATGCGCACTTGTATATGGAAAAGTCGATATCGCAATTCGTGTTATAATCATTTAAAAACTATTCTGAAAACTTCAATTAATAGTATATTTAAATAAAAATTTCCTTCAAAGAATAATTTTTATTTAAATATACTTCTTAAAACATATTTTAGAAGACAGCAAAAATTTTCGCTTGAAGAAAACCAAAAATTCATTCATTTCAAACTGAAAGAAAATAAATGATTCTTCTATTATTTATGAATAATTTTTTTAAAAAATTACAATTAGATAAGTAATAAACATTAAAAAATGAATCATAAGTTCCTAAATGATTGAAAAATATTGAGAATCCATTATTTCACTAAAGCTTTGAGCACGATTGTGTGTGTGCATGTATGAGTGTTTGTATGTGTGCGAGTATTTGCTGCACGCGATATGACTATTAATTCTAAAAATAAATGAGTCCTTTTTTTATTTCATTAAATTATTTAAAATCATATAATATATAGTCTCGCACGTTTACAGTTTAATCCACCAAAATTCCTTTTTATACAAATAATAATAAAACACGAAGTCCAATATAATATACAAAATGCACATACACAGATTTAGGATCATATACATATGATTTTTCGAGCAATTCAACAATGAATCAAATGATAATTTTTAAAAAGAAACATACACTTTATTTTGTGTTTTATGTGCATTTAGAAGTAACTGTTAAAACTCAATGTAATTTTAAACAAAAATTATCGACAATATCTATAAAAAAATTCTATATTAAAATATTTTTTAAAAAAAACATCTTGGAATTTTTTCTGAATCCCAATGATACGTAGAAATACGCATGATGGTTATTCATTGATAATATAGAGATTGCGGGTTTTTGTTTGTTTGTTTAGTATCAGCTTTAGTTGCCATTGACCATATAGCAATGAAACATCAATCATATAAAGTAGAATGCTATCAGTATCGGAATATAGAATCGAAGTTTGTACTTATAATCCTTTAAATTTGAAATATTTCGTCACATTCAGTAGGACACAGAGGGGGTAGTTGCAGTTTGATGAAATAATAAGCAAAGAACTGATTTTAAAAGGTAAAATTTACATCTTTCGTGTTACTGCATTAAAATACAAAACGGAAAAGTGTTGATAAGAATAATCATCCATTATCGAGAATATTTTGTCAAAATTCTTTGTACACAACGCTAAATAACGCTATACAAAAACTATATAATGGCAAATTTCATAAACATGAATATATTGTTTCGGAAGATATATCCAGAGGGTATACAGTAAGAAGATCAGCAACACTGATAACGGGTAACGATGCTTTATTCCACTCGAAACAAATAGAAAAATATTGCAGAAATCAACAAAATACACGCAAGCGGCAAATTATTAATTAAGTAACAGCATAGCACAACAGCGCTCAGATTGCATCTAGAAAACTCACTCTGTGATCCCATGCTAAAAAGAGGTCTCACTTGTATAATTTCAATTGGTTTTCTCACTTCTTTACAACTTTCATGACAGAGTTTTTACGATACTAAAAGAAGGATTGTACCTGATATTATGATAGAAATATTGCCATAATTTTTGTATTTTCCAAAAACTTTCTTTTTATAGTTGTTGTTGATAACTTAGCCAAATGATTACAACGACCTACCATTGTTCCAGCGTCCATTGCAATATATACAAAATTCTTTTCCTTACTATGAAACTAATTGTACAGGATACCAGTATTATAAATTCGTAACAATATATTTATGACTTGGTTTTAAGAAATTTAACCTATTGCTCAAGCTTTGAAATAACACAGTTCAAATCAGGTTGAAAAAGCATTGATCCAATATTTCCTGCAAGCAACTGACCTGAAACAATAAAACCGATACCATAAAAAGAAAAATTAAAATAATGAAATCTGCTATGCATATTTCAATATATCATGTCAGATCATCATTTCCTGAACGGCCAAACACGTGCAACTTAAATAATATTTTTATTCTTTTTAATCGTTTCATTGAATGAGTCACTTTGGTATTGCAAACGAATCAAAAGAAATTTTTCTCGCTTTTATTGTTTAAAAAATATCGCATTTCCCATTTATTTCATATAATCACGTGCTCAAAATATCTTTTCATTGTTTTATTTGCTATTGTAATTAACCTTTTTTAATCAGAGCTTTCGTAAATGCAATGGTAACGTGTTATTAAAAGTTGATTTTTTGAAATGCTCGTGCTGATAATAAAATGTTTATTTTTCGCCTACATTTTTTTTATTTTTTTGCCTACGGATTTTTGTTGACGACATAAATTTCATTCCTGGAACATCATGTTCTGACATGATAAAAATATCTTTAAAAGATCTAGAGCGTCTACTCGTTTATTTAATTTATCGTAGGTTACCTATTCTTGATTATATACTATAATCAAACAATTTCTAAGATGAATATCAGTATTCAAGTTAGAAGTATCTAATACTCTTCAAATTAAGCTAACAATTTGCAGATACAGGATAAAAGTATTCGATGCAATCATCAGTATTCAAGACTCATGTGTTTGCTGGAGTTTTGCTGGTGATTTTAACATCTGTACTATCAAGTTTGTTCAAATCGGTACTCCCATTGAGGTATGTACAATGATGGATTGAAAGGAATGAGTTCATCAGCATCAAGGGCTTGATGACTGTTTCACAATCACATAAGATACTAAGCTTCATCTTTTTCTTTTTTCTTTTTTTTTTCGTAATATAATCCGATTTTCTGTAAAATTATTCTAAGAAGTTTCTGGATCATTTGTACCATTCGATTCCAAAAGTCATCCTCAATAGGAAACAGAAAAAAAAAATTCCACATTGCTCATTGGGTAGAAATTCTTTGCCGATAAATTCTATATGATCTTGATTTTCATTTTTTCATCACAGAATTTTCCATCTTTCCAGTCTTTTTTTTTTTTTTTTTGGAGACAGATATCTGAAGAAAAGTTTTTTTTCCTATGTCTGACACAATAACGCTTTGTTTTATTTCATTTTTATTTCAAAACGATTGATGATATTTCTAACAGATTGGATCTTTCAACAAACAATTATTCAGTGATAAATTACGTTTTGACTCGGAGCAACTTTTTCAGTGGAATCTTGTAGTGGACTTTTGTAGCTGAACTGAAGTAAGGATAATGACTGGGGCCTTCAAAAGACTATTCTATAAAACCTTGTTTCTGACATTTCTTTAAAAAACATAATCTTATGTTTCAAACAGATTATTTTTAATCATCTTGCACGCATAAAGAAATCTTTCCAGCAATATCTTTGTTACTAGACATTTTTTTTTTTAGATTCCGCATCCAGATTGTTTAACCTGAAATCTTCCATCTTTTTCAATGTTCATATTTCTGGGAAAATAATCAAGAGTTTCCTTTTCCAATACATTTGAATTTTGCAGACAACTGTAATTCCAAACGTTTCTAATTCCCAAAAATCTGAAACGTCAAATTTTCGTATTAAAGGAGGTGTTGGAAACGTTCTGTCCATATCAATCTCTGGCTTCCTTGTAACATTCAAACCGAAAGGGCTTTCTACAGCAACAAGACCAGGTGTCAAATGATGGGTATTTCTTGTGAAAAATTCCCCAGCATAATAATCTTTTATTAATAGTTCTATCGGCGAAGAGCTTTTGCCATTTTTTAAAAAACTTTTAAAACAATGAGAAAAAGTAATATAAAAAACATTTTTTGTTAAATCAATTCCTACTTAAATAAACAAGGAAATTTTTTTATTTTAGTTACTTTTTATTAAATAATTACTACATTTTATATATATATATATATATATATATATATATATATATATATATAGCCAGCGAATTTCCTGGCAATTTCCATTCTTCTTTCTATATATGGTGTTCGAAATGGCAGCCCAATGGATGCAAATCCAACGCCATACTATCCCGACTTGACAATTACAATTTCTTTACATAATTAATCAAAAAATAATATTAGCGTGGAATTTTCAATGCCAATTGAGGATTCAAAACCAATTGTGATAACGAAAAATGCGTGATTTTTCTACATCAGTTGGGGAACGAATACAGATTAGAAATTTCTAATTTTCTTTATTCTGTATTATTTTAATTCGAAAGTACTTCAAAATGAATTGAAAAAAAAATGATTCATTAACAATGTTTAGTTTTAAATGCATCAAAAATTATGAAAATAAGCAGAATCATTTAAAATAATCGGCTGAAAACATGTTATGCCTAACCTTAGTGTGCGGAAAAAACAAACTGAATTCGTTATTTATTTGGTGGCGGAGAAATGAAGATTTTTAGCGAGAAGTTATTTTTTAATTAATTAATAAAAATTAATTATTTAATATTTGAAAAAACTGTATTAACATCAAATTTCATCCACTACAAGTTTTTAAAAATTTACTTGAACTTGATTGGATGAATAAAAAGTATTTTATTAACGATTGAAAATTTAAACTAGATTAATAGTAGAAATTGAAAAAGAATGTTCAAAACTTTTTTTTTTTTACTTTTGGCAACACGTCATTTTTCTCGATATTTTTTTAATTTGTTGGTATGATATGTCAGAATAGACATCTGTTAAAAAGCAACATTTTTTTTTCAATATCTTCTCCATTAATCTAATTCTCATTTTAAATTATTGTAAATTCATCGTTAAGTTTTGTAAAGTTTGTTCTAACAAAACTTTTCATTAAAATTTCCATAACTTCAAAATAAATTATGTCAATACAAATGTTTCTTCCCTTATATTCTCAATCACATCCGCGGAGAACACAATACGACTTGGTTTCAAGAAATTTTCTTAGGCTTCGAAATAATTCAGTGCAAATCGGAATAAAAAGAACACCAATCCAAAATGCTTTCCAGCCAATTGAATTGTTATTCCATAAAAATATTTTATTTACAAAAACATTGCCTTAAAAATTATTACAAACAAATGAAAGAAAAAAAAATTATGAAAGTTCTAACGCATCAACTTACCTAATTAGTTTATTTACAATGGATATGGATAACTATATTTACAATGGATGATTTCAGAAACTTTCCAAAAGAAAAACATTCCGAAACTCTAAAGAATGTATTTTGATAACTTTCACTTGTAGAATTTTTATAGAACGTGCGAAATATGTATGACGAAAATATGTATTAATATTTTTCCCTTGAAATTTGGTTAGGGATCACTTCAAAGCAACTAAAAAATTAAAATTAGTATATCAATAAATTAATCAATGGCCCAGTTAGATTTGAAGTCTGAAAACCTTATAATCTATACAAATAAAATTCACCCATCCAAAATAAGGCAATACGATATTATTATGTTAAATACATTTCCGATAGCTAATTCATGCTCTTTGAAGCTTAATAGCTGAAATTATATTTTCCTTTGTCAATATCAAATTTACCACTCAGACAGGACAAAACATTTGCCATGCAAATGAATGTCATGGCAAATTCACATTGTAATAGTAAAATCAATGATTAAATTAGACTTTTAAAGATACAGAATGCTAACCTCATTTTAGCTAATAGCAAAATTCATTAATATTAAACAGGTTATTTATTAGGTTGATCAGATACTGAAAATTTCGTTAGATAATTACTAGTCAGATGTTTAGAAAGACGCCAGTATGAAAAAATTGCGCGTGTCCGATTCACACATGAAGTAAACAACATAGTATCTATGTATCGTTAGTTATTTGATTAAAATTGACCATATGTTTTTTTTAATTCCTACTATAAGTTCACACTCTCCCTGTATATACATATCCTGTATATACATATTCAAATTTTCAATCGTTAATAAAAATACTTTTTATTCATCCACTCAAGTTCAAGTAATTTTTTTGAAATTTGAAATGGATGGCATTTGATGTTAATACAATTTTTTAAAAATATTAATTCAGTAATTTTTACTAATTAATTAAAAACTATCTTTCTCTTCCAAAAATTCATCATTTCCCCGCCTCCAAATAAGTAATAAATTCAGTTTGTTTTTTCCGCACACTAATGAGGTTAGGCTTAACATGTTTTCAGCCGATTATTTTAAACGATTCTGTTTATTATCATAATGTTTGATGCCTTTAAAATTAAACATTGTTATCTAATATATACTGCCGATTCGTTTTGAAGTGCTTTCGAATTAAAATAACCCAGAATAAAGAAAATTAAAAATTTCTAATCTGTATTCATTCCCCAACTGGTGTAGAAAAATCACGCATTTTGCGTTGTCACAATTGGCTTTGAATCCTCAATTGGTGTTGAAAATTCCACGCTAGTATATTTTTTGATCAATTACTTATAGTAAGTGTAATTAGCAGACCGGGATAGCCAGATTGATAAGGCGTTGGATTCACACCCCTTGTACTCCGAGCATTGGGTCAGAGGTGATTGTTGTCTGTTTCGGATCTAAATAATGATTCGTGGATGAATGTATGAAATGCATGAATAAAGCCCGCTCCATGAAAAGGGTTTGTGAAGTATGTGCGCTAGAAATCAGACTTCTGCCCTCGGGTGCTTACCTTCAGAAGCTACTGCACCTCTCCTTCTGTTGTAAAGTGAAACACGAGAACAACAACAATAATTGGGCTTATTTAGTAAAAAATAACTAAAATAAATTTTTTCCTAACTTCCAACTAATAACTAACTAATAACCTAAGTAGGAACTGATTTTTAAAAAATGTGTTTTTTAAATAACTTGTTTTCATAAAAATTACATGTTTCCGATTATCTATATATTATTTAATAAACTCGTGTCTAAGGATAAAAAACATTTTCCAGTCGTAAGTATAAGTTAAAAGTTTTAAGTTTTAGATTTAAAAAACAATCTTTGCTGCAACGTTTTTTATTACTATTGTTCGCTCTCTTGTATTTTGATATACACCTCCGTTTGTAGACAAACTCCTTTCTTAGTCTAAATATTTAAAACCACTTGACACAAATCTAGTAATTTTTGGGATTCCATTCTTTCCTTTTTCTATCATTGCTATGACAGTCACGATTCTTCCCTGCAACAGTTTTTATAGTCTTTTGTAAGTATCATTCTCCTCTTGTTAGTATTTATGTAACTGAGCTCAAAAATTTAGAATAGCTAATTTCTTTATCTCCCTACGATTTTCCATTCGTTACATATTGGGATTCAGCAATCTTAAGTTATTTCACACTAATTCGAATCTTAAAGAAATTAAAAATAAAACGAAACATTGATTAGAAACTTTAATTTTTTTTTATAAACGATATTTGCTAAATAAATGAAAGTATCATCAGTAGACGAGAAATTTATGATATCTAAGCAGTTTCCCTTAGAATTTAGTTAGGTAATGCAAGTAGATATTTTAAACTTATTTCATAAAATAAAAATAAAAAATTTTCAATCCTCTAAACATATATCTAAGTTCATTTATAACTATCTCACATAGAAAAATTCTGGCTTCGGAATTTGTTAAAACATTTAATGGAAAAGTACTGATGAAACTATATTATATATATATATATATATATATATATATATATATATATATATATATATAATTAAAAAAGATCTATTTGAATGCAAAGGATAAAATAATAAATAAAACAAAAAATGGATAACAAATTTAACACACAAAAAAATATTTTCCGAAAATTTATATACTATTCTTTAGAAATTCATAATTTTCCTCGTTTGGAAAATCTCTCGAAACAAGGGAAATCTCAATGAATCAAGATAAATGATTCTTTAATGTATTATTCTTGTAAATGTGAGCATTCGTTTAACAACCATCGGAATAAAAGAGAATGGCTGTGATGTTTATGGTTCATTCAATCGATTTACGTTCCTTGGATGAGATAAATTGATAATTATTAACCATCGTGAAATTTGACTTTTGATTCAAAATCAATGTACAGTCAAAATCAATGTTCCCAACCCCCATGACATTAATTCGATTCCACTTGCAGTTTGGCGTTTTCAAGAGCGCGTATAAACTGATAATAGCTAACCTTCGTGAAATTTTTTTGCTTCGAAGTCACAGTACAGTAGACTCCCAGCCGGGAACGACATTAAGAGAAGTTGTACTCTTGTAATTTTGCGTTTTAAAGAGCGCATTTTTGAAGAGCTTAAGATAAAACAAGTCACCGCAAGCAGATTTTTGTGATCATGATACGACGTAAACAAAATGATTTTATATTACAGTTTTGCAATGTTTATTATATACTAGTCGCCCTCGACGACCAGTTGGTTTCCTGGGAATAATGGACACGGAAATTGTTTTGTCTAGTGTGACACGAATTTATACGAAAATATAATAGATATCTTTGAAATGATCATTTTTAATTTAATCTTAAGATTATGTAAGAATTATTTTTGTACTGTAATATTTTCTGTAGTAATTCAAAAAAGTCAAGATTTCACTTAATTTTCATTCAATAAAATCAAAAAATTTCAAAAATAACTTAAAGCATATATGTATTCTCCCACCAATATATGTCTTAGTAAGCTCTGAATCAAATAGTTTATCTTCATTTGCCAACACAATACAGACAGACGGACATTCATTTTTATTATAAGTAAAGTTAATATATGTATCGTCATAAGTGGTACATTTAGTAATAAAACTACTGAATAAAAATAAAGTTTTCTTATTAAATGCATTTTTAAATGATTTTAATTAATTCATTATTTCTGTTAATTCCGCAATAGGCTGACTTGACATTTGACAAATTACTAAAAGCTAGCTGTATGATAGTGAAGAAATATTTAGTAATTTTGAATTATTGTAAGCGAACAAAATTTTTTAATTATATAATTAAAATAGTCAGAAAATACGCCACTCACGAAATTCTGTTTTCAAAGGAAACCGATCAATAAGAAAGTTTAAAAATTCAGAATAATGAATGATGGCTTAAGCATTAAGCCTTCTAAGTCCGATGTTCTTAACATAATTTTTAAGAAAAAATCCACAATACGGCAATATTTTTAAGAAAAACGGTTTGAACTCACCTCAGTATAACACCAGTCAGGAGAATAATCAGTGATGTTTGCAGTCCCTTCTCTGTAATCCATCGCTGAATGATTAGTCTTGGCAGCAAAAGAACTGTTACTCACAGGTGTCGAAGAACTGCTACTGGACAAGCCACTGCTAGGTGCAAGGTCCGGATTCAGATCGTCGAGGTTAGGGAGATCACTCAAAATATCAAACGTATCCATGTTAAAGACTTCTTCATCTGGTGTTGATATATCATTGTCAATGAAGTCCATAGGATTCAAGTCTACTATCACATTATCAGCTGGATGTGGAGATTCGATTTTCACCGAGATATGCGGATTTGAATCTTGAACCACGTATTTGGGCGGAGGCATGTTGGCTAGCAGAGTGCGCTGAATGTCATCCTGCGACATGGCCAAAGAGTCTTCAAAAAGATTCAGAGGCAAATCTTTTGTCTCAGAAGACAATTCGTCCATGACACTGAAATCGGGATCTTTGCTCGTCGGCACGTTCGAAAAATGAACGTCTCTTTTCAAAGCACATTCTAAGCCCTCTTCGACTTCTGCTTTCACATTCTGTGACTGCTTTTTAACAGGCTTTATTGTGTTGGTGCCATCTGATGTGTCCATAGCATTGTGCAAGGTATGAGTGGTTATACTTCTGACAGTGGTTGCAGCATTGGTGTCCTGTCCACAGAGGAAAGTGACGGGTGTGACGGAGGCGGATGTTAATCCAACACTGGACGCCGCGGCGGCACTGTTTAGAATTAAGAGTCCTCCTCCACCCTGAAGCTGAGACAAATTCAGGATTAAAGATGTGGCGGCAGCTGAACCAGCACTAGATCCATGGTTTCCTGCAGTTATGGCAACTTCATGTTTCCCATCCTGTAGGATAGGACGGCATGGAGCCAATATGACACTTCCTGGACGTGGAGTGACTCCTGAAACAGCTACAGTTGCAGCAACAGTCGTCCTTTTCATTGGAGTTTCCTCTGATTTCACTGATGTCGTATGAGTCGTTAGAACTGTGGTAGCTGTGGATGAAGCTGGTGCGGAAGTTGTGGTGGATAATGTGGTGGAGTTTGCAGAAGCTGTGCTCACGGCAGCTAAGACACCTCGGGAATGGGTTTTAGGAGATATGATTCGGTGAAAAGTGTGAGAACATTTCTTATCATTTCCTGGTGCACTTCCTTTGGGAGCATTGTCACATGCACATTCGTGTGTTCGTGCATTAGATTTTGCTCGCTGTTTTTCCATCAACTGTTGCACAATAGCTTCAACAGTTTCAGCAGTCTTTAAAGAAACCAAAATTTGAAAAGATAGTAATGCATTAGAATCATGAAAGGAATATATCAAAATGTCAAAGAAACAGATAATGAAGATATAAACACTTACTGAGATTTCTAATTCATTGTTCAGATCTGGCTCGTTCTCACTATAAACTGTTAAAAAATAAGAAATAAGTTGTATTTTATTTAGTTTAAAATGTAATGGATTAAAAATTTCATTCAATTATTATAATTAAGAAATTAATATATATAAGAATTTTTCGGAGACAAAGAAACTCTATAAATACAACTGAGCTTAGAGAGATATAGTTGCATAATCAAACTAAAATAAATTGTACACTACACTTACATTCAAATCCATTACTCAAAAGATTATATGAAGTAGAAAAATTCACGCAAAATAAATGAAAACATCAAAGAAATTATACTTTTTATTTTAAATAAATAAAGCAAAATTTTGCTTTCTCATAAGAAAAATAAAGTTATAATTAATTCCATTGGAAATATAAAATCTTCAGAAATTTAGCAATTTCAAAATATGTTAAAATATAAAAATTGGACACAGATTTTTAAAAAAAAAAAATTGTTTTGGCTATTTAGACTTATTATAAATAAATACTTTTAGATATTATATTCTATCAAAATTAATTACTGAATTTTATAAATAAGCTAATGCATAATGAATCGGAATTAGCTAAACTTTATATACAAGTTTATGCACATGTTTAATAATATGTGCATAGTTTTATAGTGCACAATAGTAGATTAGAAAGCTGCAAAATAATAGTACCCTATTTCATAATTGTATCAAATCAGATTTACACGAAGCATACATTTGGTCTCAACATTAACACCTAAAACTTAAATATAAAAAAAAAGATAACCTTTTACTGCTAGTTGCATCATTTAAATAAAATACACCCATATACGCAATGTTGAACAAACAATAAAAAAAGATACTATTAAATGTTGACATAAGATGACATTAATAAGAAATATTCTATTAAGTTTCCAAAAACATTTAACAAATCTGAAATATGATAAACTATATTTTTCAATAACCAAAAATACACAATATTGATAGAGAAATATTTAAAATATGAAACTAATAATTATTTAAGATTTGAAAGGGAGAAGAGGTTTTTTTTTTGGGGGGGGGGGGATAAATTACAAGCAAGAAAATAAAAAAAAAATTAAAAGTTACTTACACTTGTCAATGAAGGGAGAAAATATTTTACTGTAATAATCCCATATGGGTTTGTTGCAAGTAATTTTCCAAATGAACAACAATATGCATAATAAATAAGAAAATTGAAATTGTAGCAAAAATTTTAATTTCTTACACATTGGTTTAAGTTGGGAAACCAATTCCTCCTTTGTCCATTCCTTTTTGTCAGCACAGTAACTGAGACTCGGTGTAACCAAAAGTTTATTGTCATCACTATATGGAACGTTTAGGTAGTGAACTAAAACTATGTCTGGATTCTAAGTAGGAAAAGAAATAGATTCATTAGTTATCAAACAGCTGTAAAACTTAAATGGTAACATGAAAAATATATTTCAATCCTTTCTATGAATATGATTAGTTTTTTTTTTTCTTGTAACCAGATGTTTTAAAAAATGTAGTTTAGAAGTTTTTTAGTTATTACAGGGATAAGTTATTTCCTAAAAATTAAAATTATCTATCCTTCTACGAATTATACTCAAAGAATTAATTGTATACAATATATATTTATATTGATAAGTGATTTTCTCAATTCACAAGAAAATATTAGAGAGAACAGAAATATTTCTGATGCTGCTTACTTCTACCACCCATACTGCTGCATATCCTACAATTTATGAAGGTTGAAAGATTATCCATCTTCCTCTGCATCCCAAGATTTATGTGAATTACTGATTAAAAATAGCAATTTTCTCCAAACAATTACAGTTTGTGATAGGAATGGAGTACCAACTAATTTCAGTTAGATCCTTTATGTTTTACATTCTAAATACTTATTGGGAGAGGAATTTCTCTTTCACACTGGAAGGTCAGTGTGCTTGTAACAAGTTGAAACTGATAACAAAATCAGTTAAAGAAATTTTTTGAGAAAGAAGATTAGCCATGTGTTATTAGAAATCAAAAGATTTCCTTCTAATTTTTTGAACATTTAAGCTAGACAATAGGTTTATAACCATTGGAGAGGAATTTAGTATGCCCAATCATCTGAAACCATTATTTTACAATATATTCTATAATTCAAATCTTTTTAAAATCTGTAATTCTGAAGAACTTGTTCTGATAATACCAGTATACTTTCTTAAAATTAAGGTGATTAATAAGAATTTTATTTCCAAAATTAATATAAGTAACTGCAATACATTATTTGTTTAATATAATTCTGCACAAGAGTTAAGTGACATAAAACAAAACAAAAAGCAGCTTAAGGATTTAAAAATATCAAATGATATTCTAAAAGACATCATTATGAATAAATTTGGATTTTCTTCACCCTTTCACTTTTATGTATGTAAGCACGATCAAACTGAACTGTTGAAAAAAGCATGTTTTGATATAACTTAGAACTTTTCAAATTTAAAAACATATATATTAAAACTAAAATTTCTATCTCATTTTTTTAAACTTGTAATGAAATCCAACAATTTCTGTTATCCATGTAAAGCTCGAAATTTAACATGGAATATATTCTTCAATATTACGAGAAAAAAAAACAATGTTTGGTTCACAGTTAAAATTAACCAAACTTTTGAGAAGGAAATGAAAATAATATAAAAGAAGAATTCTGCAAAAGTAAGTTGTGTAAAGTAGTTTAACTTTTCTGAAGCTACCAAATATCTTAAAGAAATATATTTAAAAAAGTCAGAAAATAGTAAATTTCAAAATAACAATGAAAAAATCATTTCAATTTATGTTAAGAGAAAATCGTAAAGTTTAACATGTACATACATACACACACAAAAAAAAAACCTTTGAAGAATTAGGATTACTAGTATTTTTTTATCAAAGTTATGCCACACCACAAATCAAAACTGAACATATGTAACAAAAAAGTAAAAATTGGTTAATAAAGAAGCTAACAGAAATGTTTCACCTATACAGTTTGAAAGGCCCACTGTATATATGCTGAAAGTGATTGTTCAGCACTGGTGCCCCACAATACTTAAAATTCATTATCATGACGCAGGTAAATAACCGTTCTCGGTCCCCTAACAGTATGTAGGATTATAATTATAATAAGGGAGCAATACATTTTACCTACAGTTGAAGTTAATCACAGGTTCTGGATCATCTTACGTTTAAGCAAGAAAAATTTCAGGTAATATTTATAAAAACGAACTTACTTGTAATAGCCAGTAACATCGACGATGAAAAGTCGGTAGAATGGCAGAGTGCACATAGCACCCATAAATGCACTACATAGGAGAAGGGAAAAAAAACAAGTCAAAACATAACACACTTTTTTACATAGTTATAACAATGATATCATATTCCAGAAATTTTCAATACATCATATACAAAAGTTATGAAATGAAACCAAATATTTTTGATACTTATATTTCTTTTAATGTTTATTACAGTTTGCAATCTTTGAACCCATGAACAAACTATCATCCTTATTTGAAAAATCTTAATTCGAATTTTGTTGTTGATGTTACATATGGCACTTGTCATGGACAAGCCTCACTGATACATCAGCAGACTTTAAGCCGGAGATATGCGTCTCTTGTTTTACAAGTAGCGCCATCTGGGGTCGACTTAGTTACACATACGTCACAACTCTTTTTAGGAGGCGGACTTCATTCATGCAAATTCATTCATTCCTCTCAGATCGTAATTTAGACCTGGAACAGAGAACGACCGCATCTGACCCAGTTCCCCCAGTGGTATTACTCTCGACATGGAGGACTTTGCAACCACGACAGATTTAACTAACGCCAGCCGCCACACACTCGGGGAATCTTTTGGCCGGTGAGTTTCGAACTCGTAACCTAAGGAGTACGAATACAACCAGGCTATCCCAGCCCAATTTGAATTTTCAATATCAATACAAAACACATTTATTAATTTATAGTAAGTTTTTGCATATTTATCCCACAGACCAATGTAAAATCTTAGAGGTTGCAATAAAATATTAAATCTAAGAGGTAACTGAAGAAAGGTGTTATTTAAGTATTTGTCAGTTCTTACAAAAAAATTTTAAGGTTAATTCAAAAATAGAATAAGTTTTAAGTAAAACATTTTTTTAAAATACAAATCAAAACACTTATAAATTCTAAATACTTTCAAGAGCAAATTTTAATTTTGGGGAATCATCTGAAAGAATCCGATATGAATTAGTGCAAAAGGACTTGTCAATTTTTATGATTTTCTTTTCATTTTAAAGTATTATATATATTTAGACAATGTAGTAAAAAGTATAATATATAGTAGACGTTGAATAGGCTTTGCCTATTTTATTTTATTTATTACAGCTCTACCTATTTTAAGTCTGTGCCTTTATTTAGTATAATAATCAGATTTGTATAGACAAGTTAAAATGTTTTAGGATCGTCAGTCTAATAAATAATAATTAATTCTTAGTGCTTCAAAACGTTTGGATAAATTCTTATTTCGATCGTTAAGCATGTACATGTAAAGATCGCTTGGAGTTCTTAATCTAGATTTTGGCGATATATGTTTGAACATGACATAAATATGAAGTTTCTGGATTGAGAGTGGCGATTTAAGAGATTAAGGATTAACATTAAACAATCCCGAAAATTCGTTAGTCTTAGATATTTAATACTTCTTTGGTTTAATACTTGATGTAGTAATACTTATAGGTATCTTAAAATTAACAGTCACACAAAAACATAATTCCAATAGTTATAAAATCCAGATAAAGTCCAAGAATAAAATCTTCATGGCGTAATGTAAGCTCAACAGAAGATCAATGGGTATGAAAATGATTATATAGTTTTTGTGGAAATATTTTTGGTTTTATGCAGAATTCGAAATCTGTTTACGAATTTTATTTCGAATATAAATTACGAAATTGTGTCCCTTAGTACGTTAAACCCTTAAATATTCATGATAATCTTGTAAACATGCAAGGTGCGTTCAAAACTACGAAGATTTTGGTGACTATTTATTGACACAAATCTGTAAAGCGTTTATACAATGATGGGGGGGAGAGATAGGGCAAACGAAAAAATAATTAACTCTTAATTCTGATTATAAATCTTCAGCAAGCATGTCTTGATACCTTTCAGAATTAATTTTAGGTTTGAAAAAGGCTGTCAGAGTTATTCCATTGCACTGTAATCTTCTCCAATAAATTTACCGCTGAATTGGTGTTTATAAAAAAATGTTCGTTCACGACGTTAATCATGCCAATAATATCGGTTCCGCTGTAAGATCCATCCGCATTAAATTAAATCAGGCCCTATCTTTCTTTCCCCTACCACTGCAGTACTTTGAATAGTATACACACTGAACTGACAAAAGTCATGGGATGACTGTTAATATCGTGTCGGTCCTCCTTTTGCCCGGCGAAGTGCAACAACTCGACGCGTCATGGTGTCCACAAGTCGTTGGAAGTTCTCTGCAGGAATATTGAGCCATGCTGTCTGTATAGACGTCCATAATTGTGAAAGTGTGGCTGGTGCAGGAGTTTGGGCACGAACGGACCTTTCGATGATGTCCCATAAATGCTCGATGGAATTCATATCGGGCGATCTAGATGGCCAGATCATGCGCTGGAATTGTCCTGAATGTTCTTCAAACCAATAGCGAACAGTTCTGGCCCGGTGACATAACGCACTGTAACCCATAAAAATCTCATCGTTGCGTGGATACGTGACGTCCATGAATGGCTGCAAGTGATCAGCAAGCAACTGAACATAACCATTTCCAGTCAATGATCGGTTCAGTTGCACCAGAGAACCGAGTCCATGCCATTAAAAACAGCCCACACCATTATGCAGCCACCACCAGCTTGAGCAGTGCCTTGCTGACAGTTTGGGTCCATGGATTCGAGGGGTCTGCGCCACACTCGAACTCTACCATCAGCTCGTAACAACTGAAATCGTGACTCGTCTGAACACGCCACGGTTTTCCACTGGTCTAGGGAACAGTCGATACGCTCACGAGCCCAGGAGAGTCGCTGCAGTTGATGTCGTGCTGTCAGTAAAGGCACTCGGGTCGGTCTTTTGCTGTCATAGCCCAAGGAAGACAAATTTCGCCGCACAGTCCTATCAGACACGTCCCTCGTACGTCCCACATTGATTCCTGCAGTTATTTGACGAAGTGTTGCGTGTCTATTAACATTGACTATTCTACACAGACATCGGTAAAGTGCAGGTGGTCGCCCACTGCGCTGTCTATGATGGAATGTGATGCCTGAAATTTCATACTCTCGGCACACTCTTGATACTGTGGATTTCGGAATGTTGAATTCACTAACGATATCCGCAATGGAATGACCCATGCGTCTAGCTCCAACTAACATTCCACGTTCAAAGTCTGTTAATTCTCGTCGTGCCGCCATAAATCACGAAAAACCTGTTCACATGAATAACTTGAACACAAACGAAAGCTCTGGAAAACGAACTGTGCATTTATACTTTTTCGCTGCGATACTACTGCCATCTGTATATTTGCATATTGCTATCCCATGACTTTTGTCACTTCAGTGTATATGCAGCCCAAAATACAGCATAAATCCTGGTGTAAATAAATTATCTTACCTCCGTTCCTTGCACTTTTAGTTTCATGTGATCTTCCCGAGTAGTCTTGCCGTCTTTCCTCTTTTTCCAGCAATACCCATCCCTTCGATAACGCACTCTCTTACGGCTATACAGTAGCATAGAGCCACTTTTGGGCCTGAAAAAAAAATTATTAGATCAGAACACGTCTGGGCGAGATCAAGTCATAAAATTAAATGCAAATTAATTAGGGCAAGTTCTCATATTTTTTTACCTGATCTTAACTTCTTTAGACAGCCAGTCCTCATGACGTTCGAAACTGATAAGCAGTGATGCTATTTCCTAAAAGGAAAACAAAAAAGAATTAAAAACGAAAGCTGTGACTTTTCCTAGTCAGTGACAAGTTAATAGTACGAAGAAAAAACTATGCTTTGTAACACTGTATTCAGCAAAATATATTTAAATGTGCATTTAATAATTAAATACTATTTGATACATTAGAGTAAATTTTCTTCCATTTGATATTCGATGTTCCTGTCTAAAAATACTGGACAGTTTTAAAACGAAAGTAGTTCGATTTCAGAAATCCCTTCCGATAGACTATGTCATGCAGAAATATGTATTACCCGATTTATTGGTAATACAGTAATCAGTAGCTTTTGAACTCAACTTTAATAGTGGCTGGTATCAATAAGATAAACAATACATTGAAAATGAATACTTCGCATATTAAAGTTAAAGAACTCCAAAAAAAAATATTCAAGATAGTTGTAAGATAGATTAGTTGAAATTAAAATATTCAAATGAAGCTTCATGAAAAAAATTTGTGAAATTATATATTTTAAAAACTATGCATATTAAGTAATAATTTTCTTTAAGTAAAAGTTTAAGTTGATTAAGACTTTTTTATATGTTTTTCTGAAATTGTTCGATTTTATTATTATTATTATTTATTTATTCACTTTATAGCCCATCCAAAGAAGCTTTATTTTCGTTTTCATGATTACTAGTAGCAATTTTATTAATAAACTGGAAGCGGGCATTTAAACTTATAAAATTGTAAATAATTAATTTTAACAACTCTTTTCATCTTTTCAAACAACATATTGTTTAAAAATATATTTGAATTGCCTTTACTTTTATCATATCAGATCATGATATTGTTTTGGGGGATGATATTTTTAGCGTCAACAAAAATGTGTGGGCAATGAATTCAAATATTATTATTTACACGAGAATCTCAAGAAACAGCTTTTAATATCGTGTTGCCATTGCAATTAGACGGAATCAAAGAAAGATATTAGAATTCGCCTCTAAAGAGCGTTTACAAAAAAGAAGTCCCAGGAACTATTCCAGAAAACAGAAGACAAGTTGTGAACATTGTATATATCTAACGGAGGAAGTTATTTTAAATAAATAGGTCGTATTAAAAGATATTCTAAAAATTATTTATTTACTTTAAAGAATCAATTTTAAATAGATTATGCATAACTTCAACACTGTGCCATCATTGGTTTTTGAAAAAGAAAGGTTTAAAGAAATGAAATAGATAATGTAGCTAATAGTGAATTAAATAGGAAAATCAATGCTATGAACCATAATGCTGAAGTTTTTGGGAATGGAATTATATATTATCTACAAAATAAAAACATCATTTCGGATAGTTTGACAATGCAGTTTAATAAAATTATAAGAATATTTTTTTTATTTGATTGCAAAATCTGTGTTAAAAAAATTGCTTGAAAAGTTTCCACCAAAAAAATAAGGAATTGAGGTTCTTTGATTTTCATATTTGCATTTCAGTATCTAGGTTGTATCTAGGTCAGATATCTTAGGTTGCCAAACTAATAGCTAAACTTATTTTTACAGCATAATTCATTTACTCTAAAATATATTGCTACCTCATAATTATTGCAGTATTCTATCAGAAATAATGAATCCATTCCAATCATACATGAAAAAAAATTCAAAAAAACTGATTGTATAACTCCAATTAAATAGACAAAAATCCTTTTCTTTTTGATGAAAATGGAAATAAAAAAAATCGTCTGTTAAATGAGAGTAAACAAATATACAATTAAGTCGAATTCGAATTCGGCTATTTTAAATGGTGAAAAATTTTGTAAACGAAATTTCAATAAGATAAAACGATATAAACAAAAAATATTAAACAGATTTCCACGTTTGATAAATTTAAAGGAATAGCCATAGTGACAAAAAATAATTAATTTACTTTTTTACATCTATCAATATGAGAGTTGCGCAATATTTTTAAATGGGAATATAATTGTCGGTATATTATTTTCATTTAGTAACATTACATTTTGTTGTCCTTTTGTCAAATTTTTAAACTTTTCTAAGAAAAAAATAATATTAAAAAATCTAATTTAAATGAACTCATTTAATTAATCTATATCGAAAATTATATTTTATTTTCACATTTTAAGCTCGTTAAAATTTTCTGAGAGAGAAAGTGTTTCAAATTCTGATTCTAATATTCCTTGTATTGTTCCCTTCCTTTATTTTAAGAATGGTAGAAAATTATACTTGCGTATGCATACAGAAAAAAGTAAGCAACTCCAGTAAATCTTTTATTTCCCTTCCCCATTACATTTCTCCTAAGATTAAAAACGATAAACGATACCGCAGCTCTGCAGGAATACATATAAGCGGCCTTTGTAATTAAGAAAGCAAGGTAGAAATCAAATGAAGCCGATGTAAACATTTAAACTTTACCCCCCCCCAAAAAAAAAATTTTTTTTTTCTGAAAATTTCTAGTTTTGTTGAAAACTGTTATAAATAATATAATTTATTGTTAGAAATATAATTGCCTACCTTTAAAGCTTATCATACTTTTTCGAATGTGAGAAAAGATATTTTTCGCTCTCTCAACAGAAAATTCGACTAAACTGATTTTAAAAGCGCTCGTAAAATCAATTCGTTTGTTGCATACAAAAGACTTACTTAAATATCATAAAATAAATAAAAATACATTAAATATCCTCAATAAAAAGGCTGCATGAAAAACAGAATTCTTACGTGAAATACTTGTTAATTAATAAAATGCACAAAGAAAACCACGTGATTGGCAATGCTATTCATTATAAATGCAGTGATGGGTCACTTATTTTTACAGAATCACTCGTTTTTACAAAGAAACACAAAACATCGATATGCTAAAATGTATGCTAAAGGCATAACTATCGGATACCAATACAGTACAAATACGAATTTGTAAGGTAAAGCATAAAAGACAACAAACATTCTTTGTAACGTAACGATGGATACATGGCATGTAATAAAATCATAAATGCATTATTTAGGAGAAAATTCATTTCGGATGATCAAATCCACTATCGAACTATAAAGAGTTATTGGTTTGATTTAATGGATAGCCTAACATTACCCGAAGTAATCAAAAGAATAAGATACTGTCTTTTCACTTATCATTTTCAGTCTCTGAAATTAAATTATTTTAGAATCATCCTATTTTAAACATATTTATCAAAAGTAGTATCGATTATGAGCTTTAAAGATAGGGACGATGAATTTCCTTTTACATTCTAAAATTACTATATTTTCTATAATAAAGGAAAAATAAAGATAGGAGGGAGTGTATCAAATTTTCTTTAAAAATTGTTAAATATAATAAAAATAAGAACTGACGGTGAACTGGGAAAATTTCAATTTCATTCTTAAAGGAAAATTTTAAGTATTATTAATATATAAAAAATTTATTAAAATAAACATGGAATAACAAAAATGCTGGTCATGTTTCTGAAAAGAAATATCAGCAGCAATTATTTAAAAATTAATAACTTAATCAAACTGAACTTAATGAAGATTTTTATAAATAGGTACTGTTATAGAAATAATTATGATATTTACGTTATTACTTTTTTAATTAAAAAAATGGTGCTTGGATCATGTGAAAAAATGATTAAAGGAAAAGTGGGTTAATTTAATTTAGTTTTTTTATTTATATACTTTTAGATTCATTAACGATAAAGAAACTTCCTTTGCATTGCAATTTAAGCACGATCAACCTGAAGCTGATAGAAATTTGCAGGTAAAATTGCTGTACCCGAATAAATTTTATACTGTACACAGTAACTCAAAATTAGAATCCTTTTATTTCCACAAAATGCATTCAGTTTCAACTTTTACAAAAATCAAGAAAGTTATGAAAGAATTCATCCTGAAAATTCACAGTATACTTTCTTCGTCGTAACTGCACATTTAAATAGGCACATTAAATAGGCATTATAGGTATAGGAAAATACTTTTGTCATCGCTGTGCAAACGCTTTTGTTTGATTTAGATTAAATAAAAGTATGGCCCAAATTTATCAACACAAATTTTTATCTTTACAGCCTTTTTAAGATATAACCTAAAATCGCTAAATGAGAATAATTTCTTAGGACGTAATATTACATATAGTTCATCCAATTGTTGTAGGAAATTAAATTTATATATATATATATATATATATATATATATACAGAGTGCAGGTAAAGTGGTAATAATAAAAGTGCCCTTAGTCAGACTTATATAGAGTCTATTCTTGCAGACGTACTTTACCGAAATTTGGTTTGTGCACTATATGGCCAATAAGAAAAAGAAGATGACAAAAAATTAAATTTTAATCACGAGATGGCGTTTTTTATTCAATGTAAAGAAGTCATTATGCTAATTAGGAACGTTTAAAAATGTCAGCAGTAAGTGGCTTAAAATCCCTGGGTATAGAAAGGGGTAGACGTTTCGAGAATTTGCTCTCGAGAAAGCATTCAATCACAGCTCTGTTTTCGCAAGCAATTAAAACTTCACTACAAATCTGAGAAATAAATGAGAGAATCTTAAAATTGAGATAGGCCTATAAAAGAGTAAGAACATCTTGCTTGCAAATGTGCTAAAAAATGAACATAAGCCTGACCGTATAAACTAATTATAAGAATCACTTCGGTTGGATAAAGGAAAAAAATATCTTAATAATCAGGAATGAGATATAGACCTTTGCTTTTTAATTAACTGCAACTATAAAAAAACAACGCCCATGACATATGCTAATACCTTCAACACCAACAACAATGTGCAATCTACCAGAAAGAAATTATAGCCTCATTGAACGACACCATCAGACAGAAGCAAATAAAGAACCAAGATCACAGAACCCAACATTGGGTTATCTAAATAAGATGAAGAAATTTGAGATAAACATCCGAAAGATTGAAGAATAGCTCAAAAGAACGCTTACTCATTTGATAATTGCGCGAAGCAACTATCCCAAACAGAAAATTCCTAATAAATAATGAAAAACCGTTTCAAATGGTCGACAATAAATACTCAGTAAGAAGACAAACTCTCGGGATAATTTAGAAACAATACAAACCAATAGATTTCAAATTTTAGAGTAAAAAGTAACTCAACGCACATAATCAGACCACCAGCAATCAATTTAACTGAAGACCATGATATTACCCTTTAAATAATATGCAAATTTTATACAAGAACTATCAACATTATTAACTATTAATTATCGGTTATTTAATTATCAAAGGTTATCATGATAAATAACGAACAAATGGCCAAAATATTGAATTCCTAGAGTACAATTATCCAGTTAGAAACCCCGGAAGAGAAATCCCTTAAGAACGTCATAAAAGGATTTATGGCGAATGATAAATTTCCAAATTAGCAGAATAGCCCAGCTGAAAAACTTTCGACAAAAAAGCCTCTACCTGATATCCCAGGCAGAAGTTATATTTAAAAAAAAGGAAATTTCCAAAAAATCTACAATGTTAATCGTCTGCATGAGAATAAATATTGAAATCTATAGAAAATCAGCTAAAGCTAAGATGTATTTCAACTGTAGCAAACTCTACCACTGTGCACGGAATTGCAAATGTAATTCAAGCTGCATCAAATGCAATGGAAAACATTAGGCCCAGTACTGCCAGATCAAAAAAAAATATACACAACCTCTATTGTGTCAACTTCAAAGAAAAGGGAAACCTTGCCACTTGATGGGGCTTTCAGAACTCACTGAATAGTAAATTTGAAAGCCACCCACAAAAAAATGTTTTAAATGTCCCACAGAACATAAAAATTGGAAATAGAGCTACTAGAACACGTAGATAACACACAATAACCCACTTAACCACCATCTCAGGCACAAGATCCGAAATTAGACGATCTGAAACAGCCCTTCAAAGCGTTGTAGAAGACAATTCTTATGATATTATTAAATTTAAAGAAAGGATGAAAGCACTTAAATAAATACGAAATCTATTAGAAGAATTCTTTTGCTTTGTCAGGGCAAAGAAAAAGATGAACAACGATTGATTTTGGTTACTGAATACAGATCAGAATAATCGTTGATAGTGCATGACCTTGGAATCCTGTGATACTTTGCGGTCAGACATCTGACCTTTTACTCTAGATAGAGAAGTCGTTACTCTGAACTGTCGCATTTGACGTGCACATCCTTACGGCAATCATAAACAGCATGACAATATAAGCATTCTGATTGTACTATCAGAATGCTTATATAGCATGATTTTACAGAAACTTTCACTCTTGACTCCCTTTCTTTCTTTCAGTACAAAGACGCACTGATGTTCACTATTGCGAACTTCTATGTTAGCATGTTACTTTAATCTTACAAAATCTTACAAATCTTATAAATACAAGACGTCATCTTGTATTTTCATACAAGATGACGTCCATATAGCTCAAGAAGAAAAGGAACTGGAGATGATAGGATAGTTTCAAGATATTTTCAAGCTGCCTAGCCTTGTTCCCCTAACTTGAAATCCTGTGATTTCTGATTGCAAGATATCTGGAAGGTTATATCTAGGGAGAAAAGATACAGAATCTGACTGCGTTTAACGCAAGAGTAATACTCCATGTTGCTGCAATTCCTCCAGAAACATTTCGAGCTGATATCGAACACGTTATAAAAAACTTAGAACGCAAATGGAATACATATAGAACAAATCATGTGATTATACAAAGTTTTCTTCTTTTTTTCTTTATACTCCACCATCCCAACAGATAATCGGAATTGTACTATTGAGTTTATAGCAATTTCTTTTCCAAATAACGTATAAACCGAAGTTTCAAAAATGTACATATAGCCAGACCAGTTTCTACAAATCTAGGTACGATTACTTTGATTATACTCACTTGTATACATACGAAAGTACCATGTCTACAATATAAAGAAGTTCAAAAATATCTGAAAAACTCATTATTTAATATTTTTAAAATAAACTTAATGTTAATTAATATGTTTGTTAGTTAATATAATCATTTCATGATAATCAGAATTAATGTTACAGCTACTACTACCTTAGATTCCGACCAATTATTAATATTCATATTAGCAATTAATAATATATAGAGAAATAGTGTTAAGAATAATAGCAATTCTCACACAAGATCGATAAGAGGAGGCAGACTTTATTGTCTATGAAAACGCGTATTAAATATTCTTAACTCAAGCTACAAAATTCACAGGGGATTAACTCTATTTAATCCGCTTATTTCAAATAACAGCGAGGCTATAGATCTCCCCAAAGAGAAAGAAAATGTTGCTCTCTCTCAAGCTCAGCTAACCACGTAGCGTGTCCTCCGAACTCAACTGACTCCTCACCTTTAAGGAGCGTCGTTAATAGCGTCATACTGAAGTGGGCGGGCAAACCTAGAAAAGGCTCGTTCGTTTCGGACTAGACTGGAAATTTCTCCATTATTCGCTAAAAACAAATCTTTATTTCTCAGCTACTACTAGTCATTGTAGAGTGTAGTAAAAACCGTTAGCGACCTCATTATATCGTCAAATTGGTCAAATATGACGATCTTCTGTTGTAAATTCCCTTAGAACGGTCTGTTCTCGAACATTCGATTCCGTTACAATTAATTTTACACAATATTTACACAACAATTCATAAGTATATACAATAATTAATCTAATTTACACAAAATTTATAACAATAGTTTAATGATTTTTGTCCACTAAAAGTAAAATTATAGGCCTTTAAGGGAGTTTTTATAGCTACAGGAATCGAATTTTTTTCAGGATTTGTGAAGAATCGGAGACAAGAATAATAATAGCAATTACATTCCCTACGAAGTATCATGCATGCAGGAATAAGACAGGAATGAAATAAGTTTAGAGGTTTCACGCTGCATCAGAAATTGTTGAGTTTTGATACTTAATTTTTAATATGCAATGAAATACAAAATAAAAATTATAAATATATAATTTGCCAGTTTTTGAATGGTAAAAAATGAATGCAATGGTGCTCATTTTTTGATACATTAATTTTATTTCATGCTCTGTAGTTAGTCAAACATGATAATATTTTATTGCGAAAACGAATAATCTTATTACGTTGCTCTACAAATTAAATTAAGTTTATGATTTTAAAAAGCTTTCAGATGCTATTTTAAAATGAACTTTCGGAAAAACATACCTCATTTGTATTCCAGCGATGACGCTGGTTGGGAAAATAATCTGCTTTTGGTATGCTTTCCAGGCTTTCTGGAAGAACTGGTCGGCTTTCTTCAGCTTCTGAAATATAAAAATAAATTTTTTTAATTGATTGATTTTTAACTGATTGATTTTAAATTGATTGATTATTTTTAATTGATTAATCAATAAAAAATATCAATCAATGAAAATATTTTATTGATTGATAATTTTTTAATTGATTCATTGATTTTTATAGATTATTTAACTGATTGAAAAAGTATTTGATTGATTCAATCAATCAAATAGTTTTAATTGATTGATTTAATTGAATAAGAGAAATAATTAAAAAGTTTAACCATTTGAAGCAAAAATAATTTTAAAAAACCCGATAGACTTTTAAAGTTTCCATTATTAAGAAGAATTCCTACAAACGCACGAATTCTCATTCAATGTGCATTTTGATCTAACACGGTCCTTTCCATAATTTCTTAATTTGTTCAGAATAAAATAAATCTTAATAGTTTAGAAAATTAAAAAGAAATTTCAATTTAAGCGCAATTTATAGATACATTTAACTGATTGAATAGTAATAATAAATACGATTATATTAACGAAAACGTAATAAAAGAAGCCCTTTTTTTTAATTTATCAACACAGTCTAGAAAAGAATTTAGAAATAAGAATAAGAATGGTTTTAATTTAATCTCAAAGAATTCTCTCCTCCAATTTCCCTGCGAAAATTGCGTTTTAAGAAAACACTCGACAGAAAAGCAAACGGCCTTTAAAATAACAAAACGAAAATATTCCCATTGATCTGATGGAACACTCTGATATTTCTAAGAAAAGAGCATTGAAGAAATTAAACAAAAGAAAACTTTCTGAGAAGTAATTGAATAACGAGTAAATCGATACCGACTAGTCTGTTTACTTTTATATTGAACAGAGCAAAGTTATATTGTTCTAAATATTTCTTTTAGATAACATACATAACAAAAAAGTAACTTCGATATAAAATTTAGAATTAAAGAAAATACATCGCGATTAAAATTTCATTTAATATTAAAAGATTTTTTACAAAAATATAGTTTGTGTTAAAAGAAAAATTTTTTAATTTCAGGACAATTATCGTTTAACAATTACTGGTATTAAAACATTTTTCTGGATTTTAGAGAGAGTATTTATAAATATTATTGCAATAAAATAAACAATCTTCTTTTATAATTAGCATATAGAAATCAATTAAATATTTATTTAATTAATAAAATAAATACATGCTTAAAAATTTGTAGATTTTCGTAAATGCTCACGGAGTTCTTGTATTCGAAGTTCTTGCCTATCAGGCATTGAATTTCGATGGAATAAAAGCATAGCAATGAAATCAATTACTATGTGAATGCATAATTTTTTAAACTGTGCTTAATAATAAGATGTACAATCAAAACCGAAGCAAAAAAGACAAAAATAAGAAAAAAGAGTGGGTTCACATGACAGTAATATTGAAGAAATTCGATTAAGAGTCTTGGTATAATAAAAGTGCTTGAGGCATTTAAATCGCTTAAAAGACGACTTCTGGATTTTTTGTTGGTAATATGAGACCGAAAGATTCTATTTCATTGATGGAGATATTATTGCTTTATTCAATCTTTTCCATTTTTTATGAAAGTCGTTAAGCGTTGAAAGATAGAAAATAATTGAAGAATTTTACTCATTTTTTAAAAATCATAATTTTTAATTTCAAGTTTTATTTTTTTAAGTAAGTAACAAAAATAGATACTAATAGCGATAAATGCAAGATGAATAACTGCACATAAAAACGAAAAATAATATCAAAATGAAACATATTTTTTAGATATGGCAGCCGACTAAAAAAGCAGACGATTATTGTTTAAAACGTCAAATTATTCTGAAATCCAAAAAATAACTTTTCATTCTCAGAATTAATTCACAAAATTAATGCAAAGATACTGAAAAAGGAAAAGACAATTTATTTAACAACCCATATTTTCTAAACAATCAGAGTATAGAGTAATATTAAATGTCTCGAAATTCAACAAAGTACCTAAAAATCTCAATTTAGTAAATTGCTTTGAGTACAAAATCGCATTTTGAAAATTGACTAAGTATACAGAAAAAACATAAGATCGTCATTAAACTTTATTCATTTAAGCATTTAAATTCATTGTTACATTAGAAGGGCAAACAGCGAAAATAATTTATTTTCACTCAATAGTACTTATCTTTTATTGCAGAATTTTAAAGATTATAAATATGAGTGAATTAAATGAATGGCGGTATTATTTAAATAGTAAAAGGCTGCATTAAATGTAGAATATAATGCTGCAATTTACAAATATCCACCTAACAAAAGATTATATTATTATAATATACTCATACAGTAAAAGAATCGAAAAATCTAAAACCATCAAAGATACTAAAAGCAAGAAACACCACATTTTTAAATAATCAAACGATTATCATAATACATTCAAATAAAAAAATGGAATAAATACAACGAAATCTATAGTATTTTTAAACATTTGAATTTACTTAATTTTTAATAAAAATGATGGCAGATTAAAACCTTCATATGTTAAAATTTCCATTTCTGTACCCTGCAATAAAGGGATAACATGCTTAATCGTATGAAAATAACCCATCCTCATACTTAAGATGCCCATGAGTGATGTCTGCGACTCGCGCTTTCGATCCAATTAATTACCCTTTTTCATCTTAAACTAATCCGATAACAGATGTAAATTAGAAGTATGAATAAAAGCGTGTTAAGTCAGACAAACTTCTCAGCTTGATAGCGCAGTCTTCTCTTTTGAAGGGTCTTTTTGAGGCGAAAGCCGTATCACGGTTCGTTGAAATAGCCCATCAAACGAAAAGTTGAGTTAATGAATAGAATTAATTAAGGAAATGCAAATTAGGTCATGCGAAGAAAGCGATATCTAAGCTGGCATTCCTTTCAAAAATTCCACAGAAAATTAGGAAGCAGATTGACGTTTGATCGCTATGAATTCAGCGTGCATCACGTCCATGAATAGACCGAATTTTTGGCGGATTCCGAACTGGAACCGAGGATTCCTGCAAGTCAGATAAATTCGCTCTTTAATTAGAATTAATTAATTTAGAAAGCATATCGATTTGAATTTCTATGATGCTTTTAAAACTGCAAGGTGACATCTGAAATATGAGAATAAAAAAATGCAATTCGAAGAAAAAGAAATAAAAAAAAATTGCAATTATTCTTCGACAAATGGCATCGTTATGAAGAAAGGGGCGAGATTTCACAATTTAATATATTCGCTTTCATCTAAGAAGAGGAATGCCATTAATTAAATCACAATACATACACGCACACGACGAGATCAGAATCTCTTACATACCAGAACATTAATTAAGCTAACATGAAAATAATTATTAACTCTATAATGATGTGGCAACAATCAGAGAAATAAATAAAATACTTATTTAACAATATAAAAAATAATTTTTTAAAATGAATTCCTACTTTGGATACCAGGAAAAATTTAGGAAGTTAGGAAAATTTGTATTTTAATTACTTTTTATTAAATAATTACAATTGTTGTTCTCGTATTCCACTTTACAATGGAAGGAATGGTGCAATAGCTTCTAAGGGTATGGACCCCCTGAGCACCAAAATAACGATCTTTAACTGAGAACCTGCCCCCCTCAGTGGCATTACTCTCGACATGGAGAACTTTGCGACCATTTTCGAACTCGCAATACAAGGGATGTGAATCCAACGCCCTAACAACCAGGCTATCCCGAATAACAATTACAAATAAATACTATAAAAAATACTATAAAGGCGAGAAAATTGGTTTTTAATGAATAAATAAAAATCAATGAATTAGTATTTGAAAACACTGTATTAACATCGGATGTCTTCCACTACATAACTAAAAAAATTAGTTGAACTTCATTGGATGAATAAATAGTATTTTATTAACGATTGAAAATTTGGACAAGATATATATATATATATATATATATATATAGGGAGAATGTGAGCTAATCATAAAAATAGAAATAAAATAGTAAATTCAAACAATCAACGATTATTTACCAAAAATATCAATTTAACCCTCTATCTACAACTTTTGCAATTTCCACGAATTAGAGAATTAGTTATCATTGGAATTGCATTGTACTATAACAGTTTCGCTAGCCAATAGCAATTCGATTCATAGCAAAGGCATTTAGAACTGCTTGCAAGATATCCATTTAATTAGTGATAAAAGAAAGTCACTTGTTGAAAGGTTAATAACTCTTAAGAGACAACTGATGTCTTCTATCAGGTATGTGATTTACATAATTTTTAAGCTGGCAATAATCTCAATTAATTAATTTTTTTACATTTAACCGTAAAAATGGAAACAGAAAAGGTGGCACATGATTTCAAATAATACTTACCGCTGCTTAATCTCACCACTCGCAATCCTGAGTGTGACTTCAGCATTTAAAATTACAGAATTAAATTAAAGAATTAATTACAGAATTAAATTAAATCTGATAATTAAAGTACAAATCGGTTTAAAACGCAAAATTCACTTGACCATACGAATCCTAGGCACCTTATACGGTATTATGAGAATTGAAATAACAATATATATTCTAAATCGGATATCAAATAAAAAATGACAGACCAAAGGTTCAATATCAGTTAATAATATCTCTATTATTTTAAAATGTAGAGCTAATAATAAATGCTCAAATACCAATACCTGAATAAAAGACAAACAACAACATTATAT
>JAOUZG010038069.1:6048376-6058877 GCA_026289955.1 Argiope argentata | reverse complement strand
GTGTGTGTGTGTGTGTGTGTGTGTGTGTGTGTGTGTGTGTGTGTGTGCTTGCGCGCGTGTGTGTGTTATGTTTCATCATTTGATATTGTGAAAATTTATAACTACCGCAAATTCCAGGAACATTGTAGCCACATAAATATATGTACACATTTTGTTTACAAATAAGTTTACAATAACAGAAAACATGTGAAATTCTAAAATAATACAATAAATAGAGCATAAATAATTTCTGAATTTATAGAAGACTTAATTTATGCCCTCTTGTTGAACAACTCAGGCATTAACCCAATTTATTTCTGGAATCCATAGCATATCTTTCAAAATGATAAGAGAAAATATTTCCCAGCGTAGCATAAGATAATGCATAAATGTAAAGAACATTCGTAGTTGCATTGTTATAACAACCAATTTGGCGTTATTCCTTCCCAAATCTACATAAAAATCGTAAATGCAAGATGCACAGAGGTATCAGTTTACTGCTACAAACAATTGTTTTAGAGAAATGTTTAGCTATTTTAAATACTTTTATTTTCTTGGGACATTTTCAGAACTCAGAAAAGTGGGAACAATAATAACATATTTGTCTCCGAGAAATAGCAATCTTTCAACTAGGTAATAGCATTTTCTCCTATTACTTGTGAAAAGCAGTTTAAAACAGTAAACCCTCGAACTCTTATGAAATATTGAATGACGTGAAATTCTGACGAAGAGCACTTCCGGAGCATGTAATCGGATCAGTGATCATTATTTAAACAAAGAATCTGCATCATTAACTGGGATCGAAAGAGGAATTGGGGAGGAAGGAAGACTGGAAACAATTTATAAGTGGTCTAATTACAATAACAACCTGCCTGCGTCCTTATTTTCTGAATTCTCGGGTAACGATCAGTAATGAACGTCACAGAAGCACTGGAAATGAAATTACAAAAGTATTAGAAGTTGAGAAAGTAAATTCTGGCAAATCAGCGAGTAATTTTTTAGTAAATATTCTGCTTTTAATTAAAAGATTAATATTGTACCTCTAATAGATATCAATATTTTTATCTAACTATTTATCATGTCAAACATGATGTTATATTGGGAATGAGGTAAAAAATCCGTAGGCGAAAAATTGAAATTTTATTATCTGCACGAGCATCTCATAAAATCAACTTTTAATAACGCGTTGCCATTTGCATTTACAAAAGCAATGATTAAAAAAAATAAGTTAATGACTACAGAAAATAAAACCTTAAAAAATGTGATTTTGAGCACGTGATTATATGAAATTAAATAAATAAGAAATGCGATATCTGTTTAAACAATAAATGCGAGACAAAGTTTTTTTCGATTGTTTGCAATACTAAAGTGACTCATTCAAATAAAACAATTAAAATGAATAAAAATATAATTTAGTTTGCGCGAGCACGTGGGCTCGGCCGTTCAAGAAATGATGTTCTGACATGATATGTTGGAATATGCAAAGCAGATTTCATTAAAAAAAATTTAATATAATATGCAATCTAATACCCACCAACTATATTTTTTAATAATATAGAAAAATTAATTAAACCGAACTGACAAGCACGATACTAATTTCGTCAATTTTTTAAAATGGTGCCAAGGATCACATGAATTTCATAACAAGTTCTGTTTTCGACAATAATCTATTTTTGAAAAATATTTCAGCAGCTTTACATCCTATCTCATTCCCTGTTTGGAAAATTTTTGATTGAGTCTGCCATTCACAATCATTAAATAAAATATCTGATGCACTAATTTTGCCAATTTTGTCAATTTATCGTATAAAATTCATGACTCTTCGTTATAACATTATGGGTCATCCTACACCTTCACATCCATTTTCGAAAGATATTATTAAATAAAACTTAGAGCTTCTGCAACAGGATAGATTTTGTAAATTTTCAGCGCCAATTAATTCTGGCATTTTGCGAGTGTAGCTCACTAATTGGAATACTCTACTCTTACTATACAGTCGTAATTTAAAATTGCACTTTTTTTAATTTCAGAAAGTGTATGTCCTCAAAATTCCTCAACATGGTTATATGAAATGTCATTAATATTGTTGATGACGCCGGTTATAAGATTAATCTAGTCATGTCAACCACCCTTAATTAGCACATGATCTACAAGAGCAAAATAAAATATAAAAAAATATTAAAACGAAATCTGCTATGCATATTTTAATGTATCATGTCAGAATATCATTCCTTGAACGGCCAAGCACCACGTGCTCGTGCAAGTTAAATTATATTTTTATTCATTTTCATTGTTTCGTTGAATGAGTCGCTCTAGTATCGCGAACGATCCAAAACACTTTCTCTCGCATTTAATGTTTAAAAAAAAATCCCATTTACTATTTATTCCATTTCATATAATCACGTGTTCAAAATGACATTTTTCTATTGTTTTATTTGCTGTAGTCATTAATTTTTAAAAAAAACAGAGCTTTTGTAAATGCAATGGCAACGCATTATTAAAAGCTGATTTTTTGAGATGCTCGTGCAGATATTAAAATTTTTATTTTCAACTACAGATTAAAGTTTTTATTTTTTCGTCTATGGATTAAAATTTTTATTTTTCGCCAAAGGATTTTTGCTAACGCCAAAAACTTCAACCCAAAAACAATATCATGTTCTGATAAGATAACAATAGCTTCGTTAGTATATCTAAAAATGCACAATAACGATAGAATATTTAATATTATTAATTATATTTCAAAGAGGTAAAATCGTTCAAATGGATGTGAAAATTGGCAAAATCATTCCAGTTATTGAGGCTGAGACGGCCACAAATGACACATCAATTGATTATGAGCATTCATACAAAGTAAAAAATTTTCATATCGGTTCAGTGATTGGAGATGGCAAAATCTAACGGTTAAATTTTGCTTTTTCAATTTTCCAACTTTCAAATGAAATAATTTTTTTTGACTCCAGCTGGGTGATTGAGGATAGCGAATTATGTCACAAGATTTCCTGCTTGAGAATATGCAATTTATTTATTTATTATTATTATTAATTAGTTTTCTCCCAAAGCTGATGAGCGCAACAATCGAACTTCACTAATGTAGAAATCTTCGGCTCACATGTAAAATAAATCTTTTTAGAAATTGTTTTCACAATAACTCATTTATTGTCCTAAATATATGAATGTATTTCTATAAAATTAATCCTCTGTTTACTGGGAAGAGAGAAAATTGAAACTGCGATTTGTATCCATGAAATCAAAACATATTAAAGAAAATATGTTATGCTTATAAAAAGTACTTCAGTATAGATAGATTATTACAAGGATAAATGCAATGAAATTCAAAATATGCTCATGACAATAACAAATAAACATGAACACCTTTTATTACTTGAAAATATTATTCGAATAACTGATAATTAAATCCAAAATCAATTATATAATTTTTGCGGATATAAAAAGTTTCTGATTTATATTATATTAGAAATGAAGTAACCGAGATAAAAACTTATTCTTAAAATATTATTATTATTATTATTATTAAAATGCAGAAAAAAGATAATCTGGAAAAAAATTAAGTAGCAGACAAAATGATAATTCTTTTCAACTATTATTCTTAGTCTAAAGCTTCCATATCTAAGTAGTAAACAACGCTCCAATTTATATTATATTAAATGTAACAAGTAATATAAAAAACAATCTATTAAAATCAATCCCTACTTAGGATAACAAACATTTTTAGTTACTTTTTATTAAATAATTACAATTAATATAAATATGACAGAATCACAATATTAAGCGGATTTCCTGGCAACTTCTCATTTCTATATAGGGTGTTGGACTATTATTTTTGTTTGTTACTATTTATTCGTTTTTTCCACCCTTTCTTTCTTTCTTTTTTTTCATTTCTAATTTATGAAGTTGATGGTGGTCACACCCAAGGAGAATCTTCGGCTGGCGGATTCGAACACGCAGTCCGGGGGATACGATTCCAAAGCCATAACAACCAGGCTATTCCAGAATGACGATTACAATTATTATAAATAATTGATCAAAAATTATACTAGCATTGAACTTTTCAATCCCAATTGAGGATTTAAATTCAATTGTGGCAACGCAAAAATCGTGATTTTTCTACACCAGTTAGGGTAAGGCGCTACAGATTGGAAATTTCTTATTTTCTTTATTCTGAATTATTTTAATTCGAAAATACTTGAAAATGAATTGAGAAAAATCGATTAATTAAAAATGTTTGATTTTAAATGCATTAAATATTATGAAATTAAACAGAATTATTTAAAATAATCGGCTGAAAATATGTTAAGCCTAACCTCATTAGTATAGGAAAAAACAAACTGAATTCGTTACTTATTTGGCGGCGGGAAAATGAAGATTCTTGACGAGAAAATTAGTTTCTAATTAATTAATCAAAAAACGAATGAATTAATATTTGAATCAAATATCTGTATAATCTGTCAAATCAAATTAATCTGTATTAATATCAAATGTTCTCCACTACAAGCTTAAAAAAATTTACTTGAATTATATTGGATGAATAAAAAGCATTTTATTAACGATTGAAAATTTGAAAAAGATTATATTATATATATATATATATATATATATATATATAGGGAGAGTGTGGGCTAATAATACAAGGGCTCGATACCTGATTCTATTAACGATGCTATATCCGAGCAGAGCCCAAACACCGTTTCGATAATGTAATGTAGATGTTTTGGAGAGATATTACCGTCGCAATCTGAGTACTATTCCAAATGACAAGATCCACTCCAAAATGGTCCGCGGTCCGCGGTTTATTGACGATGTACAGTTAATCCTTTTGCAGCGTTAATGGATAACTGGTGAAATATTCACACTAATCAGTGGAATTATAAATTCAAATATATCCAAACGTCGTATCAAGAATATGAATATCCCATGCAAACGTTAAGGGATATATCAGCTTAATGCTTGTTATCTAAAGCTGTGCTATGATAACATATTATTAAACCTAGGAAATAAGAGTAGAATTTCTGTAGTAAAATAAGCGACATATTTCGTATGAGTATGAATAGTTTCGAATTCGGAATAATCTTGTAAAAGTCGATTTAAAAAAGAAAATATAATCCGTTTTGAAAAATACAGAATGATAAAGAAATTTAACTTTGAGCATAGCAACTGCTTTAAGGGTATTCAAAAACCATTTCCCAAGAGAAGGGGAAAAAGACAAACAGTACTGTTTTCTTTTGATTTTATCGTTCTGATTACTTCTATAATCCGCGAATTTTACGTTTAATTTCTTTGTATAAGTGTAAAAAATTGAGGATGCATTTGCAACAGGAAAAATTCCAGGTGAAACAAATGGTTTTGCCTACAATTTGATATAAATGATTGGAACAAAAAGAAAAGCTGAATTTCAAAAATTAATGAATTCTGCTGACCATAAATAACAAGAAGAAAAAACAGTAAAATTCATTAAACAATAAAATGAATAAATTTATACATAAACTGCTTGAGATATTGAAAATATTCTAGAATTATTTACTAACAGGAAATTAATCGACCTTCAAGAATAAGATACGATACTGAAAACATTGCACGCTTCCGCAGAAATGTGTTATGTCTGAACATTGATATTATCACTCTATTCTAAATTTCGTAATTTTCTAAGATGCTCATTTTTTTTTTGTCTTATCAGAATATGAAGTTTTTTTTAGGATGAGGTTTTTGGCGTCAACAAAAATCCGTAGGCGAAAAATAAAAATTTTATTATCTGCACGAGCATCTAAAAAATAGCTTTTAATAGCGTATTGTCATTGCATTTACAAAAACTCTGATTAAAAAATATTTTAAAGGCTACAGCAAATGAAACCTAGAAAAATGTCATTTCGAGCGCGTGATTATATCAAATGAAATAAATAGGAAATGGGATATTTTTTTTAACAATAAATGCGAGACAAAGTTTTTTATGATCGTTTGCAAGATTAAAGTGACTCATTCAATAAAACCATTAAAATGAATAAGAATATAATTTAACTTGCACCAGCACGTGGTTCTTGGCCGTTCAAATAATTATGTTCTGGCATGATACATTGAAATATGCATAGCAAGTTTCATTTTAATCTTTTATATAATTTTTGTTTACATTCACAAGGATTGAAAAATAAAAGTAAAATCCACAACAGAACTGAACATGAAATTTGGATTAGACCTGTAATTTCAACGTAATTACAAACTTCATCCTTCTAGCCAAATGTGTTTTTGACTTACCGTAGTCAAATGTAAATTAATATATTTACATACTAATTTCAAAAATGTTTTTATTTATTTATTAGACCTTAGAGTATAGATTCATCAATATCTAGAATTGTAAATTGATATTTATAGCATTCTCTCCTTTTCACGCTTAGCATGTAAGAAAATAAAAAATCTAATAGTTGAAATCGTATAAAAAGAAATCCCTAAAAAAAATCCGAAATCTTCGGTTTGAAATGTCCAAAGAATTACATGAAATCCCGTTCATTTCTTCCTTTATTTACCAAATCTTTTTCTAAAGCGGAGCATATGCGTGGAATTTATCATTAACTTCTTCTTTAAAAAAGGAGGTTCCACGATAAAATAGCCATAAAAGTTTTTTTACGGTTCTTTCCTAAGAAAACAGTATGGCGTTTGGAGTCAAAAAAAAGGCACGCTGAATTTTACCTTTTATTACTTTCAGCAATCACTTTCTTCTGAGTATCAGGCGATAAATATAAATTCAGGATTTGAGCATGCAAAAGTATCGTTAAAAAGTCAGTATAAAATTAAACCCAAATCCAGTTTTTAAATAAGATGTCAGAAACTGGAGAAGGAATTTTAGTTTGGAAAATAAGAACTAAATTACGTTATGAGATCAAATAAATTAAAAGATGACGAGTGCAAATGAATCAAAAGATGATGAAAGAAAGATCGATTTGGCCTCGTTCAGAATTTCCCAGAAAATAAGTTTATTAGGGAGGAAAATTAAGGGGGGGGGGAGATCCCGCTAACAGACATTTTAATACATTGCAATGAAACACCGCTAGTTTTTAATGGAATCTATACAGGGATTTTATTTTTCTCAACTAACGCGAGCACAGATGATTCTGAAATAAGAAAATTCGCCGTTACTCCTTTCATAGGCAGTGTTAAGATTTTTAACAATTATATAGATTTTTTATGAAGTGGGAACATGATGTCATTCAGACTAGGAGGTCTTGGTGTCTCCAAAATAACGCAGTCAAAAAATATTCATTTTTTCATCGGTAGCTAGCGAGTCACCTGACCCATGACATTTGAAGTTTGTTTTGCCAGTATTGTTTGAAATATTTAACTAATGTTACTATTATTTGCTTTTTGTTTGTCATTTCTATGAAATGGCATCATCTTCCAGTTTGTTTACGATTTCTTACTTTTAAATAATTAATCTCGCACTCAGAAGAAAATTGGGTTTTTTTTTTTTTTTCATTCTTTTTGAGTTTTAACTATTGCACTTTTATGAAACGCGACTTATATTTATTCTTTAATGATATTATAAGAGCATTCTTAATAATTGTATTTCTTAAAATACAGTAAATATTAGAATATAATTTTATTATCAAACTGCATTACATTCATTGGATTTTACCACATATACAATAGCTTGCAGTAATAGTGAACTTTTCAACGAATTTATTGTTTTTTTTAAATCTTAAAATCGGCCGAGCTTCAAAATTTTGTTTGCCAGCTAGAAAAATTGAAAATGGAAGCTCAAAAAAAATTATCACTAGAAAGAGAGACGTTTCGTCATCTTTTCAAACCGGTTTAAACTGGTTTTAATGGCTTAAATTAATTAAGACATATAATCACTTACAAAAAATAATAATGTTCTCACGTGATAACCAGAAATTTGCGACTGTGGATTTCATTTTTAAGTATTATTATTTTTTTTAATATTAATGCAAATCTGTTGATAATATTTGTTTGTTTTAAAGTAAGGATTTAATGATGGCTGAATAAAAGCATAATTGATTTGCATAAACATAATTGATTCATAATGAGATCCGCGGGTTTTACGTTTTCATTGTTTTTCGTTAAAAAATTACCGATGAAAATTTTTTAATCCCACACAGCTCAGGACATACCATCTAAAAATAAATAAAAAAATATTTTTTTCGTAAATACAAAGATAAAAAATTAAACGAAATATAATCATTAAAATATTGATCAGGTTAAAGATTCAGTGAATCAAGAAGTTAAATTTCTAGTTTATTAAAGAAAATTTTCAATATATGCAATACTTAAAACTGAAATTAACAAAACCCACCATTGGATATAGATTGTTGCTGAATCAGCGCAGTCATAAGATCTAATGAATCATCAAAAACTAAATGACACTTCTTTACAAGAGATTTATAGTTGAGCGTCTGAGGAATCAAGATCAGATAAAGGTATGATTAATATTTAGATTAGGTCAAGATAATTTATGCCATTTTTCCTATATGTAGAAATAATTATCATATTCCATTTTAACGTGAATTGTACAGTACAATAAGTATTGTATTGCGTCTCCTTCAGGCTTTTAGAAAATAAGAAAGAAAAGCGCAGCAATGAAAGCTAAAATAAGGATAGTTTGGGGGTCCTTTTAATTTGATATTTTAGGTGCAATATGGTTCAGTCGTCGGTAAACAAAAGTAATTATAATAGCTTTCATTTGCATGTTATGCATATATCCCTCGATTATACTTATTTATATAAATAATCTTATTTTTACTTCCTGGATATTGAAAATTGGGCATCTAATTTCCTTTAGGACGAAAACTAAAAACTTCATACAGAATGCTTTTAAAAAAACTATACATATACGTTATGGAAATTTTCGGTTGATGTACGGTAAAAATAATTCAACAAGCAATATAGAGAATCGCGACGCTTCATTCTAAGGGGAAGAGAAATAGAAAATACACGTAAGGAGTAAGTACGAAAAATAGAAAAATAACACTTTCTGAAATCAGCAAAATACCCGCAAACAGTAAAGGCATACATAATAGCCTTCTGAGTGCAGCTAGAGAGTTCGTTCAGCTATCAACATTCCACACAGGGAGTGAACTCCTCAGGTGACTGCCAAGTCTTTCATAAGTCCATAATTAGATGTAATTTTTTTAAAAAAAATCTTCAGAATTAACCTTTTAAAATTCATAGATATTCATAACTTTTATTTTTCATCGTCATCAAAATTAGAATCGGGATCGATTCAAAATAACTGTAAATATATCTTCCTTACGATAAGACTAACTTAGCATAAAAATAAAGTTACAGGTTGATAACACTATATACATAAATATTATGTACAACTATCTATTGTTGACAATCATTTTATCTATACATAATACAAATGTAACTGTCATAAAAATTCTTCTATAATATGTTCAGAAAGTTGTAAAAAAAATTTCCTTCATAATTATCATAATAAATCATCTTGAGAATATAAAAATATTTTGTAATAAAAAAAGTCAAATTTTAATACCTCAAAAGAAATGGATGCAAGTTGCATTCATATCTATTGAAAATTGAAACGAATTAAATATCGTGATTAACAAATACATAAAAAATATGCTAATTAGTTTTGTAATTAGAGACATAAAAGATTAGAAAAACAGTACAGGTTGCAACCTCTTAAGGTACGGGTAAAGCGAACAATTACGAAGTGACATGAAAAATTACCTGCTAGATTTAAATCACGTATTTAGCCTGGATTTTTCAGCTCCACCCAAATCCAAGATAATATTAATGTTAAACCTACTTCATTCACTCCCAAGTCACCTACCTCGGTAACTTAATTGTGAAACATTTCAATGAAGAGCAATATACGGTTCCAGGTCAAGGACTGATATTATATGGCACAAGCAATAATTATTTGATTTTCTGGAAGAATATAACAAATATCTTTTATTTTTCAGTAATCTAAAAGATTTCCTCTACAGAAAATAAAATATGTAGAAAACGCATATTCAGTTCTTGGTTAAGATTCAATTACTGTGCAAATAACCCTTATTGATTCTCCTAAGTTGTATATTTTTTTAAATGTTGTATCCTTTTAAATAATAATTTTAAAGCATCTATTATATAATCAGTATAGAAAAATAAATCCTTCCGGAAAAATATATTCAATTCTTGTTCGAGGACCAATTACTTCAAGGATGATCATAACGAATTTTAATCTTATCTTTTGCCGAAGTTGATATCCTAATTCCATGCTATTTTAAAAGAAACAACTATCTAAACTGAATATAAAAGTGTATCTTTAGATTCCATCATGATGAGAAATGACATGAAAAATATATTCAATTCTTGTTCGAGGACCAATTACTGCAAGGATAATCATTACGATTTTTCATCTTATCTTTTACCGAAATTGATATCCTAATACCATGCAATTTTAAAAGAAGCAACTACCTAAAATTAATATAAAAGCGTATTTTCAGATACCTAAAATGAATATAAAAGCGTATTTTCAGATTCCATAATGATG
>JAOUZG010038069.1:6007882-6024706 GCA_026289955.1 Argiope argentata | reverse complement strand
TAATAACAATTACACCTATAATAACTATAAGAACAAAAAAAAATATGGAATAAATAGATTGAAGTATGTATGTGAAGTAAATTAATTCACTTCTGTGATAGAATAACTTGTACCAAAACAAATATGAAGAAACAACTAAAAAGCCATAAACGTTGCAAATTTTATTGCAACAAAGAAAAACCAAAAAGAATTAAAGAAAGAACGAATCTCTAGTAAAAGAATTTATTTAAAATACTTCTAAGCTTTATTAAATGAATGCAATAAAAAGGGAGGGAAACATGCCTCAAAGGAACAGTTATAAATTTTCGGTCGGAATAAAAAAATAATAAAACATTTTCATCAAAAGAAGAAAAAAAATAAAGGTATAAACAAAAAAATGCTGTTTTGAAATTACAACAATAAGAGAAAAAGAAATATTTCACGAACACTGGGAGAAGAAAATGGCACATCAAATCGCTTTGAACTTCACAGGGAAAAAAATGCAAAGAGTTATGAAATTAAAAAAAAAGTAAATCAATACATTAATAGATTGAAATATTTTTTCCTTCCAACTCTCGCATTCATTTTTTTCTTTTTTGCACAATTCGCCAAGTTTAATATTTCATTAACGAATCGCAGTTAGGAAATCTTCCAAAAGAAAACTTTAAGGGAACATTCTTGAAGCAAGTGAATTATAATGAAATAAAAAAAGGCAGTTCCAGTAAAAGATATATAAAAAAAAGTGTTTTCAAGATTTAAGATAAAACTAAGACCATTAAAATGCAATAAATATTAAATTCACTAATCAGATAAAACTAGTTTTAAATGTGGTCCAATTGACAAACATTTATTTGAAATGTTAGATACTAAAAAGTATATATTTTCGGAAGAATTCATCTTTTGAGTTTACATAAAAAATATATAATAAATAGAAAGAAAGGGGAAAAAGTAATCTAACAATTGACGGTCATTTGTTAACTAAACTATTTAATGGATAAACTAGTCTCACTTTTAAATTTCTAATTTACTAACTTTTTTCCTTAATTAGTGGAATGGAATGAAGAGGGTTTTTTTCCATTCCTTGCCTCCACGGTAAACTTATTTCCAGAAAATTTTGTTCCGTTTTTTAATTGCTTGATTCCAATATATTAACTTGATAGAAGAACTATAATTGTGAAAGAATATGGAAAAGATGGTAAATAATGCATGGTTTTCAATGAAGTATAAGTTAGGGTAAATATAAACTAAAATATCAAAAAAAAAAAAATAGGTTACAATCAAAAGTCTTATTAAGACAGATTATCTCAAATCACTTCAGTTTTGAATACTAATGCAGTTCTGTAGAGAAAGAATATTTAAACCAGAATACCATAGAAAAAATAATAAATCCAAAAAATCCAATCCAACCAAAAAAATCCAACAAATCCAAAAACAAAAACCTCTATTTAAAACTAATTATTCTAGAATCATTAGACAGGTGAGTAATTGCAAAAAACAAGAAAAACTAAAAATTCTTCTTGGATGGCCGGAAAGCAAAAGTAGCTTCCTGTTGCTTCGAGAAAAGAAAGTAGAAGTTGCAAATTGATAACTAAAAAATATTGCCATAAGAAAAGAATTAAATGCAGGTAACTATATTTAGGTTTTCCTGAATTCTCTTTTGTTTGTAGTTCTTTCAATCAGTTTTTGTTTTATCTTCTTTATCATTTACTATTTTGCCAATTTATCATTCAAGATTATTTTCCTTGGATTCGTATGAGCTTTGCATGGTTTTATTTTCTGTATGATTCTAAAATATTTGTAAAACATTTTTTGCACAAAATTGAAAAAGAAATATAAAATGTCGATAGGGTGGAAGTCAATTGGTGGAGTCGAAATGGATCTTCCTGTGAATGAATGCTCTCTTACAAGTCAATCCGAAGAAAACGTAGGTTCCTTTCAAAAGTTATATGAATGAAAAGCAGTAAGCCAATGAAAGAACTTTTAGCATTAAGAATGCTGCTGAAATACTTTTTGAAAACATTAAGATATGTGTGTCCGTCAAGACTTTTGATAAAAAAATCGCCGTTTATACGAAGTGATATAATATTTTATTCTAATATAATTAACTACAATTTAAATTTTAAAAATTCGTTAGGATTGAATGGAATTACATCTTAATCTTTTTCTTACTTATCATCCTCTTACTACTCTTCCAACACATGATCATTATTTTAATCGCCATTATGAGAATGTAGCAGCAATGCAATTGCTTAAATTTTCTTTCAATTCTACTAATGCGTTACTTACATTTCCCAACGTCTCTGAAGGTTATTTTCAGATTAATACATTCAAAAGTTCCCTTATGGTAATATAGCTAGTTAATGCGGAACAATTTCACTTAGAATAATTTTCTGGGAGCGGCGAATATTATTTTTAACAGAATTTTAGCAGAAGCTTTCCCGAATTTCTTATCAAACAAGTAATAAAAAAATTACTTTTTTTAATCATTTCCTACTTTGGATATTAGAGAAATTTTTATTTTAGTTACTTTTTAATAAATAATTACAATTATTGTCCTCGTGTTCCTCTTTACAATGGAAGGAGGGGTGCAGTAGCTTCTGAAGATATGGACCCCTGAACACCCGAATAATGATCACCTTTGAATAAGTACCCCAAGTAGTATAACTCTCGACATGGAGAATTTTGTGACCAAGTACGAACTCGCAGCACAAAGAATGCGAATCCAAAGCCCTACCAACCAGGCTATCCCGATCTAACAATTACAACCACGATAAAGAACAACTATAAAGGTGAGAACATTGGTTTTTAATTAATTAATAAAAAGTTAAAGAATTAATATTTGAAAAACTATACTAACATCAAATGTAATCTACTACAAGTTTTTAAAAATTTACTTGAATTTGATTGGGTGAATAAAAGGTATTTTATTAAAGATTGAAAATTTGAACAATACTATATATGTAAGGAGCGTGTGGCTAATAGTAAGAATTGAAAACCTGCAAAGAATTAATTATTAAGACCACATTTAATATTTTCCTTCCCCCTAAACAAAGCATTAGATATTATTGTTGCGATTATATATACATAAAAGCAGAAATAAATTATATAGGTTTTTCTCCCTGAATGATTCAAATTTCAACTTAAATCTATAGCAAATTTGTTAAAAAAAACGTTACAAAATTAATTGGATCAAGTTCGATAACCGATTATCCAAGACAAAAATTATCTGAAATCTCATAAAAGTCGGTGGGGAAAGAGAACATTCCTTTGTTAAAGATTTTGAAGCACACACAAAAAAAAAAGGAAAAGAAGATCATCCTCTAGAAAGTGCCAAGAAATCTCATATTTTATTAAAGAAGTACGATCAATAATTCATGAGATGCCGTCACAGGCATTCATAAATTCCGAAAGGTCATTCAGGCACTTTATTGGACTATTTTTAACCCAATCAGAAATAGAAAATAAAATTGAGTGATTATGATTTACAGTTGGGCAAAGTGACATGGGAAAACAAATAAATATTTTTTCTCTTGTTACTGAAAAAATAAGCAACTGAAAACAAAATTTTTACCGTTATTAAGATATTTTTTATTGTACAATTTAAAACATTGTTTAATAAAAGTATTCTAAATCAAGGATTTAAAAAACGTGCTTCTACTGGGAGCCAAAATAATGTGAAGCTTTTTCCGATACTATAGGTGCATAAAAATAATAATACGAAATACGGAAATGGCGCGTTAATCGACGATAAAATAATTATTTAAGTAATATTTCTTAATACACCCTTCTTCAAAATAAATATATAAAACAATTTATTCCAGTCTCAATGCAATTTATCCTAGCCTCATAGTGATTGTCAATTTTTAAATTTCAATTTAGATACTTCTTTGTCATTCGAAGATTTCAATAGATCGGTTTCATCACAACTTTTGGAATTTCTCTGTTAGATTTATGGCGCATTTCAAATTTTAAATATATTACGACACAAAACTCATAATTCTCAAAAATTCTTATAAGACGGGAAAAACATCTGAGTTTAACTGCTTGTACAATATAATTTTACATATATATGAATTAACGTGAGGGCAGTTCATACTTTCATAGTTCTCAAGCTCAATTTTCATTGGCCTTGCTAGACTCTGGCAGTCAAAACGAAAATTCCGATATGAGTTTGTAATTATGCTTAATAATCAACAAGATATAAATTGTTCAAATTCAAGCATCTAACCATCGTGTTGACATTAATAACTGTAAATACTCAAACTATGGGAACAAAGAACCGGGTGCCAAAAAAGAATGTTATCTGAAGAACGCTGCACAGCTTTCCTCCCTATAAATGTTTCAATCCACGAAATATTTAAAAAAAACTGGATCATTAAATTTTAAAAAGGAAACAGTTAATTGGTATAAAAAACAACAAATTGAATAGGAGTATCGAAAAAACCCCATTAAAACAGCAGTAAGATTAATCTAAATATATATTTTTTAAAATTTTCTCATTTACAACTTTTCCAAGATATATGAATATTTTGTAATCAAAAAAGATTGGTGAAACTATACATTTACCTAAAATAACTAGACATTTACAATTCATCAAATAAATCCAGGCTTTTAACTTTCCTTTAGCCTTTATTGTTCGAATTTTTACTTATAAAAGTAAATTAATAGCATTATTTTTTTTAATTATACGCTGATACAAATTTTTAAGAAATCACTTTGGGAGAATTTTAATTTTCGACGTCTTCTGAGTATAAAATACAGTAAATCTGTTACAATCAATGATGGTGACATCATTCTTTTCATTATTATACATCATTACACGTAGCAATCATTGATTACAACAAAATTAGTCAAATGTTTGAACTAAGCAGGAAAATCCAGGTTCGACTTATGATATACAGCAAGTATAATGATCAAATTCAGAAAAGTTTTATCTCTTTGACTGTCAATTACTAGATAATTCATGGATGTCAGATCTAATAAAGGCCTTCAAAACAGATTAGAGATCATTATGTTAATTCAGAGTATCTTTTCAGATATGTAGACTGGTCTTAACACTGGGTTTAAGGGACGCGTCATTTTGAAGCATTTCTAATTTTAAAAGGAAAATTACAAAACCCGTTTCCATTTTTGTTGCATCTCTTTTAATGACTTTTAGCCATTGATCACAGTAAATATATAATGAATTCTGTTTTCTTCAAAAGCATGAAATATTGAAATTCTCTTAGTGCTATACCTACGAATTCTAATAGTACTATCTCTACGAATATGCGTCAATTTGGTGCGATCGTAATTTAGACAAAATTTTGCAAACATCACATCAACAATAAATAGGAATGTACCGACAATACTTCGATCCGTTATCCGATATCGTTATCTCAAATGAAACAAGCGATAAACAACTGCTGCCGAAAAGCAATAATAGAAAGAACAAAAGCCGAATGCCAATGGATGTCAGAGTGCGAAGAGATTTTGAAGGTTTCACTTGATTAGTTCGAATATTGATAAATAAAATCCTAGAATATTTTTTGAAATACTAATATTATTGTGAACCTCAATTTTACACTATTTTGACAAAAAGCCCTTCTTTATCATCTGAGTACGTCTAGAACAGGAAATAAAATTTTACAAAACAAAGTCAGTATTTGAGAGGAATATCCGTTCATACGGTTCGTAGAGACAGGTATATAAGAAACGTCCGTAAACCTAGTGTTAAGAAGAAAAGCCAAACCACGGCTCAGGTCTTTTATGCCTCCGTAACGAACTACCATGCGGAGAGAATTCTCTCATCTAACACCTCTTCAATCAAAGGGAACAGCCCTTCATCTCCATGGGAGAGATGAAGACAAAAAGCAAATGTGGGGAAGAAAGGGCGATATAGATAGAAAATTGATCGTAACCAACAAGGGTCGTTATTTTTAAAAGACTTCGATTATTTACTGAAGGTTATTTTTAGAGCCTCAAAAGGAGAGAAAAGGCAGCAAGGATTTCACAATCGATCCGTATATTCCCCTTCAACCTTTTCCCCTATCCGACAGAATTGGCACCTACCTCAAGTGACGATGGACAAAAAACAATTTGTTCGCAAGAAAATATGCTGCTGTCTGCCGAGAAAAGAAATGGCTATAAAACAGTGAGCGGTCCTCAAAAACCTTGATTAAAAAGGATACAACCAAGAATGAAGAAAGAATAGACGGACAAAGTGCTGTTCTCTGGAGAGAAACAAGGATTAATGAGAAGTAATATGGCGAGTAATAGAGTTATAAATTTTGAAGTTTCTTTCTGTTCGCAGATCTTTCTACGATATCAAGGTTTCAGGAAATGACATGAATCATGGAATGGATACTTATTTTTAGTCTTACTAAAGTTTCCTGTTTCTGATTTCAAAAACGATACAATAAAAAAAAACTTCTTTGATTCAGAACTTCTGCTAAATTTTATTAAGCCAGTTCATTTTTTTAAAACAAATGCGTGTAACGAAACGCAGAACTCGGTGTCCAAAAGTAACATTAAGTAATTTGAAGCTATACATTTGAGGAAGTACTCAAATTGCCAAATTACGAACAGCATGATTACTTAAACATGTAACACGGAAGGGTAAATAGAGATATGCTTGCTAACTGGAACTATAATTGTATTAGCATTTACAGCAATATAAAATAATAGATCAATACATATTAAACATAGATAAAAGGCAAAAATTATTTAGCCTTTATCTTTAAAATATATTTCGGGATTTTCTTATTTAAACATTTTATGAATTATTTTTGTAATCCATTCAAGTTTACGGAATAACTATAACAAAAAAAGTAAGAGAATATTGGAAATTCAGTTACAAAAGGAAAATTTAACGTAAAAATATGGACTGCAACATAATTAAAATACACGTGCATCAATTCCCATCGTGAAATGTATGAAATAGGAGATGAAATATGACAATAATAGCAGTCACAAGTAAAAAAAAAATTAAGATCATGGATCATTCGCCTTCATTCTTCTTAAAATACCTTCAACGCTCATTTTTCATCAATTATCTAATTGGATGATACATTCTATTTATGGAATATTTTGCAGTATACAACTAAGTATTTACAGGATACTTCAAATGTTTTTGAAGTTTTCTAAAGTTTCTTTTACACATGATTTTAAAAAATAAAAAAACAAAAAAAATTTAATTTAATGCCTTTTTTTAGATATATAGTTTATTTAAATTATACCGAAATTATATGAATTGTAAAATCCATGAATGATTTATTTTTAATTTATCAGTATGTGCATAAAAAATACCAAACTAAATATCTGATTTCTTTCAGCTGATCTGATTATATACGTCGAACGTATATAATCAGATCAGCTGAAAGACTGTAGTAGAGGAATCTACATGAAATACTGAAATTTAAAAGCAATTTTAAGAAAATATTAACTAATAACCAAAATTTTGGTAAAAATTTCTCCAGACAATAATATAAACGAAAGATTTAAAAAAAAGATTAAAATGGTATCTGCTACGCATATTTCAATGTATCATGTCAGAACATCATTTCTTGAACGGCCAAACACCACGTGCTCGTGCAAGATCAATTATATTTTTATACATTTTAATCGTTTCATTGAATGAGTCACTTAAAATTGCAAACGAAAAACTTTGTATCGCATTTATTGTTTGTAAAAAATATCACATTTACTATTTATTTCATTTCATATAATCACGTGCTCAAAATGACATTTTCTAGGTTTTATTTGCTGTAGTCATTCACTTATTTTTTTTAATCAGAATTTTTTATCAGGGCTTTTGTAAATGCAATGGCAACGCGTTATTAAAACCTAATTCTTTGAGATGCTCGTGCAGATAATAATTTTTTTTTATTTTTCGCCAACGAATTTTTGTTGACCCCAAAAACATCATGATCTGGCATGACAAAAATCAATTATAACGGTATAATGTAAAATTGCTCCTTACATGCAGAAAATAATATTATAATTAATAAATAATGCTAATAAAAAACAAAGGAACTGAATGTAAATGATAAAAATATAATTATTGCTAGATCTCATATTTGATTTACTTTCTCTGAAAGCTTTCAACAATTATGCATGAAAAATTTATATGCAAATCCTTTTTATAATGAAGAATGTTTTAACTAATGAACAAAAATCTATATTGATACTTACAAATAACCTTCTAGAAATTCTAAACTAACAAAAAAAAAGCTAAATTCAAAGTAAACAAGATTTAACGTATTTGTAAATTAAATGTTCCATATCATAATAATAAATTGAAGATTTTTTTAACTATAGGATTGTTAACAAATTAATATTTTTCATTTAAATAACTTTAAGTCTTTTTCCTATCACTCAAAGAACAATTTTTCCAAACGGAAATTTTCTTTTCCGTTTCATTTTTCTTAGAAAAAAATTATCATATCGTTGTGTTTATTTTCATATAATTCTCGATGGAAGGAAAATAATTGGTGCTGAAACTCACTATTAAATTTAGAAGTTTTATGTAACTCTATTAGTCCTAAGCATCGAATCTGTAATGCAATTAATAATTCTGATTATTATACATAACCAAACTTTTTATGTGTAATTTCTCATTTTTATGTTTTTATTTTCTATTTTATGTTTTAAAATTCAGAGCTATCAAGCTTCCAGAAAATTCCAGTTGATTAAGCCAAAATAACGAAAATTTGAAAGCCTTCCACAATCCAACGAATTTTTATTCAACGTTTTGAAATTATTTATTAAAGGTTTTTTTAACGAGACACAGGTTTGACGATTTAAAAAATAACACATGAAAGTCTGAAAAGTATAATAATACTTTCATATAATACAGAAAGCCAATTAGATTTTTTCAAAACCCTAAAAAATACTATGCACATAGATTTTTTTTAAAATCTCGATCATAGAAATTTAGGATAAATCAGTAATGTAAATTTCAAAGAAATGTGTCAACTCTTAAATTGAATTTTAAAAAAAAAGAATCGACATAAGAACTTTAATATAATATATTTCTTCTCTATTTATATTTTATTTAGTTCATAATAAAATTCCTTTTATTAAAACAAAACATATAAAATTGTTACAGAGCACATATAATAATAAAGGAAAATGTAATGAAGATGCCAGTTTCCTATTCAGCAAAAGTTTTAAATAATCATGTCAAAATTCGTTACGGTATTATAAACGTTTTCTAAAAAATACTTGTATGTTCAGATTAATCATTACATAGAATTTAGTCAAATAAAGTATATTCTTAATGCGTAAAAAGAGTTAAAATATCATAAAATCTGAAATTAGTAGTTTTTCAGCGCATTCAAACTTAAAGAAATCTTTTAGATCTTTAATATTTTGTTAATTAAAACAAAAGTTGTTGATTTTTTAATTTACGCAATCACACCTTTGGGTGATAAAAAAAACTGTAAAAATTTTAAGTATTAAATCCTATAAAGGATTAACGTAAAAAATAAAATATTGCAGATGAAGATATTTAGTCATACAACAATATTTACAGAATTTTACCTGAATAAATAAATTAATATGTTAGAGAGAAAAGCCTTTGAAAACTATGCAAATATCAAAGTTCTACATTCATACACAATAGTAAAAGAAACAGCTAGTTTCCATTACTTTTAGAGAGCGGAAAACTAAGAATAAAAATATATTTCCCATAATAATTTAAGTCTTTAAATATACTCTCACAATTAAAAGAAAATTAGTTTTTATATATAATAAAAGATAATGAAATATCTCTCCAACTGAATATACCAAGATTCATTTCTACACAAGAACAGTGAGGACGATGACTTACCTATGTTTGAAATGTTAAATCTTCAAGTTTAATTTTCTAAGAATAGATTAAGACAAACCAGATTTCAAATAGAGAATCACACAAGCATATTCAATATAGCGCAGAAGCCCCACGATAGGCTCTAATGCAAATGAGAACGTCAGGACTTGAGGAGAGCGATAAATGTGAAATGAAAACTCATGGGCGTTGTTCGAATCAGAAATGCTGGCTATCAAATGCCAGGCTAATGTTTGGAAAACGGCCAATGGAAATGATCGTTACTCTCAACCCGAACACCCAGTAGTCCGCTACCGGACGTATTTTTCCCCCCTCTCAATTCTAATTAAGGAAAAGTAAATTGATTCCCTTATATCATCTGAAAAATATCCTCATTAAAAATGAAATCGACATTAAGATATTAATAGGATTATTATAAATAAAAAAGTATCAAACAGAGCTCTAATAGATTCCAAAATCAAAATAATAGTGTAAAAATGTATCATTCTGCAGCAAAAAAATTCAAATTTCATGAAATATTTTAATTCAGCAATATTGGTTAATTCACAAGAAATAAAAGCAGCAGTTTGATTTTATTTCTAAAAAACGATTTCATATTCGCTTTTTTACCATTTATTTTTACCAACCTATATTAACAGTTGAAAATTATATTACTAGCCTTGGTCAAAATTTACTAATAAAAATTCAGATTTTTAAAAACGCAAAAACAAACAGGTGTATTAATAAAGTGCAAGTGTATCTAAATTCAACTGCAAAGTAAAGATACTTCTAACAATATTTCAAAAAAGTTGTGTGGGGGGGGTCGAGATTTATAATGTCGGAATTTCAGAAAATATCGTGTTCTAATTTTGATTACTGCAGTAGTGAAAAGATTACCAAATACAGAACACTTCATTTTAAAAAAATGTGTATATTTTTTTCCATTTTGAATTTCTCTGAAGAACATTTTATTATCATTATTATTATTTATGGTTTGGTTTTTTGTTAAAAATATTCCTTTCGTTCCTTCCGGAATATGATGCTCAGGAATAAAAAATAAGAAACTTCATTATCGAAGTCTACCCAGAGAACATCCTTTGAATGGGGTACATGTTAATTAATTTGTTAAACAAAAAATGAAATATTAAGGAAGTTCAATGTATACTTTTTATAATTTCGTATTCAAAAAAGTAAGAAGTTTTTCGTAGTTCAGAAAATAATAGATTTTCTAACTGTAAAACATCATTTAAACTCATTGCAAAAAAAGGAAGAAAATGAAAACTACTGTCGCAAATTTCAAGTTATCATGTGAGAACATTATTATTTTTAAGTGACTATTTGTCTTAATTAATTGAAGTCATCAACCAGTTTTAACTATTTTAAAAAAATTACGAGACCTCTCTCTCTCTCTCTCTTTAATGATAATTTTTTTAACTTTCATTTTCAATTTTTCTAGCTGGCTAACAAAGTTTTGAAGCACGAACTATTTTAAGATTTTAAAAAAAGCAATTTCCACGAAAAGTTCACTATAACTGGAAGCTAATGTATATATGATAAAATCCAATGAACGTAATGCAAATTGATATTAAAATTATATTTTAATATTTACAGTATTTTGAGACGCACAATTAGTAAGAATGCGTTTATAATATCATTAAAGAATAAATATAAATCGGGTTTTACAAAATTGCGATAATTAAAACTGAAAATAATTTTTAACGATAATTTTTTCAGCGCGATATTAATTTTTTAAAAGTAAGAAATCGGAAACAAATTGGAAGATGACGTCATCTCATAGACAGGACAAACAAAAAGCAATTGATAATAATTTAATTAAATGTCACAAACAATACTAGCAATACAAACCTTAAATATTATAGGTCAAGTGAATCGCTATCTACCAATTAAAGAAAGCGAATAAGCCCTATAGCCAAAACAACATCATGTTCTCACATGATAATACTGTTATTAAAAAAAAAGGAGGAGTAGAAAAGATAAATCTCAACACATCTTGAAATCTTTAAAAACATTTCAGCATATATAGAAGGAAAAAAACAAAGAAAAAGAACAAAAGAACAAGAACTTTAACGTCGCCGTGCATTGGGCATCGGAGTTGGATATTGATTATATGTCGATCGATCATTTAGATGTAGACATAAGTAACTAATAAAGCTGTCAGTTATGTCATTACTCAAGGGAATTTTCCTTTTCCGGTAATTTCGAGTAATGATATTTTTACTCTTCAACAAAAAATTTTGACACGATTGTTAAAAAGAAGACTTGCTCCAATTCTTTTAATATAAAATCCGTTTTTCCTCTGTTATAGGCAACGTCTAAAGGAAAGAAATGTTAGATTTCTGAATGTATATTTTTATATAATAAAGGTATAAAATCTAAAATAAAAACAATTTAATTAAAAATAAATAAGCATTTAAAATAGATCCAAATGGATTTAGTATCTAAAAAATGGTTTCAATATTTATTTTAGTTCTAAGGAATTTAAATCTACATTTAATGAGTAATTACTCAATCAATTTTTAAGTTAAGTTTATTAATTAAAAATAATGCAGATTTCACTCAGTAAAACTTTAAAAAACTAGAAATATTCTGTAGGATATCCTTTTGCATTTTTTTCACACAATTAGTACTTTTAAACAGTAGATGTATGAACAATATTAACTTTCTCTTGTATAAAATGCTTTATAAACTAATTGACAAAAAAATTTTACCTCGAAATCTTGATAAAATTCTTTTTATATTATCCTAAATCTTATTTTTTGGAATTTTATAATTATCTCGTTCTATCTGCTTATGCATACGTTAAATCTAAAAGGCAGAAAGTTAAAGAGATTGAATTTAGCATGTAGTCGTAAAAACAACAAAAATAAATCCCTCTAAAATTTTTAGACACAGTGTTTCTGAGCTTATCATCTATTTTATTAACTAAAATCAAATCCATAAAATTGTGTCATATTTAGAAAAGTGTCCTTCTTTAAAGTACGTTGATATCCATAATAGGAAATATTATTAAACTTTAAGCCTTATATGTTATATTGTTGAAAATTACCTACATCCAGTTCCACTTAATTTTATTCAAAAACCCGAGTATGTCCCTTTCCGAAAGCACGTTTATAATCATAAGAAAAATATCATTTGTGAAAGAAAAAGTTGGCATCACTTTTAGCGGGTAAGTTAAATCGCTTTTTTTATTATTATAATTATTAATAATGTGGTGGGTGATGTAGTTCATTGTGCTACCTGAAGAGATGGTTTTCTACCGTCGAGTTCCCAATAAAGGAGTGATCTATCTAATAGTTAAGAAATTACTTCTCGTCTGTTGTGAGGTAAATTATCAATGTTTGATGTTGTATTTGAAAATTGCATGAGATACAAGCTAAATTTTTGGGAAACACTGTATGTTGCCAAAAGTCTACATAAAACTTTTTTTTCAAAATAAATATACCATATTATCGTCTGAATTTATTAATTTAATTTTTTAAGTAACCTATGACTATTTTCCTATAATAAACGTGTTTTTTTTTATTCAAATAAATAATCACGCATTTAAGAGTTAATTCGAATTTATTTACCCATGTTTTGTTGCCACTAACATTTCATCAAGGAAATATATACTTTTATAACTATTTATTTATCTGAGGGTTAACACTCACATATAAAGAATTTTGATTAATTTCTAATTAACTAAATATTTAATTGATGTCTGTACTTTGAAAAGATGGCAGTCTTCTCTCTCTTTCTTACAAAATAAATAAATAAATATAGCAAGCAAAGTATGATTTAATTCTGCTAAGTGTTAAGGAGGACAAGATGTGAAATATAATACTTATACAGATAACCACAACGTCTTTTAATTTACATTAAGATTTTTTTAAAATAAATAATTTTCAAAAATCGGTTTTTTCCCCTTTAAAACTAAGCTTAGACCTAACTTAATTTTATCTGTTCTTTTTATAGCAATGTTTATTTTTCTTCAGTGTGTTCCTTGAAAATCACCACTTTCATAGCCGTAAATACTTCTTCAACGGAAAAATGGGAGAGAAAGTATCAAAGACCCTCTATGATATTCTTGGCAGAGATTTAGTATCTAAGCTAAAAAAAACTAAAATTAAAATTTTCTTGTGTTGTGTTTAAGCTACTACTTTATTTATCCTTAAAAAAATCGAGTGTTTGTACAAGACTCAAATGTTTTAAAAACAGAAGGAGTAATTAAGAAATTATATTTATAAAGGGGAAAAATCGTGTAAAGAATATAACCTTTTAAAAGACGATATTTGCTACTTAAACTGTTGGAGAGCCAATCATCAAATAGTTATTAATTTTTACGAAAACTAAGAGAATTCGTCTTTAAACTTTTCTGGAAAAGGGTTTTTTTACAATGTTACTTACATATTCTATTAAAACATACAACCACTAATTTTTAACAGGTTATGCTTTTTTTCCTTTTTCGTGTTTGCGGAGACTAACTCTCTTCATGTCTGGATATAATTATACATAGAACAAAGATCTTGAGATTCTGGGTTTTCTTTTTAACCCAAAAAATACATTTTAAAAAAAGTAAAGATTCACTCAACTAGCGATTCTTTTACTGTCATAAGTATGATAGTTATTCGTGTTACCTATGACTTGATTTGATATCAGAACATGCGAATATTTCCTATTCATTACTCATTGTATTGAAAAACATTCGCAAAATTATCATCTCAAGTTATCAAAAGTCAGTCACCTTAAGCATTTTCAATCTGTCAGGAAAAAAGTCGTACAGATTAGAATTTAGTGCTTTGTTGTTTGTGTATTAAGTGTATCCGCACGATTAATCGTCAATAATTATTTGTAAGAAAAAGTTGACGTAACTTTTGGCGGGTAAGTTAAATCGTTTTATCATTAATAATAATAATAATAATGTGGTGGGTGAAGAAGTTTAATGTGTTACCTACAGAGATAATTTTCTACTGTCGAGTTCCCAATAAAGGAGTGATCTATCTAATAGTTAAGAAATTACATCTCGTCTGTTGTGAGGCAAATTATCAATGTTTGATGTTGTATTTGAAAATTGCATGAGATACAAGCTAAATTTTTGATAATGAGCACTTTCTTAACAATTGCTCCCTAACGGTTTATAATAAACGTATAACGTTAGGCACCGTAAAACAAATTTTCAAGAATCAACTTTCCCTGATTATATATGTTAAATAGTGTCTTTTATGTCTTGCTTGAAAGAAAATTGTTTATACATTCTTCGGAATGTGTTTGTCTCGGCATATTCTCTAAAGTCACTGCGAATAGAAGAATATTCAGAAGAGAGATCTTTAAAATGCATTCTATTTATAACTAATTGATAAAAGTTTTTTTTAAAACATTCTAATGTAAATCCTAATAATTTTTGTCTTTAAAAATTATAGTAACTCTTATGTAATCACAAGTTCAAATATTACAAATTCCATGATTCGAAGAAAGAATCAGACAAGTCATTACATTCGAATAAGTTAATAGCTAATTGGATAAGTCATTATATTTGGATAAGTATATAGCTAAATGATATTTGATTTGATTTGATTGGATTGGATGTGGAGATTTTCTGGCACAAGGTTCTTTTCTAGAATATGCTGCACTGAAAACAAGAGTACCATTGAGTTTTTTTTAATTCAGTTCCATAAAATTCTTTGTAAATATGGTATAACATTAAGTAAAAGTATAACAGTAAATTTAAATTTCACTAAAAAGTTTGATTTTTTTCAAAAACGGTAATAAATTTAAATAAGGTATTTCTCCTACCAGGAAAGACAAGTCATAAAAGCTGACAATGTCTCTGTTAAAATCAGAGCACTCAATTACAATGAGGCGTATTGTTAAAGGAGCATTGGATGAACCACAAACTTGTGGAGATTTTCCAAATAGTAAGTGTCTGTATATAATTCGTGAATGACCGATGCGCAGTCGAGTTAAAATTACATCATACTTTCGATCAAAAGATGAAGTAAATGGTGTAATATTAGGTTTTACTTCGTGAAGCTTATTATTTATTTCTTGATTCCAGTCGCTTTTCCAATGACTCAAAAACGTTTCTTAACGACAGTCGTCTTCCCCTTTTGTTTTATAATAAATTGGATAAGATTGCCTTCTTTCGATTTCACACAGAACACGCTGAATTCCAATGCGCCAAATTCATCAGTGATTGTAGTTCCCTTTTCAAATATATACAACTGCTTATATCGCTACGTTACAATTACATGAAATAACTCCTATGAGATTAAAACATTCATAATAAAAAAAAAACTATTTATAAGAATTGTTTTTTCCAATATGGTCACGCGCTATTTTTTTTTTCATCTATATATTTCAGAAAATAAGCATATCTTTGATTTTTCATATATCTTAAAAAGTCTTCACTTTAAGCTTGTTTAATTTAACAGCTACCTGATGTGACCAGTGTGGATCGTCGGGAATGTTGGTTAAATTTATCTTCAGATATAACCATAGTTTTTTTTATATTTATGATCTCGCCAAATCGATTAACATTAAAATCACATATTTTAATTATTTCACTTAATTTCTGTCTATCGTGTACATGAAACTAGTGATGGAAACCAGTTCTGTAGTATCAAAGTGCAATTAAGAATGGAAATATCCAGTTCCATTTATCTTTTTAATTTTGTAATTAAATTTGTTATTGTACAGTAATGATTTTGGAAATTATCGCGGAAAAATTATTTAATTGTACTTTATCCTTTTTAACAGTAAAAAACACTAATCTTTAACGCTTTCGGCACTCTCGGTGGCATTTGCTACGACTTCCTGGTTCCTATACTCGAGGAGAAAAGAAGATGAAATTAAATGTGTATGTTCTCTTGGTAACATTTATCACTAATTTGCATAATTTTTTTAACCAATATTAAAAATTCAAGGCTGAAAAGGTTCAGAAATGAAATAAAAATTTTCATAAAAGGAGAATCCTAATTATATATCTTCTGTATTTGCCTTTGAAATAATCTCTGTAAAACTTTAACTTGTTTATTCCCATTTTATTATTTTGAAATGAT
>JAOUZG010038069.1:5982590-6001609 GCA_026289955.1 Argiope argentata | reverse complement strand
TTCTAGCGTGCACATTAAGAATAATTCACCAAGTTAAAAGAGGTTTGAGAGGATTTGGTGAATGTACCACATAAATTTAAATGTTTCAGAATTTATTAATCGGCTCAGTTTGAAGGATTAAACCGAAAAGAAATAAGAAGACAAAAACAAATGAATAACCAACATAAGTAGACGTGCCCAAATCTTTCTCGTCTATTCCCTAATAAAGAGGTTCTCCCCCTATCCCTAGCATAAAATTACGTACTTCCGTTAAAGCCTCGAAAGTATTGCATATCGTGATGAACAATAAATTCAAAATAATGATCTTTTGCGTGAATTAAGTATTGAATCTATTATTTGCTTGTGGCGATTATTTGTTAAATAAATAATAAGCATTTACCAATAGACATCCCAAAAATCTGAGTTTCTGCCGCGGTTTTTCCGAGACTGGAATTAAAAACTGACACAGAACTATAATTATAATCATAAGGTTAATTACCTAATTTCCTATTTTTAAATCATTGCGTTTTTGTGTTATCGCGATCATATGCTAGTAAAAGTGCAGATGGACAGAAAACCAATCCCTTGGCAAATATGGTTCCAGATTTGATAGATGTGTATCGATACTTTAGATGAGCCATATTTTATCCACTCAGCTCTCTTCGTTTTATATTTAACACGTTAACTAACATTCGGATACCGAACCGATGCACTTCCGCTGAATGACTTTCATTCAAAATTGGACAGAAATCCACAAATTCAATGAAAAAAAAGCATTAATGAATTTTATTCATTTATCTAAAAGTATTTTTGAACTACCTTTATTACAGACAGACTTAATGCCCAAAAATGTGTGTTTTTTTTTAATAAAAGAAGAATTAAAACTTTAGATTCGAAAAAATACCGAGTTTGTATTTTTTTGACGATTACAATACTTTCTCTATACTTTGATATAAGAAAGTAAAAAGAAAAAAATGATTAATTCCACTTTCCTGCACTTAAAAATAAAAATTATACATAAAAAATGATTATCAAATATTTAACAAATTAACTAATACTTAAAATAAATATTCAAAAGTACTTTAGTATATATATATTTTTAATTCACTAGTTTTGATTTTCTTAGTAATCTTATTTTACCTCTGATATAGGTGTAATTTTTCGCTTGATGTCATTGTGAACATTCATTTCATATGAAACGGGACGCATGACAAGTGCTCAAGTCTACGTATTACAAAAACAAGTAGAAATATCTATATATGATATGAAATAAGGAAATTTTCAAAGTAAACTGGAGAATGAAAAATTAAGAATAAAAAAAAATTAATGAAAATGTAATCGCTATTCGTATATTTATTCTGATAAGATGCAATAAAATGTTACACCAGTAAACTACCGTATAGAGTAAGAAGTAATAAAATTGTAATAAGCAGTAATTTTATCCTTCAACACGAAGCAATTCACTTGCATCATTTTTTTACTTATAATAAGTTCATACGTCCGGGATAAATTTTTTGAAAATCGCTCTAAAATAGTTATGCTTTTGAATTTTTCGCATTAAAAAACATTGAAACAGCGTCTATGAAATCAAAATATACTAGTTATAGTTTAAAATTTCGTAGACAGCTTAAGAAATATATTATCCCGTTTCTGAACTAAAAAAATTAGCCGTATTTCTATTCATTCTTTAAATTTTGGATTTCGAATGATAAATACAATGAAATTTTCAATTTTTTCACATTGTGAAAAATTAAAAATTATAAAATAGTTATAAATGAATAGTTTGCTTATTCTTTAGTTAAAGAGCTATAATATATATTGAGAAATTACTATGATAAATTTGAATTTTAAAAAGTATGCATTTATAAGTTTTCGCAAGAAAATGCTATAAGAGATTAGAATTTGAAAAAAGTGTCTAATAAAGTAACATTAAAACGTACGTAAATGGAAATAAAAAAATCAGTAGTAACTTCTCAAAAAATAACTTAGAAGCAAAATTCGAACTGTTTAATAAACAACCCTATTTATACATTAAAAATATTAGGTTTAAAAAATGTCAGAACTTGATTACAAATTGACTTTTATGCATAATCACCTATCCATCTTAATTACATGAAATTACAAATAATATACAATCATTCTTACTCAGCAAAAATGATATTTAATTCACGACTCCGTCAACTACGAAATGACTTGAAAGTAAAATTGCAATTTCACTGTCGAAAGTTCACAGATTCAAGGTTTTTCAACAGTAAATATATTTGGCTCATATTATTATTGACTCAGAAAATCTGTTGATGTGCAGCTAAATACCAAAGTTAACTCACAATAGCTTCAAACTTTCTCATAACAGAGCATCAATTTAATATCCAAAATCAACATCCAAATTCCAACCACTAAAAATATTTTACAATCAGTAAAAAGAATGACTATAATCTTGATTAACAAAATCTTAAATCATCTTCTTTCAAAAAGATATGTTTTTGCTGAATAATTACAAATCTGCACACTGGAAAAGTGGTTGAGTTAATTATTACTTCATACACAAAGGGATGTACATAATTTTCTGTTAAACATGAATCCCCCCTATGAATCTTCTATAATCCAAAAATTCTATTGGATTAGACTAGAATCCAGAAGATTCCACCTTCTGTAGCCATTTTTCACCTTGGCGAATATCGGAAAAGGTCGCCTCTTTTTTTCCCCTTCTTTTTAATGCACCGGTAAACAACTCATCGATCCAATCTCTCCAAACCATTCCGAGACTTCCGGGTATTCACCTTCGGGCTACTTTTTTTTTTCGGTCCATAAAAAGAAAAGATACAAAATCTCAACTTCTTTTAGCGAACGTTCCTAAATGAGAGTACCGTATTTCCTCTTCCATTTCTCCTCAATAGAAGAATCACATCTCATAATGGCAGGTCGGGATAAAAGACACTTTTGAGTCGGGATGGCCATAATGAGAGCATAGACTGTGGTGAAAAAGAGCTAGGAAGTTAGCTATTATACGAAATTATTTATTATCCGAAACTTGTCATTGACATTCCTTGTGATATCAGAAAACCAGCAAAAAAATCATTTCATGAACTGAAATAATATAATGAATACATGCTTTCATGACAAAAAAATGATACTGGAATACATTCCACTCTAAAATATCCTTAGGCTTAATTAAAACTCCAATTATTCGAGAATTTAAAAGGATTATAATATTGTTATCATGTCAGAACATGATATTGTTTTTGAGATGAGGTTTTTGGCGTCAACAAAAATCCGTAGGCGAAAAATAAAAATTTTATTATCTGCACGAGCATCTCAAAAAATCAGCTTTTAATAACACTTTTCATCGCATTTACAAAAGCTCTGATTTTTTAAAAATTAATGACTACTGCAAATAAAAGTAAGAAAAATGTCATTTTGAGTACGTGATTATATAAAATGAAATAAATTAAGAAATGTAATATTTTTTTAAACAATAAATGCGAGACAGTTTTTTGAATCGTTTGCAATTCTAAAGTGACTCATTCAATGAAACAATTAAATGAATAAAAATATAATTAAATGAATAAAAGTAATTTTAAGAACTTCTGAATTTTTTAACTAAAAAAATTCTTTCTATATTTTAGTACACGTGTAAAAACATGTTTTTATTAATGTATTAATGTTTATAATAAAAAGTCATTAAATTATAAGCACTCTCATATTGCATGATTCTATAATTCTACTTACATACTTAACAAATTCAAGCTACATTTATCCCAAAAAAAAGTTATGAATAAAAAAAATTTTAAGTTATAAGTAATAAAAATTTTTATCCCATATAATTTTTTTCCTGCATATAAAGCCACAGAAGTCAATTTGTATACTTAAAAATATTTAAGGGGTCATGTTTTAAAAAATCCATTTTCATTAAAAAAATTTAATATTTAATCTAAAATATTACATACATATAATATATTTCAAAATTTAATGACCTAATCAAAAAATTAAAAGTAAGTTCACATTTGAATCTTTTTAGAGAATAATCACAAAGGAAAAACTTCGAAGTTCTGCCCAGATGTATAAATGAACTTAAACCGCTCAGAAATAAGAATATTAAAAAGTTTAATCCAATCATTTTTTTTTCTTTAATATTTCTACTGTTATTTTTACCTAAGCAAGTTATGTGTCTATATCTTGCAACTCATGCATGCAAACCACCCATTTTATTAAAAACAGTTTTTATCTGACACTGCAAAGATGTATTTAGCTCGAAATTTAGTTCCTTATTACAGTATACTTAATGAATGACTGTATATTATAGATATAATATTTAATGTATTTTATCTATAATATACAATCATTCGTGTAGTTTAATATAAAATGTTAAAAACAAACATTGACTTTCTAAATATGATCCCGTCAATATCAAATAAATGTCGTTAAAAACGTTATTCAAAATGTACTAAATTAAATTAAATTTATATAATAATAATTTTACCTCACTGAAATGTATAGAGTTTTTAGCGAAAAACTCCTTTTATTATTTCTTCATCAGTTCATTGCAAAAACTCCTCCAACAGACATATGATTTGCTGTTTTAAATTAATAAGAAACATTCTATATTAAATGCACAATAATTAAAATAGTTTTAGCGCCTTCAAAATAAAGATTCCGATGCGGATAACAGAGATCAAGAGAGACGACATAAAAGAAAATACCAAATTGGAGAATTTCTAGGCGAAGATTCTTGCGAAATATTAACGGAATTGAATAGGAACAAAACAATCAAGCAAAGTATGTCGCAACGCCATGGAAAGATTTTTCTTAATCGCCCCGTTTTCCAAAGAATTTCCATTCATTCAACATAGCTTCCCCATTAATTGTGAAGATATTTAGTAAAAGTATTTCACAAGAATATATTGAAAACAAGTGATATTTCACTGATGTTGTCCCTTTAATTCATCATTTGTTTCGATAAAAACAGAAAGGTTCATTTCTTGAGAAATGTTATAAATTTATTTCTTGGTTGGATTGTTCAACAATCAGAAACGACTCTTTTGATTTTTGAAATAAAATGCTTGGAATATTTATTTATTTATTTCGATTTTAAAAAAACAGAGTTGATGTGTGGTTGTGGTGGCGTTCTAGAAATCAATCCGTTCGGCCTTCAGCTAAAAAACGTAGCCCGATGTACCATAGAGAATAGGAATGTGCACTTTGGAATGTGTTCTTTAATTTCAATTAAAAATTAAGCAGAATTTTGGCGTTTTCCTGCGATAATTTCCAAAAATATCACTGCCCAAGGATAAATTTTATATCGTTTAAAAAAATTTTAATTGCCTTTCTAATTCCACCAATTAAATAATCGTAAATCGTGAAATTTGGCAATTTTTTTTATTTAAATTTTGCTTAATTTCCAGTAATAGATACATTGTTATACTGAGTTCAAACCGTTTTAATTGTTTCATCAACTATCTGATCGCATAAATTTCTTCCATTGTTAAAAGTTAAAGAGTAAGGATTTTGTTTAGTATCTGCGTCATTTGTGAAATAGATAAGAATTGAATATTCTATAATATATAAGACAACTAAACCACATCTTAACATCTATACTTACTATTATAAACGTGAAAGTTTGGATGGATGTATGGATGGAAGAATGATGTTAGTCAGATAGAACGGCATAGTTAGCTAAAACGGCTGAATGAAATGGGGTGAAATTTAGCACAGAGATAGAATATAATCTAGAATAGGACATAGGTCACTATTTGTTACGGTATATTGGGTGGTTAATTTTTTATTAATTAAAAACTAATTTTCTCGTCAAAAATTTTCATTTCTCCACCCACTAATGAATAAGGCTTATAACATGTTTCCGACCGGTTATTTCAAACGATTCTGTTCATTTCTTAGTGTTTGATGCACTTAAAATTTAACATTGTTAAGTAATCGATTTTTTGGATTCATTCTGAAGTACTTTGAATTAAAATAAAGGTACTTTTTTTATTTATTATGTTTTATTTTGGTACTTTTTCGTTAGTCGGCGAAAAATCAGGAAATAATGTAGAATTCTGCCAAATTTTTTACACCGATTTTAAAGCTAAAGATCGCCAAATAAAGTAGTATTCCGCCAAATTTCTTTGATAATTTTTCGTTGGTGCCCGGCTAACGGAAAAATACCAATTTTTTTCTTACATATATCCATTAATTTGCAGCAGCGTTCATCGAAACCTTACTATTGGAAACGCTATTGCTACCGCTCGCGCTACTTTCGGCCATTTCACTAAAATTTGGCGACAAACTTTTTGGGGGCTAAAATTATTTTCAGCAGCAACATAATGATACGGTTTGATGACATTTTACATTTTGATCAGACCACCAATTCCCTTACATATACGTCAAAATTTCCATGTGAACCAAGTCTCGGGTAAAAGTTAATTTTTAATAAATCCAAGACGCATGGGAATGTCACCTATTAAAAAGTTTTATGCATGCAATAAATAGAACAAATGCGAAAGAATTAAACCAACATGACTTCAACCAGACAATTAAGAGGAATCATGGTTACGAAGTTGTATCGCAATGATTTATCTCAGTATATAATACGTACCGACGTAGCCAAATAAATATACAAAAAAAAACCCTAGATGAGGTCTCACGTGCAACACCACACAACAAAGAGAGAAACAGGTGGCATTTGGGTCTAATATCGACAAAGCACAAGAAATGACACTCAGTTCCTCTACATAGAAAAGCAAACAGAAGAACGTCCAAAAGAATTAATTTCAACTCGAAGATAAATACATAAAGAAATATTATAAACAAACAAGTCCTAAAAAAATCAAAACCATGAAATTTCCAAGAATGTTAACTCGACAACCATTTCTTTAATGGAATTTTTCATTCAAGGAAAACGGAAAAGTAAACCCCTTTGAGTCTAAATGCTTGTTTCATTAATCCTCACTTTGTTCTAATGTTTATTTTTTAAAAAAATTACAAGCTCTGAAGTCCTTCTGATTGTTCACATTGAGTAACTGAAGATTGTTCCAAACATTGAAATTATTTAAAATATCCATTACATATCAACAACTGATTCAAGCAAAAATGTCCTTATTTCTTTTTATTTTGTAAAACTGCTTCTCCTAGCTTCATTGTAAATAATTTTGTGTCAGATGACAGAAATTAAAAATCGCCAAATAATGTAGAATTCCGCCAAATTTCTTTGGCGATTTTTCGATTTCACCCGGTTAACGGAAAAGTATCCATTGTACAACTCTTCATCCTAATAATCTAACTCCATTGATCGTACTATGTAAAACTGTAGAGATGAAGATTCATGAAGAATTCGTCGATATTGATTTGGCCAGACTTATAATCACTTTTTTTTGCTTCATTTTTAACTTTTTTTATCTGAAATTAAATATAATCAATATTTTAGGCGAATCAGCTGGTCGCCAGAAGCGGCTAGTTATTAATGAGAAGTGAATTCATCATTTGCTGCAATGACTTCAGCTACTCAGCGATAAAAATTATTCACTAGTTTTGGGAATGTCACTGTCGGTTAACATGTTATACCCATTAGAAAAAGTTAAGATTACTGATGCCATTACTAGATGAATCTAATTGAATTTCGATATCCGAATTCAGCCCGAAAGTGTTCTCTTCTTGTTTAAACTTAATAGTGTTGTTGGCCAAAAAGCACAACTCGATAGAACTTCCACAAAAATATGGTTACTTACGCATTAGACCGTCAACGCCAACGATTTAATAACTCATTGGCGACGGATTCAAATTTGGCAATAAACCGTCAACACCAACAAAACCAACAAAATGGCCAACGACAAGGTTTGAACAATTTTTTAAATAATGGCGGTTTGTTGCCATTATTGGCTGTTTAGCAACTGATTGGCGACGCCTTCAAATTTGGCGATAAAGATCGACGGTCTAATACGTAAATACCAAAATATGTATGCCATTTTTGCGAGAACGCCTCCAAATAATACTCACGGCAAATTGCAAGTTTCAATTCGATATTAGATTTCTGTAAAACAGAGAAGAGGTTTTCTCCTTCAATTTCTAGTCGACCCCTAATTAGCCAATTTTTTTCCAGTAAAATTAAAACCTAAAATTATTTTTACAAGGCTAAATTTCAAAGGTAGTTGTCCGAATTTTGTAAAATAATTAGAAAAAATGCGTTATTTCGAAAGTGTCAAGATACCTTTAACTACATTGTGTCATTAAAATTTACATTTATTTATAGCATTAAATTAAAATATATGAAAAACTTTATTCATACTCTTCGAAAAATAAATAATCCGATGCAACACTCATGTGCATATTAATAAAATTGGAGATTATATAATACGGATATGAATTTTGTTAATTTTACTGCAAACATATATTTTAATATTTTAACATAAAAGTACGCCTAAATAACTTTTTTGCCTTATCACTAACCTTCTTAATATAAAAAAAGAATGAAATTAATATATAAAAGTTTCATAAAAGCAAAAATAGTATTCTTTTAAAGAATAAAACATTTCAACCTTCGTTAGTTGTAATCAGATAACTTAGTTTCCTTACAACTTCAATCTTACTGAGGAGAAAATGCATTTACAGAAAACCTGGAAAAAAAATCGACTAAACACATGCTTTTTAATAGTTTACCCTGAGAGGCTGCAGAACTGAAAGTAAAAATATAAACAGAATTAGATTAGAATGAAGAAGAATCGGAGCAGAACGAAGAAGAATTAGATTAGAATGAATAATTATTATTACAGGAAAAAAATCGTAATTACCGCTTAGTTGCTATAATTAAATTACATGGAGATTCATAATATTTATAAATGAAAATTTCATTCATTTTTATAACATAGCAGGAATGTTCGGATTCAACTGGGATTGCCGAATTTAAATTTCAGCATTGTTCATGCTTTTAAGAGAGACGAAAGAAAATATAATTTGAGGGGAAAAGATAGCGCGAAATTAAAACGCTGATTGTGAATAAAATTAGAAATTCATATGAAATCAATTTATTTACTTAAAACTAGTTATTTTAATTTTAAAAAATCGTAACTAGAAAATAAATGCAAATTTAGAGGAAGTGGAAAAAAGAATAGAAAAAAATCTACCGCGAATGAGTATCGTCTGTAAAGAATTAGTTCGTAAGTTAAGAAAAAGAATTCTTCAATTTAATATTTATTTATTAATTAATTTTAAAAGGATGTGTTCAATATATTTGTTTGTCCTGATGCGACAATCTACATATTGAAAATGTTTGGATCTATAATGATCTAAATTTCACATTCTTAAAAATTTGAATTTCGCATATTCTTATTCCAATAATGCTATTGGATTGTTTTGTTAAATAAATACTTCTAGTATTTAACCGAAAATATATTGCTAAAAATTGATTTGTTATTCATAACTGCGACCAGAATTAAAAGAAAACATCTCAAGAAAGCCTTTCTCCCATGCATTTTGCATTATGATTTTCTATTAGAGAAACGAAATCTCAGTTGGCTTACTTTGATTATGAAATTTAGAATGCTACAATAAGTGCAATTTACCTAAACTATTAGGCTGATGTGAAAATCCAAAAATTGTATTTCAATTCAAATTGCTATATCATACACATCTAATTTTTTAAAAAAATCTTGAAATTTATTGCTTTTAATGTATGCTTCATGAATTTATGGCATCGTATCCATAATGCTTCCCTAGACCTGAAAAGATTGAAAATTTATTTTATTTCACTTGTTAAATGTTAAGTAACTTGTGTCACAAATTTAAAATAATTTCACAAGTTAATGTTTTTATCAGTATTATATATACAAATGAAAGCACCCAAAAAACTATAGCTTATATGGTATCAAATATAATACACAGCATGATTCATAAAATCTGGATGATGCTCACAATCATGCATCATAATCAACAAGGCTAACCATTACTACCTAATAAGATCTGTCACTAGCCAACTTGTTAGTCAAGTTCTACCTATAATGACGAAAAAGTCTCAAAACTGAGTATTCTAATTTTCTACACACAATTTCTGAGGCATCTGTCTGGAAGGACAAGATACCACTGATGCATAATAAAAACTGCTATGGGGCAAGTCCATTATATTTCAAATATTTCGTCAAATAATTTTCAATACAACTCACTACATACACACATACTTTAAATACAATAAACTTTTTTTTTACCTTTTAAAAATGAGGTATATAATTAAATAAAAACAGTTTTCAATCCAAATTTTTATTACAGAAAGGACAACCTTCCACATAATTACGAATTCCAAATCATGTGACCTAAATATGTAATTCTAGTCCATTCAAAAAACATTTCATTTGATTACAACAGCAAAATATTTTCGTTCGATTATTTTTTATAAGAAAATAATAGCATTTTTGTAACACAGTAACGATGCGATACAAAAAAAAATTAGATAAAATGGAGCAATTTCATTAACAGCAATAAAGAACAATGGCACCATTTATAAATGAAAACAAATCAATATGTTCCAATCATCGAATACTTTACAAACGAGGCCTTTATTATTGCAACTATATATCAGAGAGGAGAAAAAAAGAATTATAACTGAAGGCAGAAACTTCCATTCAATTGTCACGCAAGTGAACTTCGGTCAAAATGAATCAAACTGCAAAAAAATGGTTGGCACGGAAAGCCTCCGAAATATATGTATATTTATGGTCCAAGAGAAGGGGGAAGAGGAACGCGAAACATGGCAACGATATAGACACAAACCATTATGTATTCAGAGAGTCTCCTAGGGAATTCATTGAAAAACTGGAAACCACTAGCACACAAGCTTTTCCCTAACGTGAAGGGTGAACAAAGTACGATGGGGAAAGATATGTAAACAGAGGGGGCAAATAAAATGCGCCTCGCGATTTTCTCGCCTCAGAAGTCTACGCACGTCAAAATAACTAGTTGACCAACAGGAAAATGAAATATCCAACGCAGACAGCGTGTCCTAAATATTCAACAAACAAAGTGTTTACAAATTCTGAAGTTATACAGAAAATTTAAGACCTGGAGAATATAATTTCAGAAGAATTATTCATCAGGGAATGTAAAATATGCGTTTGGATAATAGAGATGTTGGATTTTTTCTATGCGTAGCTTTAGTTTATTTAATAAAATGGGTATGATTTTAATAGTATGGGTTTTTTTAATAAAATTTTTTAAACTTCCATGATCATTCAAAAAAAATTTCGTAAGTTAAGGCTTTGTATCTGATTATATTATAATTAATACTATTTTCAATTATTTTGCACTGCTTCTGCTCAGATATAGAAAGAAATTTAACAAAAATATAATGCAGGTGTTTAATGTGAAATCTAGAGTGAGATTGCCGACTTTCTGGCATAAAGGTAGCGCGTCTTCCTCGTGTTCTAGGAATCCCGAGTTCGAGTCCCGGTTTGGGCATGGTTGTTCTTTTGTGTGCCATCTGTGAGATGTGTGACTGTGTCCCTGTGTAAAAAGCGGCTGCTCAAGCAAATGTGGTGAGTGTGTAGCTAAGTCGTACTCTTGGCCCTAGTTGGAGCTACTTCAAAAACAAGAGACGCTCCTTTCGGCTTAAATCTGCTGCTGTATTAGCAGGGAGCTTGTCCATAGGCAAGTGCCATAAGTAACAACAATAGAGTGAGATTAGACATACTATGTTACGAAGTGAGCATATACAAGATTTAATTCGAATACTGTACAATTATTATTACAAATCACTTACAATACAAACAAACTTATATTTCAGAAAATTACAAATAATTAAATGAAGAGTATTTCTTCTTTCATAGTCAACAAGTTATAAAAGAAATAGCATAAATAAATCAAATGTGTTAATTGAACAGCCTTAATTAAGTTATAAAACCGCCTAGAAACTACCTAGTTAAGCTAACCAGAAAATCAATACAGGATTCCACTGAAATCCATCGTGCATACGAACATTATCCTCAGAAAAAGAGAAAAAATAAGTATCTCAGGCGTAATTCTACCACGCGAGATCCCTTCTCAACTGGTTACGATTTTCAAATAATTTAAATTTTTTTCTTTGAAATATATAGTATTCATAATGAATGTTTATAAAACGAATAAAGCATTTTTTTAAAAAACCGGACGATAGTTTAAGTACCTAAGAAAACTACAATATTGAGAGCACTCATGCTTTGAGCAATCGTGTTCATATATACATTTTTCCAGAAGCAAAACCAAAAAAATTACGGGAAACTCTTGATTCAATGTATCAAATCCAATATATCAAAAAGTTCTAAGACACGCGAACATGGTCAGTAACATTCCAATTTCATTTTCAGCGAAGTCTGTACGTAGTAAATCCTTTCTATCTTGATACTTGTATTTCTTTTCTTTAAATATATATCACTATCAAGATACAGCATGCAATGAATATTAATTCATTCTAGTTCATGCGAATTCTGCCTTTTTCTTAGAAAAGAAAAATAATCCGTATGTACCTTTTAACGTCAAGCTAAACTTAGACATAAACCTATATCCTTGCTAATTCCTTCTTCTTCAAGTAATATAAAAACAATTTTTTTAAATAAATTCCTGCTTAGGTTAACAAAGAAAAATTTTATTTCAGTTACTTTTTATTAAATAATTACAATTGTTGTTGTTGTTGTTCTCGTGTTCTGCTTTAAAACGGAAGGAGGCGGGTAGTAGCTTCTGAGGGTATGGACCCCTTAGTACCCGAGGGCAGAAATCTGACTTCTAGCTCACACATGTCCCAAAACCTTTTTTACGGTGCAGACTTCATTCAAGCATTTCATTCATTCATCCACAGATCGCAATTTAGATCTAGAACAGAGAACGATCACCTCTGACTAAGTACCCCCATTACTTTTCCTCTCGACATGGAGGAATTTTTGACTACGACAGATATAACGTCCACCCATCTACATACACAAAGTCTTCGGCTGGTTGGTTCGAACTCGCAGCCTAAGGGATGCGAATCCAACGCCCTACCAAGCAAGCTATCCCAAATTAATAATTTCTTTAAATAATTGATCAAAAAATTATACTAGCGTTGAATTTTAACGCCAATTGAGACAACGCAAAATGCGCGAAAACAACGCAGGGAAATGCCTACAAATGCCCATGGTAAAAAGTAAGAAGATCTGATTATCTTTGCTAAGACAAAAGAGGTTCCGATTCAAAAATTATATTGAAATATGCAAGTTTCATTCTTAAAACAAAAATGCTGAAACGTATTTTTCAAATACCGGCCATGTAAATTAGAAACTGTTTGCTAAGATATGCTACCTAGACCATCGTTTTCACTAAATGTTTCTACTCAAAATTATCATTTATTTCGATACATAAAATACAGCCACCTTAACTACCAGTCTTTATGAGGTGGTGAAGAAATATCGAAATGATTGTTTGAAAACAAATAAAATTCTTACAAAAAGAATTCATTTGTTGCTAAACAAATTAGCCAATATTTAGTTTTCGATTCGTAATAATCCGGCTAAATCTTTTTTCATTTAAAAACAAATCTTTCAGGATTATTTTTAAATAAGTGAAATAAAAAAAACACATTTTTTAAAAAATAAATTCTTACTTAGATTAACAAAAAAAATTAGTTACTTTTTATTAAATTATTTAGTTATTATTTAGTTAATTTATTAAATAATTACAATCAATATAAATATGATAGAATCACAATATTAAGCGGCAAAATAGAAAGTAAATTTCCGGGCAATTTTCCATTCTCCTTTCTATATATATGTACGAACTCTCAGCCCAAGAGATGAGAATCTAACGTCCTACCAACCAGACTATCTCGACTTAAAAATTATAATTACTATAAATAATTTATCAAAAAATCATACTAACATTGAATTTTCAACGCCAGTCGAGAATTCAAAGCCAATTGTGGCAATGCAAAAGGCGTGATTTTCCTACATTTTCCTCAGTTGGGGTAACATAATACATATTAGAAATTTCTAATTTTCTTTATTCTGTATTATTTAAATCCGAAAGTACTTCAAAATGAATCTAAAAAGTCGTTTAATTAACAATGCTTAGTTTGAAATGCACCAATTATTATGAAAATAAACAGAATCGTTTAAAACAATTGTTCAAAAACATATTAAGCCTATCCTAATTAGCGTGGGGGAAAACAAATTGAATTCATTAATCATTTGGAGGTGAGGAAATGAAAATTTTTGGCAAAAAAGTTAGTTTTTGATTAATTAACAAAAATATTAATGAATTAATATTTGAAAAAGCTGTATTAACATTAAATATCATTCATACAAGTTTTTAAAAAATTTACTTGTTGATTGGATAAATAGAAAATATTTTATTAAAGATTGAAAGTTTAGACTATATTATATATATATATATATATATATATATATATATATATATATATATATATAAAAGGAGAGTGTGAGCTAATAAAATGAATTGAAAAAAAGTAAGATTCCCATTTATATACCAATAAAAACAACAAAATGTGAAAGAACATAAAACGTGGGTGGGTGTTTTTTTTAACCTACTAATAATTTTGCTTCTAAAAAGGGAATTTAAAGAAGCATATGTATCGGGACACGATTTCAAAAACTTTATACACTTAACTTCCTCTCAAGTAAAAGCGTAACATGAAAAAGATTGATAAAATATCAAAGTATTTTTCTTTCAAAAAAAGGAGTAAACTATTTCTATTGAAATCCAATTCAATGCAGCCTCAAAGAAAAGTATAATATTTTTCAGCAAAAAATATTTGTTTACAAAGAAGCAAAGTTTATATTTCTGAATATTGACTACAAAATGAAAAGAAAAAAAATCGAATATCTTTTTTTAGGATAAACAAGTATTCTAAAACCGATAGGCGTTTGACTCAAAAAAAAATCCACCACAATGAATAAAATCTATTCAAATCCTATGAGAATAAACAAATCTGAAAACTTTTAAAGAGAAATATATCTAAATCCTGCAGTTTACAAAGAAAAGCCACAGTATAAACAAAACCATCTAAAATAAATAATCATAGGCTTTAAAAAAAGAAACGAATATGATAATACTGAAACTAGTGTGAAAGGCAAACGATGTATTGAAATAGTAGAGTTGTATTTAAATTTAACGTGCATAGAATTCCACCCAACTATCTCCACGATTCTTGAATTTTACGTCACAATTCTGAATTTATGTGTCCTTCATGTAATAGTACTTTCATATTACTACAGAAAAATTTTAATTTGAAATCTAAAACTCAAATATTGTTATTGAAGTCTAAATTTGTATATACCCAAATATGTAATGCAACTAGCGTTACAAACTGATTTGCATATGATAGTAAATTATTATAAAACTGCTTATTTCCACTAATAATAAAAGTTAATATGTGTGCGTGTGTCTACAGATATGCATGCTATACGGCAGACCATTAAATCTAGATCGCTCAGTTGATATAAATATATATTTGAAAGAATCCTATCTCCAAAAAATTAGATATGTCCCTTAAGGATCCACCATTTCCACGATATTCGACAATTACGCTTTTCTCAAAGTCAGGCAGTTTTGAATTTCATATCATCTTACATGCGTCTAATACCAATGCAATTTCCTACACGATATTTAAGTACAGAAGGTGCGATGTAGATCAGGACAGCATATATCCTCATTTGCATGGGTGTGAAAATACTTATTGGTAGTGTATAAGTGTGTGCGTGTGTGTGTAATAAATAAGAAAAAGTTTGTAAGAAAATAAGAAAAAAACTGTGAAATCAATATTCATGACAAAAAAAAACAAGCAATAACGAATAAAAATTTCAAACGGAAAATTTCCCAAAAAAATTCGGAGAGAAATATAAAAATACTGGAAATGTGAATGGCATAGAGGCAACCCAAACTTACAATTAAAGTTGTTATAAAAAAAGATTCATAGAAGCCATAATAGTTTTCGGTTTCATCTGAATGGGTCATTACTTTTAACCAAATTTTTAACTTATATGCTATTTAAAATAAATAAACAAAAAAATAAAGGGCTATTTAAAACAAAAAAAACCATTTGAGGCTATAGTATTTCTGTGTAACGTTATCTGACGGCCTGTTATTGTTGTTATTGACGTATAATTAAATTGATAAGCTAATTATATGCTGTACTTCCAAGAATGATAAGAAAGAAATCAGCTGCAGCCTTCAGTTAGCTTTGGGAATAAGCAGAACGTTAGCGGATGTAAATTTAAACGACAAATTAAAGCGGATAGTGAAATTCTTGCACTTCTTTTTTAGATTTGTTTCTTTTCTTTTTTATAATCTAGTTCTTAATTTATAACGTCCTGACAGTTCATACTACCATATTATTATTAGCAAATAAACTGAAATGCACTCACACTTCAAAATCAGATCACTAAACAGTTTTTCTCGAAAAAATATGCATCATTGACCTTTTCTTCTTGCAATATATATATAAGAAAATAAAACAATTTTATAAGTCTAAACAATATGCAAAAAAATATAAAAAAATTGCAATTCTCAACTATTAAGGAACCGAATCAACTAACTATAATATAAAAATACACATATGAATTCAGAGAGCGCCTATGCTGCTACTGCTGAAACATAGTGGAACATAGATGAAAAAAATTCAAAGTAGAAAAAAATAAAAGAAGGGGAGAGATAAAACGAAAGTAAAAACTTATCAAGTAAATCAAAGAAACGAAAAAACTGAAATCCTTCCTGATGATTTTCTCAAGGGTCACCATCAGGCAGAGATTCCAAAAAAAAAGGATTTTTTTTTCTGTTGTTGTTGTTACTTATGGCACTTGCCATGGACAAGCCTCGCTGATACATCAGAAGATTTTAAGCCGGATATATACGTCTCTTGTTTTACAAGTAGCGCCATCTAGGGCCAAGAGTACGACTTAGCTACACACTCGTCACAACCCTTTTTAGGGGGCGGACTACATTCATGCATATTCATTCATTCATCTCGGATCGTAATTTAGACCTGGAACAGAGAACGATCACTTCTGACCCAGTACCCCCAGTGATATTACTCTTGATATGGAGGACTTTACGACCACGAACAGATTTAACGGGCGCCAATCGCCACACACTCGGGGATTGTTTTGGCCGGGGAGTTTCGAACCCGTAACCTAAGGAGTACGAGTCCAACGCTCTAAAGGGTACAACTATTGTCTGAATATAAACCCACTGGGACCCGAAAATTTCTCTGCATTAAAGCCTAAGAGAAGCATAAAATTTTGTAAGTATAAAAGTAAATGAAAATTACAGACACAAATAAAAGGACACACGATAATAAACTACAGAAGTAAAACAATTAAATATTAGAAATAAAAAGTCAATAACACACTAGTAGCCGGTACAATTATTATAAAAACAATATCGCTACAGGTATTTTCCTTTGAAGACACAAAGAAAACATAATGGGGCCTTCTGGAGACGCCGCCCAAAATGTTTGGGTCACAATGAGTTTATGTTCAGACAATAGTTAAAACCCTTTACAGAAAATCCTTTTTTTTTTGGGGGGGGGGGGATCCCTGCCTGATAGTGACCCTTAAGAAAGTCATCTACTTAATAAGTGATCTACTTGATAAGTTTTTACTTTCGTTTTTTCCCTTACTTTTGTTCTATTTTCAGCTTTGTTCTACTTTTGTTTGGTTCATCTACATATACATATAATTCAATATTAAATATTGCGAAGAGATAAAACAATACGAATTGTAATATTTTGTTATCATAAGCCCATTTGTTAACGATAAATGGCTTTGGACAGAAACTTTAAACATTTAAAATTAATATGTAAAAACGATAACGGCAAACGCATAAACTAAAAGAAGAAAAAAAAAGATGAGAAATCATTATTTTATTTTCAGAAAAGAAATTTACTATCGAAATTACTTTAGAATAAATAGTTTCCTTCAAAACTGAACTATCTGAATGAGAAATTCCCCCAGCGGATGCAACGCTCTATTTCCAATGGCTTCGATCGCACGTATTCAAAGTAACTTCCCTTCTTTCCATTAGTCAAAACATTTTGGAAAAGTTCCAATCTATTTTTAACCGTTGAAATGCAATCCCGACATCTGTGAAATTCTTACCTCTTGCGAATGCGGCAGAAGCAAAAATAACAATAAAATGTATTTTGCTGAAATTTGATAATCTCAAAATACCAATGATATGAAACTTTCTTTATACAAATAAAAAGCAAATAGCTTAGTAGGAATGAAGAAATAATGCATTTAAGAAAGAAATATGCATACAAGCATTAAAGGGATTATTTCTTTTTTGACTTTGGCTCCTGACTAAGAATTGGGAGTTAATTAAAAAGCAATTGTGTAAAAATCGGAAAAGGAGAACAAAAATTGTATTTTATGAATCATTGATTTGCAACAACTAACATAGGCTTCTAAGAATACGGGCACAAACAAAATAAAGAAGCAGAACATTTGTCTTTCATTAGTTAATTAAATCCTTATGTAAAAAAATGTGGAAAATCAATGTGAACTCAAAGAAAGATCGTCAATTTAAATAAAAGGTTTCCTGCAGCTAATCTAAACTAAAATTCGAAACCGATTTCTGAGGGAAGTCGATCAATACAACCCAGATACACTAATTATCAAATTCCTATTCTTTTGTCAGATTTACTTATACTCCGATAAAGAAATAGCATATATGTGATTTCAAACCGAGTTGCAAAACTAGGGCAAATTACAGCAAAAAAAAAACTGATAATGTAATTTTAATCTAAATACAATGAAGAATAAAGATTTTCCTATTAAAAAGAATTAAGAAACAACTTCTATAGAATTTCCATTCAATAAAGTTAAAGGATTATTTAAAAAACAATAAGAAATTATCGAAATGAATATTATTTTAAGAATTCACAAATTAAGATTCTAAAGCAATAAAAACACAAACGAATTTCTTTTACCATATTAACAGCATTTCTGAAATTCAGTTAATGTTTATAAAATGTTACTGTTTTCTAGATGTTCTTACTGTTTTCTTAGTAACTGTCTAAAAAATAATGTTTTTTTTTT
>JAOUZG010038069.1:5948794-5982490 GCA_026289955.1 Argiope argentata | reverse complement strand
ATATATATATATATATATATATATATATATATATATATTATAAAATAGGCATACAAAATAAATTAAACCAACTTTTAAGGACAATAAATACAAACATTAAGAAAAAACTTTATTTAGTATCGTATTTCTGCAATTGTTACTACTATTTTCAAATTTTATAAATATTACTCAAAAAAAATTTTGTAAAAATTCTGATGAAACTTAAAGGGCTTTCCAAAATATTTCTGCATATGATATAATAGAAAAATAAAAATTATAAATAAATATTCAATTATATTAATGTGTTGACTGGCAACAAAAAAAAAGTTAGGCACTTATTTCAATTTTAAAAAATTAATAAAACACTGGAAGATTTATCGATTTCTAATCATTCGTCTTTAAAATTACATTAATTTATATTCCAGCAAAATAATACTTGAAATTTTATTCATCATAAAATTTCAAATGTGTCAGTTTTTTAAATTTAATGGAAAATATTTTTTAAATGGAAGTTTAATTAACCTTATTCTGATTAAATCAGTAAGCATGAAAATAACTACAATTTTTTTTTAGTATTATTCTTTTTTAAAACATATGTATCGTAAAAAAATGTTCACAATACTGCACAGAATAATACAACACGAAAAAAATTATAAAGAAACATCAAGACATTTAATTAAAAATGAAAACATTCCAAATGCACAGATTGAAAAAAAAAAATATTTTTAATAAAATAAGACATCAATGTACAATTCTTGCACTCCAAGTCATTGAAGCAAAACAATACATAGACATGTACATTAACAGCTCTGTTTTGAAAGGAAAACAGAAATCGCAAGTAAATTAAAATGCATTCATTGTGCCTATCATAAACTTTGTTTCTTAAAAATACGTCACATCCATAAACACACAAGCTACACTGAATCAAATGCAAACACACAGATTATTAGCATATCTCCACTGCTGAGGAAAAAGGGCATGCATTCCACCCAATCAAAAACACCTTCCATAAAAACAACAACCAACATTTTTCTGCAGATATACAGAGACAGCAGTAAAATATGTAGTTTGAAACTGAAAGATACTAACCTTTTAGAACTAAAATTAGTCAAAAATATTTTCCTTAAAACCAAACTATTAACAATATAGTGAAGAGAAAAACTTTGTAATATTCTTTATAAAGCTTTCTTAATGACCACAGACAAGACTTGTATAAAAAATTAATACAACATAAAAGAGCTGGAAGGCGCAAAATCATAAACTTGTCACAAAAAACATTCAACTTATAGACAAAAATTACCCTGAACATATAAAAAGTTAAAAATGCAAATAAAAAAAATATTTAAAATGATCATTTGGCTGGGTACATTCCACAAATAGAAAGTGATACTAAATGAAATCAGACAATAGAAAGTAACCACCAGCAACACAAACATGCTGAGAAAACTCAATGCAAGCAAACCATTGATATAAGCAAAGCACTTACCGTGCAACAATTTCTTAATCCACCAGTAGGAAGCCTTTTTGCCATTCTCCACACCACTGCTACTCTCACCCACCTCTCCTATTTAAATAAGTTTTCCCGTACACTACGAACCATACTTCAAGCAGAATACAAATATAATTCAAACTAATGTAATTACCATCCACTAAAGATTAATTAGTTACGATTAAATTACAATCATATTAAGAAACCTAGAAAATCCTACCTTATTACAAAAATTCTAAGAATTCATATGGTTAGCTATTTTGGACCAAAGAAAAACAGTCTCATACTTTCTAATAAAAGACAAAATTACATCTAATACAAGTTGAAATAAATCCATGAATATTTAAAATTTTAATATTAATTTTCAAAAAATAATTCATTTCAAGTAAATCACAAAATTCAAAAAGTTTGAAACCTTATTTAAAACAACAGTCATTATAATTTGATGTATTCATTTTGGTCAGTAGTCTTAATTTCTATGAATAATAATGATATGATAATTAGTTCAATTGTAATTCTTTACCTTTTTTTTATTTACTAAATAATTATGAAAGAAATCTATTGAAGAAATACTGCAAAGAGAGTAATTTTTTTTCCTGTAATATAATTTTAAGACAGGATAATCAGTTTCAAATATAATAAAATCCTTTTACTCATCTAAAATTAATTTAAATAACCTTTTGTTCTAAATCATGTTTTTAAAACCTTTCCTAGAAATTTTCACCCATTCAATCACTTCATTTTGGCAATAATTCTTAATTTTAAAAATATTTATAAGGAATATTAAGCCTATATTTTTCATTAGAAATGAGAATGCTTTTATACTTTACTTATGGTGCATAATTTTGAAAGATATAAATCTTATATATAAATTTTCTAGATATATATTATTTGAACATTAAATTATCTAGAAATAAGATGAACAAATTATAATTAACACAGAACTATTCCTTATGAGCAAAAGAATTTCCTTCTAATTCATCGTCAGAATTTTGATTAATCTCAGATAGAAATTAGAGAAAACAATAATAAAATAGTTTGCCTAGCAAAATAAAGCAGCAAGCCTAATTTTTTTTATTAAAAAATATATACGAGGCATATTCGGAAAGTAAGTACCGTTTCATTATACTGCCGCTGCAGCACTGCGATCGGCGTTCTGCGCATGCGCACTAGTCTTCCTTGTTCACTGACTCTCAACTGACGCCATTTTGGACGCTGTAGGTTGTGTTTCCAGTTCGCTGTGCTTGTTTAAAATGTTTAAGACAATTACTGATCCCGCCGACTGTGAGATTCGTTCTGTTATCCGTTTTTTAAACGCAAAAAATGTGAAACCGGCTGAAATTTACCGTGAAATTAAAGAAGTGTATGGTGAAAACGCGATGAGTGATGGAATGGTGCGGAAGTGGGTTAGAATGTTTAATGAAGGTCGAAAAAATGTTCACGATGAGGCTCGGAGTGGTCGGCGTTCTCTTGTCAATGACGATCTGATACGGAAAGTTGATGAAAAAATCAAAGAGAACAGACGATTCACAATAACGATACTTTCAGACGAATTTCCACAAATTTCACGTACTGTGTTGTACGAAATTGTTGTTGACAAATTAGTCGTGTTTATCATCGTTGGCGGCAAGTTTCTACGAGGAAGGCATAGGAAAACTCGTCACTCGCTACGACAAGTGTTTGAACATTGGTGGAAACTACGTAGAAAAATAGTTTAAGGTTTGGTCTTTCATGTAATAATAAAATTTGTTTGAAAAAAAATGTTTTGTTCTATTTATTAAAAAACGGTACTTACTTTCCGAATATGCCTCGTATTAAATCCAATTCTGAAAATTCTTAATTTTTTTCTTCCAATTTCTTAATTTCTTTCATGAACCTATTTATACAATGTACTTAAAAATTTCATTAACGATTTAAAATTTTGCGAAAATGTCATTAACTCATTTGAGACATTGCAGAGTATATGCATAGAATTGCATGTTATGTATGCAATAATATTGAATTGCACTGATTTGTCAGTAGGGAGATGTTCTCTAAAAAAATGCCCCATCACGTATGGGTTAAGGTACATTTTGATTGTCCTTTTAATATTCATTAGATTTGCATTGCAATTTATTTAACAAAAAAGTGGGGAAAAGCCTTTAAAAAAGATTACATATGTAAAGATTTAATGATCTCGTCATTTTCAACAACCATTTAGCTAAGAATCAAGGAATGAAACTATCACATGATAAATGAATGGAATCTAGACAGCTCTCAATATTAAAAAGCATTAAAAATACTGGCAGAAATTGCTTTGTTTTTGCAAGCCAGATATGAACAAAAATCAATATAATTTATTCCTATTTAAAGATTATTTGTATACTAAAGTAAAGTTAATATAAAAGTCTTATTCCATGATTTTTATATGGTTATAGATATCAAAAATGCATGGAAACCATTTAAATCTGCAATAGAGTGATTCCACATTTTACTCCATTTAAATGAGACAGTAATGTAATATTATTTTATATAAAGAATAACAAAGAAAACACTGAAAGGCAAGAAGAATGTAGGATGTTGTTTAAATAGATTATTAAAGCTCTATGGCTGCTTAGGAAAGCTCCTAAAAATAATAAATCCAAAACTGATGTTTTTATAAAATAAACATAGCAAAAAAAATTTAACCTTTCCGTTCTGTTTATTAGTCTTGAAACTTCTTATACTAAATGCATAATTGTTTTTAATATTTGATGAATGAATGAAGATTAATTATAGTAGAACAAAAAGGGATGAATTCATTGACCAAGAAAAATTCAGATATTACACATATACAATAGAGTAATAAATAAAACAAAATGAAATAATTTTATAAGGAAATTGCTTCAATATTCAAAAAATATTTGGGAAAATTAACAATTACAACACTGAAAATTTCCAAAATTTTAATGCTTGCTGAAATAATAACTAATGCTCTTAGGGCATGCCTTTAACTTAGCATTTGGTAGGCAGCAATAACAATAATAAACATTCAATATGTTATAGTAAGCTAACTACTGTTAATAAGACATCGCTATTAATGATGTTACGACAAGCTCAATAATGTAATAAGAAATACTCTAATTCTTTTCTACTTTAATTTTTTTTCTTTCTAATACTTTTCTACTTTCTACTTCATTCAACATTCTTCAATAGCAATACTATACAATTTGAACAAGCATCAATATTTTCTTAACTTCTTTAGTGATTTAATATAGTTAGAGAATAAAATTGGTCTACAAAAATGCAAAAAAATTGTACAAGAAATAACTTTTATGTAACAGATGTAATTATTGAAAATTATTCATAAAACAAAATAGATTATTACTGTTATAGATCTGAAATAAATAGCATTGAGACTATTTCTCATCACAAAAAAAATAATAATTCAGAAATTCTTACAATAAAAAAGCACCTAAAATTGTTAATACTATCTTCAATAAAGAATTAAAAGTAGATGTTGTTTTTTAAAATAAAATAGGAATATAGTAATGATACATCCAAGAATATCTAATCATGGAAACTATGCACTAGGCAATTATCTGATAAATAATTCACAAACTTAAAAAACAGAAAATGTATGAAAATTAATCAAAAAACTAACTTAAAGTTTTAATTAAAAAATTCATTTTGATATCTTTTCCCTTAGTAATATATAAACATTTATTTATTTTTATATCATGGTAAGCAATTTATGCACTTTAACCACATTTTTTTTAAAAATCCTAATAAGATCCTGTTATTAAAAAAAAAGCATACAGAATATACATAATGCAAAATGTATAATACTATGTTTCCACAAAACAATGGAGCATGGAAAATATCCTTGTATCAATTTATAAATTTATTTCAAACAATTAAAAATTAAGGAAAAAAACTTCTATCACTTTAAATGGAATCAGAAACATTAAAAATCTTAAAAAATGGGTACAATTTATTATTTAAAATAAAGATTTGCAAGAATCTAAATATAAGAAACATTTAATCTTATTTCACTTTTCAGAAGAAAAAAAAGAATACAGAAAAACTGTTTATTTCTTGAGAAACAAGTATTTTATTCTTTGATTTTCTCAAGTTTATGAAGATATAACAAGAAGTTGATTAAATTTTTAATTAACATTACTTATATTTTATGACAATTAAATAGCTTCTATTATAATCCATTATTCAACATAAAAGACATAAAAACAAAATCAAATTTACTCAAAAGCTTTAAAAGGCATCCCTTACCTTCACAATCTTTACAAAAAAAATTAAGTTAATATAAAATAAAGTGATTTTATTACTTGATTTTTAAAAATATTTTTAGACAGACTTTTGAAAATTACAGAAGTAAATGTTGACATATACCAAAGTTTTCTTTAATTGTAATTTTAAACCTAAAAACTTGCTGTATTTTGTCCATTCTTTTCAATTCAGTATTTTATCACCATATTACCATGAATATAAATAACCATACTGAAATAATCTTATTCAATAGCATTTTAAATCTTTTTACTTCTAACCTGACCCAACATGATCATACCAGATAATAGTTTCCCTTATATCTTGCCTTTCTTATTTAAGAAAAAAAAAGTATATTAGCATAAAACTGGCTTGGATGAATTGGACTAGTCTAAAAATGAGACGGTTTATCAATAACAATTAAAATAGTCTACATGTCTCATATACAGTATTGCATATAAATGCAAAGGAATATTATTGAAGGTAAATTAAATATTAGTTATATATTGTTTTATTACAAATAGAGGTTTATTAATTAATACAGATAATTTATTTTAATAAATATTGTAACTTACACCATACTGCTTATTATTTCATTTGCAATTTATTTAAATTACTGAACACTACTGAAAGCAAAATGAATCACAGTTCTTGTACAAAAGGAAAAAAACATGTTTGTTTGTTTTTTAATAAAATTATAAATACTTATTATTATATACTTATTACAAAATTATAATACTTATTATATTGCATGTCTGCAATATAATAAGTGAATACATCAACAAGTGAATAAATCAATTTCAAGATTTTAAAAAAAATTAGGAAAAAAAGGGATTTATACCCAAAGTGATGTAAGGCTTAATCAAAAACATTTATTTATTTATTTTAATATATTTTGCTTCAAACTTGAGTTTTTTTCCGAGTGTTTTCTATTTTTCCACACCTTTTTCATTAATAATCTTATTAATTCACTTATAACAGAATTATTTAGTTAGAATTTGTTTTTTCTCTTACACATAAGGATTTAAAAAATCAAACTAATTTCATACTTCAAATTCAGTTTCTTTTTTCTATCACAAATACTTTCAAATTTAATAAGATTCTAATTAAATATATTTTTTTAATAGAAAATATTTGTAATTCCTTTCCATCACTAATTATTAACTGCTTTTATTATAATAGTTCATTCAATATTTTACAATACTTCAGAAAAGCACAAAATTCACCCTAACAAATTAACCTAAAAATATACATTTAAAATATTTAAAAATAAATTCAAGATTTTTTTAAAACTTTCTTTTCCCTATATATTGATTAGAATTATATCATTAATTATATTTCCATAGGCACATAAAATGCAAGATTAAAATTAAATTGTCAAAACTTGCAAACATACCTTTTATTAAGTCAAAAATTAGACTCAATAAAATGAAATTAAATCTTTTAACTAGATTTAAGACACATATTAAAGAGGAAGGAGTACAGAGATTTATTTTTATTGCTGACCCATTAAAGTTAAAAATTGATTAGTTTAATTATGCTTATTTCTATAAATTTCACATGATACAATTTTCAATTCATACTTCCTGGGAAAAAATAAAATGGCATGGACCAAAAAGAAGATGTATAACATTAAGATGAGTTCAACTACCACAATATTTACTAAACAGCAATATATTAAGAGAAAAAAAATGTTATAACTCTCAAAAAAGATTGGAAACTTTAGAAATTTGACGGGAGGAGAACCTATAACTATTGCAGAAAAAAAATCATCAGTTTTTTATTATCTGAATTCTGAAAAGAACATTATCATATAATTTTTTTAATAAATGAAAATATTAATCTAAAGAGATGAATAAAAAATAAAAAAACATATAAGTGGTAGTCAATTATTTTACATTAATTCATCATTATAAAATATTGTGTCTGTTTTTATAATTATTTCATGGCAGTGACATCTTCAACATCATTGGCTTCTTTACTTTTATACTTTCTAAAGAAAATTCTATTTATCTAATAATGAATTATAAATGCAAGGAAGCAGTGAATAACATTTGAAACCTGATTAATAACCAAATAAAAATGACAAATTACTTCAAAATGCTACTAAATTAATAATTAAATACATTAAATAAAAAAAACCTTATAATGGACTGTTTTTCCTATGATAAATTACTCAAGAAAGAGAAGATTAATTTGGGAAAAAAATTTATTCTGAGAAAAAAATTTAAGAACCACTATGAATTCTTGTAAAAATTTCTCACATCAATTTCATCTGAAATATAAAATTATTACCAGAACCAAAATTAGCAATTAGCAGGAAGAAATATTCTTTCAATTGCTAAAAACAACAGACCACACTTTTCTTATGCAATAATTACTTCCTATTATTTAAATATAAATATATTTATATCTAAGAGAAATAATGTCTATTTGCATGCACTAACATCTATTAAAAATTATGTTTAACATATTAGGTTGCATATGGTATATAATGGTATTGATTTAAAAATAGATAAATCAATGACACATTTAATCTTAAGTACTTAGTATTAAGGTAAAAGAATAGAGAAACGTTATAGGAAGATGTTGATTTTTAGTGTGTTATTAGCATTAGCATTATGAATTATATTTAGTAAAGGTATAATGAATCACTGTTTTTTATTTAAATAACTTTTTGACTTTGAATATCAGAAAAAAATATGGATAAAAAAAACAATTTGTTTTTTATAACATTCCTAAATATGCAATGCATAACATTTATTTTGGCTCAAAAATTGAGGAATACAGATGTAGAAATTAAAAATGCATCCCACACTAGTGCATTTAATGCTCTACATTTAAGTACAAAATCAGTTGTAGAAATTTAAAGAATATCCAACTTGGTACTAAAATTATCAAAATATTGCTATATTCATAATTTATATCGTTTACATAGAACTGTCTAATAATTTTCAAGTAGTAACATCTTGGTAAGTATTTTCGAAAAAAAAAAAGAACATTTTTATTGAATTCAAAATACTTAGTATATTTTGTCAAGAATACATGAAATTAGATTATGATATCATGTTTTATAATTAGATAAAACACTATACTAATGAAGTTTGAAAGTGCCCAATCCCTTTTAAGTGGATATTGCATATACTGTAAGAGTATGATCAGACTAGTAAATATTCCAGATACAGTAGCAATCAATACAATGCAATTGAAACAAACTATCCAAATTAATTTATACAAAAGACTGGTCCAATCAAATACTTGAAATAAGGAAAAATGTAAAAACTACAGCAGTTATCACACAAACCAATCCTAAATCATTATATTTAATCAGATATATCTGTGATCAAAGATAAATATTAATATTTTTAAATTAATAATTTATAAATATTACCATAAATTTACTGATATTAACAATGTGTCCTATTAATCATAATGGTACTAAAAAATACACCAATCTTATGCCTACATAAATGATAAAAATTGTACAAACACTTTAAGAAAATAACCATTAAAATACCATAATTCCACTTATTTTTCAAATAATATTATAAACTGAAGGGTAGATAGTTTTACAAAAAGTAATATCTATCATGTATAAAATGTTAAAATTATATTTAAATAAATATACAAATGATGTAACCATGCTTATAATAAGTGGTTCTAAGAATTAGCTCTATGATCATTCAGAAAGCCAATATCATGACATTTTCTTTTGACTTGCTTTAACTATTGAAGGGTATTAGGTTAAAAAAAGGGGTGGTGAGTCATTTGCTTCTGTAGTATGTGTTTGCTTATGCCCGTGTATTTTTAACTACTTTTTTAAATGTAATAATATTAATGAAAACAAAAAATATGGCAAATCATCAAGATTCTGATATAAAATAATGTCATTAAGAGAAAAAGAATGTAATTCTGAAATAAAATGTCAGGTATAGAAATGTAATGAAGCTGATATTTATATAACTTTTAAGGACATTCAGTCATTACAAACATAGTGTAAAAAAAGTGAACAACATCAAAAATAACTTAAACATCAATAATATGTACCTGGAGAACAATAGACATTCATCTGGATATATAGAAAATTAATGGAGCAGAGCAATGCATATATAAATGTAGAGAGCAAAAATTTGATTTAAATCTTGAATCTCCAAAAGTTATTTCTCTTAACTAAACATAGTAAAAACAAAATTTTTAAAAAAAGATATAAAAAATTTCCAATAATAGAATGGATAATAATATCTGATGTAAGATTACTCAAATCTTGCTATTTGATAGAGACAGAAAAAGAAATATATGCATTAAACTAAATATAGAAAATGCTTTTCATTTTCACTCAGAATATAAAATAACTGATCAGCTTCTGAAAGTCTTGAAACTTTCTTTCTGTAGATATGATGCAGTAATTTGTATACACAAAGATATAATAATAGGCAGTTTTAAATGTCAATAAAAATATTTTTTCAGAATGCATTAAATAAAAGTCAAATACTCTAAATTACCTGTGTCTCAAATTACAAATTAGTATAAAATCTAAAACTATAAAATGTCTCAATCATGTTAATTAATCTAAATTATAAAAATTTCATTTCCTGTTATTTTAAAAATTTAGATACATAAAAATGGGAATTTAAATATAATAAATTTTCCATTATTATTAAATTAATCCTCATTAAAGTTAATCAACATTAACTTATTATATTATATTAATGTCAAACTGCTTCTTATAAGAATTATGGGTCATTTGTTTCTAAAAATTGCTTTCCTAGACTAGGAATTATTTTTGATTAAAAATTAAAAGTTTCAAAGAACAAAAACTATAAGCAAATAAACCTAAAATGACAGGTCAAATGTAATATAGAAAGAAATAATATATTGACTCCCATATTATTCAAGTGAGATTCCTAATTACTTTCTACTTGCACCAAACCATCTACCATTATTTTGAATATTTGGCATGAATTATAAAGGCAATTGTTTTAAATAACATTATATTGATTTTTTTTTCAAAATAATTGAGTTTTTTTTAATTGATTTTGAAGAAAAATTTAGAATTTTGAAAATTTGAGAAGATTGAACAAAAAAGTTCAAATATGCAGATTGGTTATCAAAATAATTGAAACACCTTATATTTATAAAGGGTACTTTATTGTACAGTGTAGGATTGTTTTTGGCGTGTAATACAGCTTGGATTTGAATAGGAATTGATTCATGCAAGTGTTGAATAGTTTTTAAAAGGAATATTGCAACATTCGTCCTGATGATATTAAGAAAGTTTTGGGAGAGAGCCAGAGGAGGATACTGATTCTGTATTCAATGCTCTAAAATAAACCCTAATGGTTCAATTATATAAATATCAAGTGACTGTGCTAATCAAGGCAAATGTTTAACCTCTTCATGTTCATCAAACCATGACTGAAAAAATTTCACTGAATGGATACGTGCATTATCATCCTGAAAATTCCCTCTTTAGCAGGAAACAAAGTTTGTATTGTAAGATGGACTAGGTCAGCTAAAATTTCTCTACACTTCTCCCCAATGATCCTTCCTTTTAGGGTAACAATTGGTTCAGCGGAAAACCATGACTTGGCTATCCATAGCATGACAGATCTACTTCCATATCAGACAGCTGGAAAGTGGCAATCACAATCCTATGTTTGTTCAGATGTCCTTTAAACATGCACCCATCTGTTGTTGGAAAAGTGTGAAATATGAATTGTCAGACCATATTATTTTCATCCACTTATCAATCAACCAGATTTTGTAAATGTAACACTACTGTAGACAACATTTGTCATTAAAATCTGTGACAAGTAGCTTGGGAATTGTGCTTGGAAATGTTCTGTTTAGGAAGGTGCCTTCTAACTGTAGTCACATACACTGGTGAATCCAGATTAATACTGGGCTCTGCAATCACTTTTGCTGCCGTTGTTTGCTTTTTAGACATTACAATCTGCTTCAATACTTGTCAATATCTTTCAATTGGCTTCTCTTTTCACCCACTATTTTGCTTTGCCAAGCTTGTCTTGCCATGCTGTGTGTATGTTGTCATGATTTTAGAGACCATACATCTAAAAATGACTAAAAGTTAAAATATTTTAGTCACACTAGCTCCAGATAGATGGGCTCCTACATCTTGTTCTCTGCGAAAATCTGAGAGGTTGGACATTTTACACTTTTAAAAAAATTCCAGAATTGCAGAAATTCTATACAGATAACACATACTACTAGAATATATATATATTGCTGATTATAAAATAAACATATCGGCTAATATACTTTAAAGCTTATGAAGAACATTAAAAAATGTTATTTTTATTCACAGATGTTTCCATTATTTTGACAAGCACTTGTATATAAAAAAATTACTAAGCAGGAGTCAAACATTCCAAATATTGATCAATGAATTTAGTTGCCAAAGAGAAATATAATTTCATTTATCTTTCTACACAAAGAGAAAATATAACTAAAAGCTTATAAAAACAACTTTATTTTCATTTATTCAGTATTTTTTCCTGTGTATTTGATTACTTAAAAAAAAAGGTTAATGTAATTTTTTCATATATTCAGTTTTTCACAATTCATGGGTTGTTTGTTGTTTTTGTTATTGTTTTTTCGTTTGTTCATTTGTTTTTTTTAAGGAGGTGGGGTCTTTTGACAATTAGATAAGCATATCTTTAAAATGTATTTTAAGTATAAAATTAAAATCTTATTTAATAAATATAAGGGTGTTATCTAAAAATTTAAGTAGAAATACTCAAATTTACCTTTTGAATTAGGAGAAGGTTGAGGTGGAGTAGAATTAGTAGATGTTGGCTTTAATATTGCCCATTGCCTTAACTGTGCAGGAGTTGCAAATAGTGTGCCTATTTAGAAAAGAAAGATATTTGAACAAATAATTTGATTTGGTATTTAAATATCTCTACCATTTATATCTGTTAAACTAAGGAGAAAGTACTGAAAATTATTACATATTGAAAAAATTACATGATTATCTAAATCAAATTTGAATTTCTGATCAAAAATTAAAATGATGTAAAAAAAATAAAGTTACTTTTAATCTTCACTTATTCTATTTTTGATATGCTTATCATCTGAATTAATTTTTATATTCTTATTTTTTTTAAATCACAAGAAAATTAAACTGACAGCTGTGAAAAAATTAATCTTGCCTTCCAATAAATCACTACCTGCAACAGAAATTCTAAAACTGATAATAATTTGAAGGAAAAACCCAGATATTTTTAAAAGCTAATTTTACCCTTTCTATTTAAGTAGTGCAATGGTTTAGAATATAATGTTTTGATCACATATGAAACACTTATTTTAGTCTTCATTTTGCTTTTATTTCTTGTTTATATATTTGTATTATTGTTTTTTTATCCCTAACATGTTATTAAAAAGGCCTTTAAGAAATTAAAATTTTAATACATTAATAGTGTTTACCTCATTAGATCATATATAAATATCAACAAGCTCTTTTAGATGCATATAAAAAATTAATTAATTTGCATTTTGCTTTAAAGTTATACAAGAGCTATTTTTGTTATTTTAACATGGTTAGAAAAGCTGGGAAAAAAAGACCATCTCTTCAAGCTTCAACAGAACAATAGCAATTGGAATCCACATAAGAATTTCTCGGTTATACTTCTTCCTTCTTAATTTTTTATACCATTTTATAACAAAAATGTTAATGTACTGAATGCAACTCTAATGCTCTCAGATATTTTATATGAAGGATAAAAATACACAAGCTTCTCATAGCAATATCACAACAAAAGGTAAAAGGTCTTTTACAAATACATGTTGAAACTTAGAAGGTTTCAACATATACGAGATAGAAATTACAAAATTGAGCAATTCAAGTTTATAACTCATATTTATTACTATTCATTCATAGCTAACATTATTATTGGACAATAGAGAACTTACATTACGCAGATTGTGTCTACTTTGCAACTTTTAATTACAAGCTATGCTTTTTCTTGATAATATAACAACAATCTCAGGTGCAAATAAGTGTTTCATAATCCAATATACAAATATGAGCTGATATTTAGTTTTTGAAGGATTCTAGTACGGCAGTTTGGATCTAATAATTTCATGAGACTCTCAGGATTTCCATGTGTGTGCATGCAAGCATGTGTATGAGTGTGTTCTATAAAAAAATCTTTAAAAATGTAAAAATCTATCATTATACACTGTTAATCTACATCCTTTTTCAAATTAGGATATAATTGTATAAGATTATAATCTCTATCAATTAATAACTTAAGTTCCTCTCTCAAATCAGTAATTATAAATAAACTATTTAAAAGAATTCCAGTGAATTTAAAAAGAATTATATTAAATGACGAATTACTTATAAGTAAAATAATATTTAATAAACATCAAAAGAATTGAAGATACAAGCTTTATCATAAAAAGGAGTATAAACTGCTTCACTTTAAATCAAAATTATATCATTCTTCAAACTATTATATAGGCAAATGAAATAAGCATGAATATTTCTTATATTTTAAATTATTAATACTTTGTTTCATACACAACAATATTTATAACAAATAAATCTATAAAAATGATAAAATATAAGAAGAAACTCATAAAAATTCTTTAGCAAATTATAATTAAATTTTAAAATTACATTAATAAAACAGAAAATCAAGTTAATCTAATGAACTATTAATTTAATAGTGTTGTCTTTGTACTTAAATAATTTTCTATAACTTCTTTCTTCATCATGCTTAAAGACTCAAAGCTTAGTAATTTAATTATTTCTAGTTAGTTTCATCCCCAGCAATTTAAGTAGTTTACTTAATAATTAACTTTAAATTTGGATAAAGAAGCAAAAAAAATATGTTTGAAAAAATGAAAAAGATTACAAATATAACATAAAGTATAGCAAAGATCCTTTATACAATGTGAACATGATAGAGTGCTTACCTAACCAACAGTGTGCACTATAAATATTAAATCTTAACCATTTTTTTAATGGATGTCAAAAATGAAAATGCCAATGTATTGTTTTCCAAGTTTTAAAAACATTTATTTCTTACTACTTAAAAAAATATGCATTTGTTCTAATTTTTTAAAAAATAAAGAGATATGAAAAAAAATTATCCCAATATATATACATATATATATAATTTAGAAAAAAGAAAAATCAATTAGCGGCTAGAAAAAAGAAAGAAAGCAATTAGTGCACAATATTTAAACGCTGGTCCTTTCTTCACATCCAAATCAGTGTTAACTGGGTTTTTTTTTTTTTTTTTTTGCTTGTTTTGTATTTTGATCAGCAATCCTCAAAAAACTCTTATTGCATTTGCAACAAATCTAATTCGCAATTAAAAAGAATGATTAGCACATTAGGAACTATAAAGCTATTAATATCCCAGCTATTAATATCCAGCTAATCTCTTACTTTAAACCAAAAGAAATTATTCTTTTTTAAGTATGAAAAAAATGCAAGCACATTCAGTAAAATTCAATTGCTTTTATAGCACCAAAAAATCTTCCTCTTCAATTGAATTCTGAATTAAATTAATAGAGATAATTAAATAGCATAAAATACTTGTCAAGCATGAAATTTAAAACTATATGAATTAGATTTGAATAAAACATATTGGATCTAAAAACGTCCTTAGGTATAATAATATTAATTTCATAAATTGAAAAATAATCGTATTAGATCTTATAAATATAAATTATCTTATAAATCATGTAAAGTATTAGATTGGGTTAATTTCTTTTCAATTTTTTAAATACATCAATATAAATGCTTATTTGCATAAAATGCTAAGCTTTAACTATAATACAAGGTATCAATATTTAAAAAACTATACAATTTTTAGGATACTTATAAAACTAAAATAAAGTAATTATATTAAAATAAATAAATCAATAAATTATACATTAATTAATTAACTCTTTTGGATAATAATTAGTAATTACATTAATAAATACTAATATAATTACTATAATACTACTAATAGTATTTCTACTACTAACATTATTAATTGTTATCCAAAAGAGTAAATTCTAAATAAAACAAATTTGAAACTAACTACCTGGACTTAAAAATTAAAATTTCTAAGTACACTAGTGGGTATATATGACAAAAGAGATTATTTCAATTTTAAAATAATTAAACTTTAGCAATTATCATTCTACTCTGATTTCTAAAATTTTCAAAAATCTAATTTTCTCACAATTCAACACGATAAAAAGTATCTGTAATAATAAAATTTCCTATATCAAAGCAGTTAATAAGCTTATAAAAAAAATTTACTAATAATTAATTTCCCAGATATCACTGCAATATAGAAATTTTAATTAAAAAGGGATTGGCTTTCTTCTAAACTCTTGACACATAGAACTAATCCACTAGATGGCGCTAAGATTCTATAATGTATAAAAAGTAGGTACGAGTAAAGATTCTGCTTTTATAATAATTTTACTAGATAGTGAAATGTTCTTTGTTTTTTTGTCAACTTTTTATTTTTAATAATTCATTGTTTTTCTTCTATAGTTTATTATTGTGTGTTTTTATTTGTTTCTGTAATTTTCATATGCTTTCATATTCATAAAATATAGTGCTTCTTTTAGGCCTTAATTTCGGGGATTTTTCGGGTCACAACTGGGTTTATATTCAGACAATAGTCAAACAAATTACAAAGAAAATCCCTTTTTGGAATCCCTTGCCTCATGGTGATTCCTGAGAAGGTTATCAGGCTGGATTTAACATTAATTTTTTTTTCTTCCTTCTATTATATTGATAATTTTCAACTTCCGTTTTGTTCAGTGCGTTGTCACTACGAGGACGCTTCTTATTAAACTGTCTGTTTTATTAACGAGATGGAAATGTCAGTGCTTCTCTTAGTCAATATCGGCGGTTAAAACATTTACGTAGAGCCGATGCCCGTAACTAACTTATGAAGAATTGTTGAAAGATTTGAAACAAGAGGAATTCTTGATATGCCACCAGGCCCAGAAAATAAACTTATCACGCAGAAAGAAGTTGAAGAAGCTGCAATTGTCCTTATGAATTAAGCGACAGCTTGTAATGAAATCAATCCCCTCCGTGCAGCTGTTTATTTTTGAACAATCGCAATAATAGAAGCGTCAGGCAAGAACCGATATCTGACAGGTTTTTGTCTGAGGAGAATACGCTGAGACCATGTAAGACAAGCGGTGAAAATAAGTGTGTGGATTTTAATCGGCATGATTCCTTAGTGTTTTATTTCTGAAGACAGAATAATAACAATCTTCTGATCACAGCAATTTATTTCCCATAATGGTGATTTGGACAACAACTTGATTAAAAAATTCTTCTCTACTTTCGTTTTTCCAGCATGATTGAAGTAAGCGCTGTAAGAATTCCTCCGATCCACATCTGTGGCTTGACATATGTGAAAGAACTTTTGAACTTGGAGTACCAAAACCGGCAAATAATAATGTAAACGAAATTCAACTACATCAAATCGAATTTGTCCATTGAAGCCGCTGCTATAATACGAAATGCCGTTATAAATCTCTATGCAGTAGACCCATATATTTCAATTAAAACGCATTTTATTCTAAGATTTGGTGAATCTTCGCAACAAGAAATACGAAAATTGCGACCTGGTGAGGAATTAGGAGACCTTCAGAATTACTAAGGACTATGAATTGTCTGTCGTTTCACATAACTTCCGAAAGGGATTTTTCTTGCAACCAATGCCAACTTCTGTTCAAAGTATTTTGGCATCAATTACGCCAATAATTGAGGATAAAACCGCGGAAATTACGGATAGAATCTTCGAAGTGATCTCTTCAATCGCATCCTTGTCAACTAATGCAATATCCTCAAACAACGAAAATCGGATTCTTCCGGAAATCGAAATACTTAATAGGAGAAGCGGCGAGCTTTCGATTCAATAAAAGAAGTAAGATTATTGAAGTCGCTCTCGTTCACGCAGCCGTCCATCTTCCCGACCTAAAGACTCAACTGCAGGTTGGTACCGTAAGGAATTCCAAGAAGCAGCAAGGAAATGAAATCTACCATAAAAAATTTTCAACCTGATTAGCGATCCACAAACCGGTTGAATCTAATCTATCTAATCCACATATGTGGATTGCTAATTCAAAAAATTCCTCCAAAGAGAAATAAAAGCGACTACCTCCTCGGCCTCGCTGCCTCATGTTTCGTGAAGGTTATTTATCAAGGTCAGCTCATCAAACATTTCTTTTTTTTTATCGGTACAGGATCTGATGTTAGTGTACTTCCTGCATTATTTGCCAAGAAAAAGAAAAAAAAATGTATACAGCAACTGTCGGTCGCAAACACGTCTCATCAATGTATACGGTAAGACTTTTGACTCTAGATTTGAATTTCAGAAGGGTGTTCCCATGGCCGTTTCTAATTCTAACAGTTTCGATGCCTATAAGAGCTTATTTTTTTATATTATTTTAATATTTCACCCGATCTTTGAAACAGAAAATTAATAGATAATGCGATCAAATTAAATACTCGTTGCAAGTTTGTACCATCTGAAGTTCATTCCATAAACTTATTTCAGGCGAGATAATTTTTCGCAACTTTTTAAGAGAGTTTCCTGAACTTATTAATCTTTCCTGCTTTTTCTAAAAAAAAATCAAACACAATGTAAAATATTATATCGAAACTTCTTGTTCATCTGTGTTTTTTTTTCAAGCCTAACGATCAGCCCCTGATTGGCTAAAAGCATAATTTCATCATACACTTGATTTGGACCATATTAGACCTTCTAAAAGCAATTATGCGTTATTAATTAATCTCCTTTACATACTGTACCTAAGAAAGATAGTAATGATTGGAGATTACCAAACCTTGAACGTTCAAATTAAAAGGGAAAGTACTCTATTCCTAGAGCTACATAGCAAAACAAATTTCTCACATATTGATTTATAAAAGCTTATCAAATACCTATTCCTGAAGGTGATATTCTTAAAACTTCCATAAACACTCAATTTGGACTGTATAAAAATACTAGAATGCAGTTCCTTTGAAACGTCGCCTCTACTTTTGAATGTTTTGTTGATGAAGTTCTGATAAGTTTAAATTTTGTATATGCTTTCATCGGTGATATTTTGGTTGTATCATCTTCTAAAGAAGAACATGCACAATATCCATAATTACATTTTCAGCGTTTGTATCAGTGAGAATTGCTTATTAATCCTTCTAAGTGTACATTAGGAGAACCTATATTAAAATTTTTAGGATTGTAAGTATGTAAGGCTAGAATAAAACCTTTACTAAACAGAGTAGAAACTATTTTAAAACTTCCTAGCCATCCACTATCACACAGTTATGTCATTTTTTTTTGGGGGGGGGGGCATCTTAAACTTCTATAGAAGCTTCAATAGACCAGCTGTCCATATAATTACTCCCTCAGTAAAATTCCTCGAGGGCATAGAGAATAAAAAGACTTCAAAGAAAAAGTTAACACCAAATCAGTTCTTTCATGGACAAATGAGTCCATCACAGCTTTTGAACAGATAAATGAAGCTCTTTCATAGGTAATTTTATTACATCACCCTAAACGAAATGTACCCCTAAAGTATTTGGGTTGATGCTTCCGATTTTGCTGTTGGTGCTGCACTACCGCAATATAGTGGCAAGAATGCCTAAGACCTGGCAGCCGTTGGCATTTTTGTCAATGAAACTGACTTCTCCCCAAAAGAAATGGTCTACGTACGATAAAGAATTCTTAGCCATCTATACAATGATCACACGATTTCACCACAGTGTTAGGTGTAAGAGACTTAGTGATTTATATCACTCAAAAGTCTATTTATGACTTTCAGTAGAAAGAATGAATGAAGTCCACGTCAACTGGAACACTTGGATTTTATTTCACAATTATCTATGGATGTTCGGCAAGCCCCGAGTACAGATAATTTGGTATCTAACGCCTTATCTCGGATCGAAATCGGCTCAATTTCCCATAAAAGCTCTCTCAATTGGACATTGCATCAGCCTAGTTAGTAGATGATGAACTCAAACAACTTCTTTGATCAAATTCATCTTCTTTAATATTGAAACAGCAATATTTACCTTTAGAGGATATCTCGCTTAGATGCGATGTCTCTACAAATGTTCATCGTCCTTTAATCGGTAATCATTACCACAGGCAGGCTTCAAAATACAGCATAGTTTCTCCCGTCCTGGTATTTCTTCCTATACAAAAGTGATTACACAACGTTTCGCGTGGCCAAACATCAAGAGGAATATCAAGCTGTGGGTGAAATCCCGCCAAAGATTCACTGACATAAAAAAAAAACACCACTTAGTACGTTTGCCACACCAGATGCCAAATTTTAGCATATATACATTTCATTGGCCCTTTTCCTCCAGAGAATGATTAAAAAAATTGTCTCACAATAATTGACCAGTTTACAAGATGGATAGAAGTAAATAATGGTTGCTGAAACGATTTGGTGATCTCTTATCTGGCTGGATATCTCGTTTTTGGTGCCCTGCAGTCATATCAACAGACCAAGGTAGAAAATTGGAATCAAATCTTTTCAAGGAACTGAATAATTTCCTTGGAACTAATCGGATTCATTGCTGTCCCAATCATCCAACAGCCAATGGACTTATCGAAATAATACATTGTCACCTCAACAGTGCAAATAAGGCTTGTGAGACATCTAGGTGGGATGATATACCAATTGTTCTTAGCTTGCTTTCAGCTATTGAGAATGACATACATGCCCAGAATTTTTGTATGAGAGAAATTTTCGACTGGCATCTGATCTTTTTTCATTTGAAAAGATTTCTACAAGTAATCCTACATATGTCACAATGCTAAGGGATAAAATGAGGTCTTTGCAACCAGTGTCAACTTCTGCTCATGGAAGAAATTTTATATTTCTTCCAACTCTTAAAAGCATGTTCACATATATATCTGAGAGCTGATAACATTCAACCATCACTCTCACAACCTAACACAGATTCTCATTTAATCTTCAGGCAAAGTGACTAAGTTTTCACAACTCCTGTGAATGGAAAAAAGAAGTTTGTGCTAATATATCAAGTCAAACCAGTCATTTATTTAGATGATAACAATGTTGCTCTTTCTGGTCCTCGAGCATCTAAACCAGAGGAGAATAAAACGGAAATAACTATTGTATCCAGATAAGCAAATATATAAAACTTTTTCGTAATTTAAATCTAAACGACATGTCAGATTTCCCACAGCTTTGGAACAATCCATAATAGTTTTTTAATTAAAAAATTAATTTGATCTGTGTATACATCTAGATAAAATCATGTATTTCATGTTCTATTATGGGTGTAGATCTAAAAATTTTGTATGAATGTATTTTTAATTAAAATTAATTATACAATTTCTTTTAATATTATCTGCATCATTTACTTTTGTATATATTGTATGTCATAAGATTATCCTGTTATAATTTAGTGTATTTTGATAATGTAATACAATCCTGGGGGATTCCAATGGTGAAACCAAATCCCCTCTGTGCTGCTTTTTACTTCAGCACAATCGCAAGTAATAGAATCAAGAGACGAGGACTGACAGATTTCCTGTCAGAGGAGAGGATGCGAGATGAAAATAAAATTGTATGGGCTTTAATCGGAATCATTCGTTGATGTTTAATTTCTAAAGATAGAATAATGACAACCTTCTGATCATAGCAAATTATTTCCCATAATGATGCTTTCCCCGTAAGCTAATAAGTAGGTTTATCAGCAATGCATATTTAATATCACGACAAAAAGATACCCCACTCTCGACGATGCAAAAGAAATTGCATAAGATCATGAAATTCTATTCGTATAAGATAATATCCGTTAACTGATGATACTGGACTGAATCTTGGCAATTTCTGATTTTGAGACGGTTCTGGTTCACTTGAAAGGCGTTGTGTATTAAGGGCATGTTCGTGACATTCCAACTTTAAAAAATCAAATAACGTTACACGTCAGATGAATAAATGTGGATAGGGGGGTCACCGTCAAAAACCTGATGCACCGTATGTAATTATTGGAACACAAAGTTGGTCGTCACTTTAAGCCAAATTTGTAAGTTGCTATAACAAAAAATTTTCATTGGTATGTTGCTATTACTGATTACCATGGCAGATATGAATTTTTTTCCACATATTATGCACTTGCAGTGCCAGGATTTCCCCAATCACCGTTTTAGGTACTAATTTTTGTTTTTCTTGATAAATCAAAATGGCAAACTTAAATGTGCATGGTGGCCAAATTTTGTTTTATTTCGTGCAATAAATAACATGCTACAAGACTCCAAACACCTCTTATTATTTCTTGATCACCCTGTAAGTATGTGAGTATATATATATATATATATATAGGAAAAACAAATGTAGCAATCAATGATAAGTCTAACGTCTAAATAAATGAAGGCACAATTCAATATTTAAAAAAACTAATAAAAAATCTCCTTCTTAAAATGTAAAAATTTTGAAATAAAAATTAATAAAATAAACAATTTTTAGATAAATCAGTTTTTTTCTCTTTTTTTTTTCTTTTTATCTTAAAACTGTGAGGCAGATACAAATTGCCATAGGATTGAACCTGCAATATTCTGGTTTGTAGCCGAGTAATATAATCACAATATAAAAGCAATTACTTTTGTACCGTGGGTGTTATATGGCTTATGAAGATTTCACCAAAAATAAAATACACTAAAAAAATATATTTACATGTTACTTAGTTAGAATTCTACAGAAATGGTTCAAAAATATTTTAATACAGTTCTTTTTTTTTATGCCAGATTATTTGTTTGGCATATCCAGTATTAGAACATTTTGTTCAACATTTATTTAATTTTGAAGAATTTTTTGGTAGTCATGAGATGTTTGTTAAAAAATAAACATCATGAGATATCAAATGAGTTTCTTTTTCCTTTGAATAAGAAATATCAACATAGTCATAACTTATCTCTTAATGATCTTTTTTATATTTTTTTTTCTTCTTTTTGGCAAATGCATTTCATCTGTATGTTAAATATTAGTTGACTTCTACAAAGAGCCAGTAAATATAATGCAAACATATTTTTTTAATTTAATACAGAAGTAAAAATTAAGGAATAAATTAGTATCTATGAAAATACATCTTATGATTACAAAACTGTTTTCAGAAAGACATCAAGAATCATTTTGTTCAAAAAAAATTATTCTTACTGAAAATACCTTGAATAAATGCAACACCTAAGAATTTGTTTTGTAAACATTAAAATATAATGCTAGACACCAGTTATTTTTTCATTATAAAAAGTATATACCACAGTAATTTAAGTAAAGCTTTATAAGTCTTAAATTTTTTTCAAAAATGTCAGACCACACAGACTTTTAAAAAAGGCAATCTAGGAGCTTGATTTGATGAAACAACTAAGATTTAAACATCTTAGGCATTTGTAGGAGCAGGAAATCTAAAAATATTACAGTATATGTGTAGTGATGTCAAACAAAGCAAAATAATGGATAAAAGTTGAGTGAAAGAGGCCAAAGGGCATTGAAGTAGATTGTTAGTCTATAAAAAAGAAAACAATGGAAGCAAAGTGTCTGCAGATCTCAATGAGCCTCAGGTATCTTCAAGTGTCAATAATCATAGTTAGGAGGCATTTTCTACATAACTAGAAAATGTATAGAACAGTAATAATTCACAAGTAACTTGTCACAGATTTTAATAACAAATATCATCTACCATAATGCCATAACTACAAAACCTGGTTGACTCATAAGAGGAAAACAGTTATATGATTAGACAAAATATCTCCTGCACTTTTCCTAAAAACAAAATGGGTACAAATTTGGAAGCCACCTGTACAAGTGCATTATCATGATTTTTTCTTTCCAACTAGCAATTATGGAGGTGGCTTTATTGTGATATGGGCAACCCTTATTATGGTGTTCTGTAATCATAACTCTGAAAGGAAGAAACAATGAGAAAAAGTATAGAGAAGTTTTAGTTAACCAGGTCCATCCAATAATGATAGAAGTTTGTTTCCTACATAAGATGGAATTTATGATAATGAATTATGATGCTTCTATTCATATAACAAGATTAAATCAAATGATGGTTTGGTAGACATGAGGATGAAGTGATACATCTACTTCAGCCTGCACAGTCTCCTAATCTCAACATAATTGAGCCATTATTGTCAATTTTAGAGCATCTAACCCAGAACCAATATCCTTCACTAGAAACATTCCTAGAATATTCACAATATCTCCATGATGAATAATACAATTATTTTAAACAGTATTACAACTTGCATGCTTCAATTCTGCAATTAATCCAAATTGTAGTATGTGCCAAAGATGACACTATGTCTTTTTAATAAAGATTCTTGAATTCATTTGTAATGTTTCCTTTATTTTGATAACCACCTAATGAACTTAACCTCAAAATGAATTTGAAATAATTCATACTGAATTAATATTTTCTTTTATTTATTCTACAGTACAGGATTGCCTGTATTATAATCCGTCTGAAAAAGTAATAATTTCAGATCTACGCCTAAATTTTTAAATTCTGTAGCTATGAATTTAAAATTAAGGGATAATTGTTACTATACCATTAAAATTCTCATAAAAATCTATCCTTTATTGGTAATTTCTATATTAAATACTAAAATTTCTATATAAAACACAAACAAAAAATAATAAATGTTTACAGATTTTGTTCATAAAAACCATTATGAAGTAAGAAAAAAAAAGTTCACTTATTTTTATTGCAATAGAAATTCTTGAGATGTAAGATAACATGTACAGAAAAGTAAAAAAAAATATTGCTGATAAATCAGTAGTATTTTTAGCCACGGCATTTTTTTAAATAAAAAGTTAGGAGTACTTTTTTTTTTCATTCATAAATCAGCATAATAAATGTTTACATTTTATAATAAAAGGAAGCACTATTTTGAAATTAATTCATCATTAGGAGCTATTTCATTAGCATTAGAGACTATGTCATCCAAAAAAATTTAATTTTCCTTTTGTTAAAAAAAGGAAAAAAAATCTAATATATTGTATTTTTTAGTATATTGTCAGCAAGTTTAAAAATCACACACATATTTGCATACTTATAATGTATGTTTGACAGTTCAAGTCTTTTAAAATTAAAGACAATGATAAAAAAAATTACAATCTGTAACTCCAATCATAAAAATTTCTACATGTTTAATTTTATTCCAAGAATTTTCAAGATAGATACACAGGTTTGACTACTTATTAAAAGAGTAGATGGAAATAAATACTGAATTTCATCCTTAAAATTCTATTAAGAAAAGAAATTTATATGAATATAAAGCACACTGATTTAAAAATCTAAACAGATTGGCAAGAAGAAAAAAAAGCTCATCTTATAATATAATTTAATTATAATTTTAAATTAAACTGACACAAAATAAAATATTAGTTTACATACCCTGTATAACATTCTTGGTAGGAAGCTTTGCTTGCTTTGTATTAGACATTAGTCAGCCATGCCTACTTTTATAGCAATAAGTGATTAAAGCAAAATAGGCAAGTGTACTTGTAAATCTGAAAAGATATTCTTCTTTAAACTTAATCACATATTCACATCAAATAATTCTGAAATTTTGGCATTTACTAATTACTATATACATGTAAAAGTATAATGTAATATAAAAATATCGATGGTTAATTTTCTGTTACAATAAAAATATCAGTAATATACTTTGTTAATCTGAATAATTAAACATTTCAAAATAATAATAATGGCAGTTTATTATATATCACTGAAAAAATTAAATTTTGCATTGAAAGGCCTGATTTAAAGTAAGAATGAATGACTCACTATTAACATTCATAAATATACAGCCTTATGCATAGTTCTGTAGTTTTGTACAAGACAAAGTTTCTAAGGAGTTATTAAAAGTTTTCAAAAGATTCAATCAATTTTTATTTTCTAAAGAAATTTTAAAATACTGCATTAAATAATCCGATTATTTATTATTACTTCCTTCTAAGAAAAGTATCACATCCCGTCAAAAAATCTTTATACAAATTAATAAAATATTATCTTAATAAAAAAAAATTATTCAATTCCTAGCATGGGTAAACATATTCAAGCAGAAAAAGAATAAAGATTGCTTAGTGAAAATCCATTAGCTTATTCAGTGTTTTTAGTACATTTCACAATGATATAGGTTTTTTTTTTTTTTTTAAGACTTCCAGTTTGACAAAAAAAATTTATCAGAAGGATTATGCAAGAAATATTTGGTACACAAAAAAAATGCCAATTCAAATCAGGAAAAAAAATCTGAACTAGTTCTAATAAATATGTGGACAGAAGAGTATGAATATTCATAAAATTTTCCTTTCAGGAAAGTAAATCTTTATTGCTTATTCTCTAAATTAAAACCTGCACTAAAAAAAAAGTTTTCAATTTTAAAAAATCAATTTTATGATTGTCTTTCCTCCTTCTTCCTTTTTTTTTTAAAAACTTTAAATAATGAAAAAAACTTGGAAGAATTCCTAAATTACTTCTACAATTTACTTTTAATTACAATTTTTAACACGAATAATTTGTATTCCAATTGTTAACTGCTTTGCAAATAAAAGACCGGTACCTGAAAAATAATTTTGCAGAATATTTCCATTCAAAAGATCCATATTTAATAATATGTTTGAAATATTAAAATCTAAATGCTTACAAAATTTTGTTTTAATCACTAAAGTAAAAAATCTGCAATGGTACAAAGTCAGGAAATGTTTGATTTATAATCTATAGTAACCCATATCCATTATTTAAAAGTAAAGTGCTAGAATGCCTTTTTCATTTGCTGGGAAAGTAACCTGACATTCATGCCTTCAGAACCTATCCTTCAATATTTAACTAGAAATTACTTTAACTCTATAAAAGTTGTTTCACTGTGAAGTTCTTTCATTTACTGGAAAAGCAGTCTAATAACCGACAAACAAAAACTGCTTCATATTACTTTTAATTTAAAGTAGTTTATTTTATTATACAATGCATGCCACCTATCTGCAGAGAAATATAACACAAAATTCTACAAATTAGTCAATTCTGAATAGTAAAGCACTACAAAAATATTTAGTATTACTTTCTTTTATAATTTTACTTGTTTTTCTTGCAATGATTCTCACTAATTACCAGAATTACATTATTTGACAAAAAACTTTTTACTACGAGAGCTTAGAGTATTAAGATAATTTTAAATCAATATTCTTACAATCACAATCCAATATATATATTAAATGTTTCTTTAAAACAAAAAAACTTTTCCAAAAGTTATTCAAAATATTTTTGTCTATGTTTTCATTATTATTTTTTAAATATTACCATATTACACTTTTCGAATTTTAAATAAAAGTCTATTAGAAATTTTCCTAAAATAAAGCTCATTATCTTTTATCTATCAATGCTTTTTACAGAAGATAAGACTACTTAATATTTTTAGACTGATTTGCATAATTTTTCATAATAAGTGAATAGTATATATAATTAATATTTATTTTTCGGCTCTAACTACCAACTCCTTATGCCAGCTTTGGACTTTAGAGAGATGAGCATTCAAATGTTCTTCAAATATTTCTATTGCTGATATTTAATACACGAATATAAGTTGCAAACCAATTAAAAATGTTTCACATATACAGATTTGTATGTAAATAACTGCACACATAATAAATAAAAAATATTTAGATATTAAAAGCAAGATTTTAATCACTTAATCCAATAAATAATTCGTTTGGAAGTAACACAGAAAATAAAAAAGACTATCTTCTGCTCTAGATTTCCATTTAAATATAAATGATTATATCAAAATGTAATGATTATATCTATGATTATGATGTTATTTTCATCTTCTTTAAAGTAATTCAAAAGTTAAATCAATAATTTTTCATAAAATATAAATTAGCTTTGATATTTTTTAAAAAATACACTAGATTTTTTTAGAACAAAAAACAGATCATGGGAAATATTTTTGAAGGATTTTTTCAGAAATGTCTCATTTACAAAATTCATCTAGAGAATTTTAAAATTATTATACTAAAAATTTAAGCGAATAATTTAGTAAGAGAACAAATTAATTAACAAGCTACAGAAAAGATGGAAAGATAAAACTAGAGTTTGATTTAATTTAATTTTTAGTAAAACAAAAATTAGTCTTTAATAATTAACTCCCAACATAGTTTAGTAGCAGATTGATAATTTTTAAAAATTTTAACAGGTAAGAAGTTTATATATATTTTTTAATAAATCAAATTCAAGGACAACTACTTCAGATTCATATATAAATAAGTATCTTTAACTACATGTTTGATTGCAATATTACAATTTCAATAGCAATGCAATAAATTTAAGGGAAAAAAATTAATCCAACTGAAATTATATTAAGAAAAAATAAACATTAAAAAACTCTACTAATAAATAGAAGACAAACTTGATAAATTGTACAAGTAAGGGTTTCATGAAATGTTATTCATTGAGGTTTTAATGTATTTCATTCAAATGAACATTAGCATTTTTTAAATAGTGCACTAATTAATTTAAAATTAAAAGAGCATTCATACATAATACATTAAAAAGTTCAAATAAATAATATTAATTTAGAAATGATTACAAAAATTAAATACTGGGACTTTTCAACATCATTTGATATACATTCTTTTACATCTCAAAACAAATTAGCTCAACTTCAGTTATTTTTAGACACAGAATTCATTATAAATTTTATAAACAATTTTAGAATGAAAACATTTAAAAAATAAAGATTTGGAGCGTATTGAAAAAAAAACCTAATATAAAAAAATTAAAATGAAGAATAGGAAATAGAAGCATATAAATAAATGCATGTACATAACCTTTACAAATTTATAGCACTTGTGATTATTTTAACCTCAATAAAATAATATGAAATGTTATTATGAGAGCATTCAAAAACCTTCTCATGCAATATGCTTAGAAATTATAACAAATAATGATTGTTGGTACATTATGTTCTCAAACAACTTTATTTATAGATACAAAAAGACAACTAAACACACAAAAAATTTAGAACTCTGGCTTTACCATATTCAAGGCATAATTAATTCAACTAATGATGTTAAAATCACAAGAAGCTTTTTTTTAAAAAAATTTTAAAGTAATGCAAGAAAATTGTGAAAAAACTTCTATGAAGTCCTCAAAAATTTTATTAAGTTTCCATAATAAAATTTGGGTTTTAAATTTCAAACAGTAAGGTAGTTTGCGATATAATGGCAATTTTCTGAATTTTGAGGAAAAAATAAATCTAAAATTTTCAAGTGAAATATGAAGTAAATTAGTAATAAAAAAAGTAAGAAACATTCCTTCCCAGATGAAAAGGATGTTTAAATTTCATTCTACTTTCTATTGTTGTTGTTGCTTTCTTTTCTTTTCTGTTTATTTCTTTAATTGAGGAAAGATAAAAAAAATTGCTTTATTCTTTGTTCTTTTTAAAACAATGAGGATGCTTTGATTTCAAAGGTTTTGCATAATTTTGAAAATCAAAATACCAATATCAAATTGCAAATAAAATATAGCTTTCATATCCAAAAATAAAACTCAATATACAGAATTTAAATTATGAATAATAATTCTTAACATGAAACAAAGGAGATGTAAAAAGACTGCGAATATAAAATGGCTATAGCATATTAGTTTAATAAAAAAAATATATGTTCAGTTTTCTAAATGAAATTAAGATACAATTCTTGTTAAGTTTTGTTCAAATTAAATAACAGGAATTCCAAATACTTGCTGATTTTATCTTTTCTTCAACAATGTTACTATTTATCCTCACTTAGTTTGCCTTCTTTTCACTCAGTGTCATCCAGTTTAAAGAGAATAATTCTATTTTGTAAATTTTTATATCTACTTAGTAAGAAATGAAAACATGAAAATTTTTTAATATGAACTATTATTTTATTTTTAATATGAACTATTTATTTATATTACTATTTTAAGCCAAAATTTAACATTTATCAAACTAATAAGATCTTTTTAATACAAATTAAGGTTTTTGTTATTTTTATAGAATAGTAATTGCCCTTGGTGTTCATATGTTTCACAAGAATATTGGTTTTACTTAATTTCAGATAATCATTAAAGATATATTTTCAAATCTATAATTATCCTCTATTATCAAGTATTAAAACTGCACTATTGTAACTCTTATACATTCTCATTCAATAAATAACTTACTTTAATGCAAATCAGTCATCTAATATTCTATCTCATCTAATCTTATTTAAATTATAACTATCTGATTAATCTAATTTTAATTGTCGATCAGCTGGTTTGTCAGAAATAATAGCTATATTTCATTATAATTAAATCATACAGACACAATTTCAAGATCATGACTCTGCTAAATTATTAGACATTAAAAAGCATCTATTTTAATTGTCTCTCATATATGTTTTATTTATAGTGTTCATGAACATTTCTCATGGTGATTAGTTCCACAATATTACAGCAATATAAAAAATGTAAATATCCAGGTCATCTTATATATATATATATAATTTTATTATTGATCATTTCTAGTTTTCAACAATGAAAGAAAATCTGGCAGTCATATAGTTTATGAAATAACCAAAAGAATTTGAATTTCAGGACAACATGTAATCTAATAATGGAAATTGGGCAAAAAATAATTCAGAAAACAGGAAAAATTTAGGAAAAGTTACATTGTAAAAAATTCCTTTCATTAAAAAATTCATTATTTTTTAAATTTTTAAACAGAATAAAATTTACTATTGAGCAATAATACTTTCAGAAGTTATGGTGATAAAATACCAAACACCAACTTAATTCCTTATTAATAAAATTTCAAGAAAAAAACTTCTATGTGCACATTTTCATTATAACAGTTATAAATGTTCCAAATTTATTAGCATTATATCAAACTGTTTAACCTGTAGAGCAAAAACATATACACATTTATTTTTATTAGCCGCACAGACTACAAATGAAAAATACAATGAATAAACATTTTTCAAAAATGCATATTAAATAAACTAACAATATCATAACTCTAAATATTTATTTAATGCAAACTTAAGAACTGAAATTTATCAAAGTTAAAAAAAATTTCATACTTATATACAGCATATTTGTTGGTTACAGTACATTTGTTAGTTATACCTTATAATTTTAGTTCATTTATAAGTGCTTTTGAATTCACATGAACAATAAAAACAATTCATTACATACAATAATTTTTTTATAAAAAACTGTGAGTCTATAATTTAATGCTCAGCACATTTCATAATTTTTTTTTCTATCTCACAAAAAAAAAACCATCTATGAAATTAAAATTTTAGTTTTGGGATTCTGAGTCAGTTTTATCAATTTTTGTTTTGCGATAGATTGTGCATTCATAACACACGAGAATTTTAATGCTAAGATTTAAAAATGTATTTTAAGGACATTTCCATTCCTTCATAAAATATTTCCTTTTTTAAATTTCTGTAGTAATGTATTTTCTAGTGTAGAATATCATAAAGTTATACATTTCACAAAGTTGTTATATTTTTTTACATGAAAGAGAAATTGAAAACAAAATGAGCTGATATTGAGAAAAATAAGCTGAAATTCCTTTTTATTTTTAATAATGTTCAAATTTTTACGGCATATTCTTCTAAATCCCTGAAGCAAATATTTATAAATTACAGTTGCTTATCAAAATATATTAGTTTTAAATTATAGCAAAACTTCTATGCTGAAATATGAAGTAAAAAAATTTAAAATATATTATACACAAACTTTAAAAATATGCTGTTTTTTTATATCAACATTAAACTTTACAGGAAAAAATTATAAATGAAATTAAATTCACAGGGGTTCATAATAAGAGAAGTTCATAAAACAGAAAAATAACAAAATTGAAATTTTATTTTTATTAACGAAATGTAAAAGAAATTTTGAGTTAATTTCAAAAACATATTTTTTAATTAAAAAGTAAACTAACACATATAAAGATTATAAAAGTTATATAATATTTTATTTAAGGATAGTGCAAAACATAAACTATTTGGTTTACTTTTCTTTCTTTTCCATAAGTTTTTCACCCTTCCTAGTTAATGTTAATTGGAAATTTTAGTGTAGACAAAATTAGATTTCAAAGTAGAAAGCTTTTTCATTATTTATATTGGTTGATGAAATAATTCATTTTTATATATTTATTGTATTAAAAGATTTGTAAATTTTTAACTACTAATACTTTCGTGTTCTAAATTTGAAACATTTACTATTAACATTTTTAGTATATTAAGAAGAGTTAAGAAAATCACACTAAAACAAGAACTTAAAAGTCAAAATGTTTCAAGTTGTGTATTAATACCTTGAAAATAATAATAGAAAAATATTTCAAAAATGCATTCAGAATAACTATAATTAATGTCAAAAATCTTTTAAAACATTTAAAAGTAATGAACCGGTGTTTACATTAATTATATACATAATTTTTCATTTCTGATGGTTAAACATCATGTATAAAATTCTTAAATCCTATTTCAAAAAGATTAAAACATACTTCTTTCACAATAGTTACATTCATTCAGGCATAAGTTCCATAAATATTTCGCTTTCTTACGCTAACTAAAATCATAAAAAAAATATTTCGTAAATAAATACTGATTATAGCATTTTTTTTTTTTTTTTAATATCAAGTAATATGAAGGTACTGACAGATGGTTCGAATGTGAATTAAATTTTACAATTACAAAGCAATCTAGTAACATATTTTCGCTATATAACGTTTACAAACGTCTTTAAAATAACAAAGGCATCAAAATAATTCCCAATTTCGGTACAGTGTGCTAAAAAGACTATAAATAGAATACCGAAAGTAATACTGGACAAGACAGTCGTCTGTCAAAAACTGGGAAAAGGATAAAGCAGAAACAATCAGAAAGATTAAAACTATTATCTCGGTACATAGAAATAACCAACAGATTATTTGTATCATAAAAAAACGTTTTAAATGAGATATATACTTTTAAAATGATTTTAAAAAATAAGATATCTTTACCTATCTTTAACACTATATTTACAATTTCTACACGCACTGTTAAGGTCACAGTTACTGAAATAAATGTTAAACATTCGATTTCTTTTTGTGCTTCCATCGGTTAGAATACAGAACTTAAAAATCTTTTACTTAATCAATTGTATTTTAAACAGGCATTGGAATCCAATTCGTTTTTCCTTCTCAAAATAGTAGTTAATTTCATTTTTCTTTTTATATTCCTGTTCACAAGTTGCGAAGGCTCATGAACGTGAAATTTCAATTATCTTTCTCCTGCATATAATTCCTATTAAAAAATAATGTTATAAGGATGATTATCGTTTTTTTTTTTTTCATTTTTAATTTCGAACTAAATGAATAGAATTAAGTTCAAGAACAGTACATTTTTGACAAATGTGTCATCAAAACTAACTTGACTTTTAAGCGGCAAGTAAAAGAATTAAATACGCAAAAACTATCTATTCAGTAATTCGTGATCGCTTTTAAACACTACTTTTATGTTTTCGTATTTTACAAATATTTCCTTGGCTGCCCATTAAGGTTTTGTTGTCAGATTAACAAGAAATTAAGCTTTCCCCACCATTACCATTGCCCCTTCCGTCGCAGCTCACAGCTGTTTTTCGACGACCGTGAAACGCTTAACAAGTTCTTTCGCTCACAGCTGAAACGAAAGACAATTTGATAATAAAATAAAGTATAACTTGAAATTATACTTTAAAATAGTAAAAACTTAAACATTAAAGAGGTATAAAAACTATTTTTGAGCTATAATATTCTCCATATAAGATGAGGAAAAGTTAGTATTTCAATTAATTCTTATTTAGATATGTTCAATTTATTATGGAAACTTCGTGAAGCTCATTTTTTTATTTGTTTGTATGCCAAATTGCATATTTGTTAGTTGTAGTGATATATATATATATATATATA
>JAOUZG010038069.1:5912258-5934252 GCA_026289955.1 Argiope argentata | reverse complement strand
TATATATAAGAAGAATAAAAAACAGATATGTAAGTGAAAAAATGAGAAATCCGGTCTGATGACTTTCTCAAGGGTCACCATCAAGCAAGGATTCCAATAAAAAGTGGAATTTTTTTCTGTAAAGAGCTAGACTATTGTCTAAAAAATTAACTCTTTTATGACCCGAAAAATTCCGAATTTTAAAGTAGAAGAGAGGCATCAATTTTTAGCACAAAAAACAAAAGAGAATTAGAAAAAAACAAAAAAAGACAATTAAAAAAACTCACAAATAAAATTCAAGATTGAAGAAAAAAACATGTATCACAAAATACTAAATACAATAAAAAATAAACCCATATTAGCAAAAGAACAAATCAGAAAATAAGAAATCTAGAACATACCCTTAAGAGAGAGATGTGCACCCAAGCAGTGCTAAAGAGCAAATGAAACAGACTGGAAGAAATTGAAGCGAATGTCAAATCAGGAAGGATACTGGGGAAGAGTGCTTTGTCCAATCAGAGATTAGTTTAGGCCGTCAAATCCCACCCCCGATACGAAGACTGAAGTTTTAGCTAAGGAATGCGTAGATTATTCGATTTCGGGCTTTTTTAATTCAAAATATTTTGTTTTTATAGGTTTACAATCTGATGGTTAAAAGGCAAATGTAGGGAGAAGATTTTTAATATAATAAAGTTAATTGTATTTTCCTCTGATTTTTAGAAGCACGGGATTATATATATATAGAATTTTAAACAGCTTTTTTCCTGGCGATACATCTGGCCGATAAAGCCGATTATATAAAAATTTTATATATAATAATTTTATAAACAATTTTAATCATTAAGATTTAAATAAAAATTAATAATCTTTCTAATATTTTTTTCTTCAGAATAATGAATCAACCTAAATTTCCGAATGTACTGAAGAGTTAAAAATAATGAGAAAATAACTAAGAGAGAAAAAAAAATTAATTGCAATAGTACTTAGTATTTTCTGAATCACCATTTAAGTATCTTGTAGTTGGCCTTACTTAGAAAACTGCATAGAAATATTGGAGTGAAGTTTATTGATTCATTAAAATTGGAAGAGAACCATTAGTAGTTCAATTATAATTTTAGAAAATAAAAGTGCACCTAGTAATGGTGCCACATGTAAGAAATATTTACCCAGGTGGCACATCTTGTAGCACAATATTGTGAGATATGATATGATATTCCACAATATTAAACAATATTGTACAATATTTGTGTGTTACTAAGGTATGTACTGTCATCTATAAATATGAACCTACAAACTCGATTTCTTAGTAGTACATGAAAACCCAGTCAATATGACAAATTCTACAGTAGAAAGTCTTTACAACTCTAAATATAACTCTTGCAACTTTTTTTCAAATAAATCAAAATAACTATTTTACTTTTTCTACATGTATATGGTAGCCAAGATATCTTTTAAGAATATTATGTTTTCAAACGAACTTTTCTTCGACTCAAGAAGCTTTCCATTTTTTAGTTTTCGTTTCCCGTACTTAAATGTGGAACATCCAATTCCCTTTTAGATCAAAATAAGAAAAATGTTTCTATTAAATTACTTTCTATTTATAAAGTTAAGTTTCTGAGAAACGTGATATAAAATATCTTTCTAGTCACGAGAAGCAAAAATCGTGAGTTTTATATTTATGTCTTGATAAGTATTGTATAGAGTGCATATCGCATGAGTTTTGTGTCTGAAAACTTTTTTTACGTAATCTAAATCTTTAAAATATATCATTATTTTTAATGGTCTAAAACAGAAATGTAAATAAGACTATATTCCATTCACGTTGTTTTACAATAGTTTAAAATCGATAAATATTTTCCTTTTTGTTTTATGGAAAACCTAAAAAACTTGGAGAAAATGAAACCAATTCACTTTTACCCTTTGAACTCCAATGGTGTCCCTGACTCCTCATTCAAGATTGTACAACATTTTGACTTTTTATTTGTTTATTTTTCAAATTTAATTGTTAAAAACTCCTACTTAATGGTTAAGAGATGTAGATTAATTTTTCAAAGAATTTCGACTTGAAAGAATTATATATGTTTATTTTTCATAGCAATAAACAAATCTTTATATTAGGTGAATAATTTTGCTTCTAATTATTTTTCGGACTGCAAAGGGTTAACATGATAAAATCAACAAAAGGAACCTCCTTATAAGGAAATGGATAATGATGATGATGTAGTAATTGAGAAATCAAATGATTGTTTTAGCTCTTTTTTTAATAAGTGTGGCTTAAATTAGTTATATTTGCGTTATATTTAATGATAAGTTAAATTCACTTATATTCGTAATATCTCGTACCAAATTAATATATATTTAAATGATTGCGTTTTTATTTGCGTTTACAAGTTTCTTAAAATACAAACCGTTCGATTGTCACTTTTTTTTCTTTCGATTTTGGGTCAAAATTTGATAGTGGTTCCCTATGGAAGTGGAATCTGTGTACCAAATTTTATCTATCTACTTCGTTTTGTAATTATACTGTTAAGTTATATTCGAACAGCCAAATAGACAGGCTACCTCTGAGCGGAGTTTGATAAAAATCTGATGAATATCGTCAAATTTGGCATAAGGACCATATATCAAATTTCATACATTTATATTAAAATGTTTTTCAGTTTTCATCGAACTTCCTGGCCGTTATCATGCTTTCTCTTCACGGGGAATTAAAATTCATTTAATGAAATGTATATGGAAAAATAAAATGTATTTGGCAGAATTACATCTCATTTGTTGATCATGAATATCGAACTGTTTGATTGGTGTAATGGTGGTAATAAGACAAACCATATTATTCAGAAGAATAGCATAAAAGTTTCATGGTAAAAATTACATAATTATTCCATGTTGAAAAAAAATGAAAACAAGGTTTATTCAGAATCAATTCAATGCATAAGTAGTTATTCTAATACTGAGAAGAAAAATGTATTTATTAGTTAAATAGTTCAAGAATATAAATATTTTATTATAAAATCTAATTACATATTTATTAAAAAATTAATTAGATAAAAAATGAAACACAATCGTAGGATTAAAATACGAAAGATCTTTATTAAATTACAAAAAGGCTGTTTCATAATATAACAGATCATTAATATAAATAACAATATATTCTCAAGTGACTTTTTTTCATTAAAATTTATTCAAAACAGTTCTAAAATTCAACACTAGTATAAATAAATAATTTTTTAGAAGATTATTAAACTTACTTCAAGAATCTCGATAAAATTCATTAAAATTCGTTTGTAAAGAACCAAAAAAAGTAAAATATTTCTAATCGTATATTTTTCAATTGTATAGGCTCTCAGTAATTAAATTGCTTTTTTATTAAAATAAAAATGATTTTTGTTTTTATTAATAATTTTTGAGATACGAAATGATTAATAAATTTAAAAAATAAATGCATAAATTTGATTTAAAAATGTTAAGAAATACATAAAATATTTTACTGTTTCCATTTACATGATTAAAAATGGCTTAACAATTTTTAATTTGAGAAAAATTATTTATTTCGATATGACGATAACAGTGTACAACAATTTAGTTTATTTTGTTTATAATTCGAAAGTAATATAATAAATACAGATTAATTGTTACCTGATGTTCTCAAATATTTAAAAAATATTTGAGAGGTAATATTCTTTTACTCTTAATAGAATTTCAAATCTCATGCTAAATTTTTTTTGATTAATTCTTTTTGATTGTTGTATTACATTTTTCCTCTTCAGTAATCTAGCAGTGATTTGTCTGAGAATTTTTATGTTCCACCGCTGCAAAGTTATTTAAATCGAACACAAAACTATCAAGTACAGAGCATTTTTGAGTAATAAATTGTTTCCTTTGGAGAAATATTTTTTAAAAATTAAAAATAAAACTGTATAAATTATCAAAATTAAATCACTATTTTTTAAACAAGAGAATGTTAGAAGATTAATTTCTCAGAAGATGAAAAATAAATTGTATATGTAGTATACAAATGCAATTGATTTAATGAACGGACTTGACAATCTCATGAAAGATATTATTGCGGTGTCAATAAGAAACTGATATCTATTCTTAAATATGTTAATACCAAAATGTACATAATCTAATTGTTTTAAAAATTTAACAATTTTTTTTTGTAATTACAAGCAATGGATCCCAAAATTAATTCAACCTGAAGCATTTTATAATAAATTCATTCCTTTCTTGTATATTTGTCCAGTTTGAATATATTTTGGTTCATTTTAATTCATAACGTGGACCACACTGAAAACAATTTTTAGCTTAGTATTTAACTTATTCAAAATTAATAATAGCAATAAATTTCACTTAATTCAATTAAACTTGTGCTATCGATGAGTTTGCTTTATTATCCAGTAATATATATGACTGAGAGTTACGCGCTTCAAAACAAATAATTTAACGAAAAACTTTGTCTTCATTTGCTGACATACATCAATAAATCAAATAAAAATAATGAAATCAGCGTTTCTGACATTTTGTAAAATAGAATTACTTTTTAATTATAAATACTGATATTATTATGATTTATTATATTAACACTCTCGGAAAATCTTAGTTCATATTATAAAATTTATTATTTTATCAATTATTTAATAGTATTATGTTAGCGAAATTTATGTGGATATAGACAACTTTAGTTCTCTAAAGTATGGAAAAATTTTAAATTATGAGGAACATTAAATAAATTACTCAAATTCTGTGGCTTTTGTGAAAGGAAGCATAACAAAATGTCTCTAAAAATATATATGTTGTACAATTTTATACCTTTAAAAGGATAATTTTTATTACCTTGATGTTATAAATTACATAATGCACCATAAGACTCTATAATGCTTATCGTTGGACCTAGAGCTACTAAATTTTGCATAGAATTGCTTTTTGGTTGTATGTGCTCACCAAAATGAGTTTACCCAAACTTTAATTCGACTTTTAATTAAAAAAATTAATGAAAATTTAAATTTCTTTTCGCCATAATTTCTGAATATATTGTATCTCAAAATCAGTTCTTCAGTAATTTTAATACTTATAAAATATACTTTTCACCGTTACTATTCTTATTTCTCTAATTCTAATGAAGTTATAAAAATGTTTTGATTATCGATCTTTAAAAACAACACTTTTCATTGCTTTAATTATTGTGTCTGTATTCTTGTTCGCTGTGTGACAATATTAAATACATTTTTTTGCATACGCGTTATCATTTTTGTAATTATACAATTTTCAAAAATGTATTGGATAAATTAAAGCTAAATCTTTATTATGCTATGATGTGTTTGCATCTCCTTTCAATTTCCTTAAATAACTCTTATATTTTTTTAAATTATAAATAATCTGATTTTGAAGAACTCATACAGAGATAAGATTACGATAATGATAACAGTATATTTTGGTTAAAAGAGAATATCTGAAATAAGCATATAAATGGGATGAATTCTTTAAAACATCATTTATTAAAAAATATTTAATGTAGATCTTTATTTATATACTTAAAATGTTTAAAATGTGCAGAATAAATTTTAAAAATATTTTCAAGTCACTTGAAGTTAGTATGTAGCTTTGTTTTAAGAAAATGTCAGAAAACTTGTGAAATGTCTTCAGGTTTTCCTGTATGAGTTGTGTTAGTATTAATATTATATATTAATAAATGAAAAAAACGTAATAAATAATATTACTTAAATTAGTAAATAATTATATCATTTTATTATAAATTAAAATTATATAATTATTAATATTAATATTATTTCCTAAATGAAATGAGAAATATTTTCTTGCGTGCATTTTTAGAAATACATACTGTATTTCATTATTTTAGAATGCTGAAGATATCAATTATTATTTTGAAAACTCATTTTAGAGTTTTTAATAGAATGCTTTTGAATTTTAGAACTATAAATGATGAACCCTATATTATTCTAGAAGTATGGGTTGTCATATTCTACTTAAAAAATCTTATTCATCTACATATTCTATATATACATAATACATTATCCTTCACAACTTTTTCACAGTAAAGTCAAGTGACACAACTGTATTTATCCTCGGTACCATGCCAAAGACAAGAATTTAGCCATCATCTTATTTCAACTTATGTCTTTTTGTCTTGAAACAAATCGCATATATTCTTAATCTAATGCAACTTAGAAAATTTTGTTCTAGAATTTCCATCAAATTGCAATTTTTTCATCTTCTCTGAATCTTTGTTCATTCCAAATGGATATAGTTTAGTGAACATTCCTGCGTATCGCTGCTGCGTGAATACGACGCAATAATGCTTCTGTTTCTGGGTACATGTCCTTTGGATCGTCCAAATGCCTTCTTCTCCTGCCGAACATATTTGAGAGAGATGCGAGAGGTAACAAAGCAGCAGCTGCAGGCGCTACAAAAGGCAGAGAGACCATAGCTGCTAAAGCAAGCGGACCCATCACGCCTAATACAGATTCAAATCCCGGCAGACCTTTAACCATAGAACCTGTATGAAAGAAAATTAGGAAAATAATTTAATATAGCAAAACATCACGAATTTAAACAATGGTAATTCATTAAGTTTATTATTTCATGAATCTTTTGTTTAGAGTTAACATTTTGATGGAAACAAATGCCGCTTATTATTGAAAATCTTTTTTTTCTTTTGGGAGTAGGAAAGTTTTGAAGACATGGGTCAGTGCAAATTGAAATCTCAATCGTTTCTTATGCATAGACAATATACATTTTCATGATTTTGTTGTTGTTGTTACTTATGGCTCTTGCCATGGACAAGATCCGCTCATACATCAGCAGATTTTAAGCCAGTTATACACGTCTCTTGTTTTACAAGTAGCGCCATCTGGGGCCAAGAGTACGACTTAGCTACTCACATGTCACAACCTTTTTTTGGGAGCGGATTACATTCATGCAAATTCATTCATACATCCCAGGCCATAATTTAGACCTGTAACAGAGAACGATCACCTCTGACCCAGTACCCCCAGTGATATTACTCTCGATATGGAGGACTTTGCGACCACGAAGAGATCTAACGAGCGCCAATCGTTTTATGATTTTAATTATATGAGTCTACATCATTTCAATGTATCAGGGGCGTGAGGAAATTGAAATGGAACCATCGAAATTCCCAACCAGTGGCACCCTTCCCTTCCACGTGCAACGACGTAATATATCACATTTTGTGTTTCTGATAATGGTTACTCTGATGCACCCGAAGGCATGCTTAAGAATTTGAATGATCGGAACGCCGTGACAGCAAAGACAGGAACTATAATTGAATTGAAAATTATCATAGTCAATATAAACCCCCTCTCGTAGGCAGGGCCGATGCATCTGGGGGATGTGGCGGATGCTATGCACCAAAGTCCCGCCATTGAGTCCATTCCTCCACCAAGATTAAGAATTAAAATAATATTTTCAACGCTAATAACGTTACGAATTACTGAAAGTATACAAGTTTGTTTCCACGTGACTGCCTGAGCGCCAAACGTCGTTATTACGCAATGATCACATTAATATCTTTAAAGAGGAAAAAAGCTCATTTAGGAATAAAGAAATCCCTTTTACACCTATTAAGACAGAACGGCGTGCATTTTGTTCAAACAAAAAGTAAAACATAGATAAATTAAACTATCAACTAGCAATGCACACTGCATTACTTTATCACAAGCACGACCGGAATGAAAAGTATTAAGGAAAAGATTTAAATGGAACAATTGACGGATTTGAAAAAATACGAATATTATGGTCCAGTGCAAGCAGAGCCTGATTAAGGCAGGGACATGCGGGGAAGTTACCCTGGGTCCCCACATCAAATGGGGCCCCAAATCGAATAAAAATTTATTTTTCTTCTCCTTCTTTAATGAACGTTCTTCATTATTGGAGTAGTAAAACAGAATTGCTCTCCAAAGAAGTTTTTGGCCCGTGCCCATGTTAGGCTAAGTCGGGCCTTGAGTGCAAGTGTATAGAATATTATTAATATAAAGTGGGTTGATTTGCTGCCATTCATCACATACCAGGTAATAGCGTATCATATAGTAATTTGATAATTCATTCTCTAAACTGCTTTATACTGTTAGATATTAGGACATACCCCTTTGGGTGTCAAAAAAGAAAATTATCAGAAAAGAAAAACGAAGATAATCTAAACTTCAAGAAGTCCCAAGTAGGTCTGTTTCCTTGCCTACGAAGTAATTATAACAAATAAATTGATTCAAATTCAGAAATTACAGTTCCAACTTCGATTGAGGAAGAAAGTTCCACTCAATGTACACAGTTTAGTTGAATTCAATCGTTGAAACGGCGAAATTCGTTGAAGAACCGTGTGTTTATACAAATATGACTGGACCAGAAAATAAGGACGAAAATAGCAATAACAAGTATGATTAAGAGAGTATAAATGATCCTGGTATATGGCTAAGTATTATAACTGATAAATCTGGAATGTTTTGTATTAAAATCAAACCTGTATAGCAAGCACAAAGGAATTTTTGCTAAAAATGTTGTAGGTAGATCATTTTTCACTGCCTTTTACTTTGTAAAAATGCCAAATGGTGAAACACTACTTCGTAGCTGGTTAACTTATTCAAAAATGCAAAACTTCATATTTTGTTGTTGTTGTTGCATACTGTTTTCCAAAAGAAGAGGAAATGGCCAAACTACACCATTTATAGGTGGCTGTATAGGTGGCTGTAATAATTGGAGAAAGCTGTCAACGGTAATCTAAAATTCTGAGTGTTCTAGTAGTCGTTATCATTCGTTTATTACTTGGAAAGAATTACTAAAATGATTAAATTTATTTTCGGCTATTGATAAAACAAATCAAGTTAATAAAAGTAAGGAAATGGCACGCCTCAAATTACTATTTCAAAGAATCATAGATGTTATTCTATTTTTAGCGTATAATAATCCTCCACTTCGAGGCACCCATGAAATAATAGGTACGTCTAATAACGAAATTTTTTAAAGTTTAATCGAATCATTAAATAAATACAACTATATGCTAACGGATCATATAAGCGAAATAATAAATCCTAAAAATAGAATTGTGCATCATTTAGCGCATAGCTCACAACAACAAATTACTTCTGCGTTAGAAAATACTCTTAAAAAATTAAATACTATATAAAAGCAACCATGTATCCAAATGGAATGTACTCCTGATATTTCCCATAAGGAAGAAATTTCAATCATTATTAGACATGCAAGTTTTGAAGAGAAAAGGTTACTATAAAAAAAAAGATTAAAATGAAATCTGATATGCAAGTTTCAATGTATCATGTCAGAACATAAGTTCTTGAACAGCCAAGCACCACGTGCTCGTGCAAGTTAAATTATATTTTTATTCCTTTTAATGGTTTCATTGAATGATCATCAATGATAATGGTTTCATTGATTTCATCGAATTTCAAACGATCCAAAAGACTTTGTCTCGCATTTATTGTTTAAAAAATATATTTCATTTCCTCTTTATTTCATTTCATGTAATCACTTGCTCAAAATGACATTTTTGGGGGTTTTATTTGCTGTAGCAATTAACACATATTTTTTAAATCAGAGATTTTGTAAATGCAATACCAACGTGTTATTAAAAGCTTATTTTTTAAGATCCTCGTGCAGATAATAACATTTCAATTTTTCGCCTACGGATTTTTGTTGACGCCAAAAACCTCATCCTAAAAACAACATCATGTTCTGGCATGACAATAAGTCATTTATAGGTCTTATTGAAGTAACTGATGTGGCTGGATAAGGGCTAGCAAAAATTCTGTTGGGAAAATTAAGATAATTTGATTTAAATATTACGAATTCTTTAGAGTAAACATACGACAACTTTAGCAACATAAAAAGGAAATATAAAAGTGTACAGACTAGAATACTTTCTCTAAACCCGCATGCATTTTATGTGCTTTCCTATATTTAATGTCTATTCTTTAATTTATTAATTTGTGATACTACTACTCGCAGTATATATATTGTAAAAAAAGGGATATTGTAAAGCTTATATTGCTTATTTGCCGGCATCCTGGCATAGGGGTAGCGTGTCTTCCCCGTGACCTGGGCTTCCAGGATTCGAATCGTGGTTGTTCTTCTGTGTTCTATCTGTAAGGTTGCGTGAATGTGCCCTCCCCTCTAAGAAGTAGCTGTGCAAGCGAATGTTATGAGTGAGTAGCTAAGTAGTACTCTTAGCCCAAGTTGGCGCTACTTCAAAAAAAAAAAAAAAAGACGCTCATTCGGCATAAAAATCGCTGTAGCACCATCGAATTTGCCCAGGCAAGTGCCATTAAAAATAACAACAACAACAATATTGCTTATTTTCTGCGTCTATGAAAAGGTGGGAAATTCTACAAAAGCATATTTAAACGTTACTCTTAAACCATTATGTGAAATTTGTTGGGAGGCCAAAATAGATTCGATTAAAGTATTGTATACACATTGTCAACAAACTTGTAATCTCTAGAAGAATTTAATGATGTAAGTAACAATAATGCTGTGGTATCCGAAGCTAAAAGTTTATTGGATGCATTACAAGAAATGCCATTTATTTTATACTTAATAGTATATTCAAAACTAAAGCTGCAAATAAACTGTCTCAAGCAATAATAATTGTTCTGAACTCGGCTTTCAATTTAGTCAATAAAATTAAAACTGAAATTTAAGAACAAAATGGAACACATTGTTAGACGAAGCAAAAGTTCTTTCACGTAATTTAAATATTTCAGAACAATTCTCTGCAAAAGGAATTTGAAAAAATAAAAGATTATATTTCGTTTTATCAGAAGATGATGTTATGAAAAACCCGATAGAAGAATTCCGATATTTTTAACACTGTAATTGATATTATTATTAGGCTATAGAACTGTTTTGAATTTTCCAGTTAAACTAAAACGTTTCAAGGAAATTTCACTTTGATTTAGTGTTTACATGTATTGCGTCTATAAAAGAACGAAAACCGACAATTCACTTTTTCTTATAGTTGCCCAAATAATAGTATATCGTATTCATTTCAATATTTCAAAATAGATTTAGACTTAATATTTTTGAGTCTGTTTCTGTCCCATAATTTACGAATTGCCTTAGCTCAGAGTTATTCCAATGTAAATAAGAGTTGATACGTGACTTTACCTTGCAGTAAGCCTTAAATGTCTGAAGTCGTATTATAACGATACTGTTTGTATGCATATGACGTTTCTCATATCAAGATTTAACATATGATAAGTTTGTGCTAAATTAGTAATATTAAAATATTGAATTTAAGAACATATTAATCAAAGTGAATAAATAATCAACAGAGTTTCCAGGGAAAATTTGGAAAGATTTATAGTTTCCAAAGAGTTTATTACTCAAATATTATTGTTACTATTGTTTTAAAATATTATTCAAGAAATATTGTAAAAAAGTGAAAAGCAGAATTCCAACTTTAATAGATATATGTCTATCATAAAATATGTCTATGCCTATCATAAAATTAGAAATTATCTGATAAATTTTTGACATTTTTGATTGTGAAAATCCACATGTTTTAACTAATATTTAATATTTTAAACACCAAAAGAAAAGGCAACATTGGATTTAATAAATTAATTATGAATTTTAATCGACTAGAATTAATTTTTTATCATCTCTCACCATTATCATCAATTGAGAATCATCTATTTCCATTTTATTTAATTTTTATCAAGTCAGAACATGATGTTGCTTTGGGAGTGATGATTCTTTCGTCAACAAAAATCCGTAGGTGAAAAATTGAAATTTTATTATCTGCACAAGCATCTCAAAAAAGCAACCTCTAATAACGTGCTGCCATTGCATTTACAAAAGCTCTGATTTAAAAAATGCTTACGACTACAGCAAATAAAACCTAGAAAAATTTCATTTTGGGCACATGATTATAGGAAAAGAAATAAATAAGAGATGTAATATTGTTTTTAACAATAAAGGACAGACAAAGTTTATTTGATCATTTGCAATACTAAAGTCACTCATTCAATGAAACAATTAAAATGAATAAAAATATAATTTAACATGCACGAGCACGTGGTGCTTGGCCGTTCAAAAAATGATGCTCTGACTTGATACATTGAAATATGCATGCTAGATTTCATTTTAATCTTTTTTTTTTCGTTTATTATATTGTCATCGGGATCAGTTGAGTAAGAATACAATTTTAATAACCTTATAATATGCACTTATTTAAGATCATTATTTTTCTGCTTGAACAATTTGGGCGATAGATAGTTTTGAATGCATCTCATTAGTAAACACTTATTTTATTTTTAGATATTAGTTAATTTAGTTACTAACGAAAAAAAAACTTGTTTTTCATAATTATATATTTTTTCTTCTTTTCTTTAAAAGCGATAAATTTCGGAGAATAAGGTTCTCAATATTTCCAAGTATGAACACGAAGTATTATATGACATAAATTTGCAAATTTATAATAATTTCCAAATGATATTTTGTTTAATCTTAAGGTAATCATATTTTATACCCTAATATTCATTTTAAGTATTTTTTTCTATAACTGAATAGTAGGAAAGCTTACAGATTTTGGAGAAAAGAAATTATTATTTATTAAAAAAAGCAAAACAATTGTTTCGGATTATCTTATACCTAAAAAATTTAATATTTTTTAAAAAATGATTTCCGAGGATTTTCCCCCCATTTAAGAATTTTTCAATGAACACATATTTAAAAAATACAACGTAGGCAGTTTATCTTTATATAACATTTCACTTACAGCACAATATATTATATAAATATATTATGATGTTATTGAAAAACATCTTAATATTTTTTATATGAAAAAACGCTTGAAAAACACTTTAACGTTATGAAACAGTGATGAAAGTTCAAGAAATTTTATTGTAAGCAATTTTCTTCAGAGTTGTTATTTTTTTAGAAAAAAATATCCTCTCTATAAATAAAATGACCTTCTGATATTGATAAAAAGTTGCAAAGATAAGAGGGAAAAATCTGATAACACTCACCGGCTGGACGTCTTGAAAATTGAGCATGTAGAGGTGTTCTATGTTCGGTTTCATTTAAGTTGCTTGCCAAAATGCAACTTATACTGGCGATGATTATAGAAGGAACTAATTTTAAAAGAGTAGGAAATATTATACAAGTTTAATATCTCCTGTGAATGAATTTAAATAAAATAAAAAAGATTTAAATGAACAATTTTTTTCATTATATCAGAGTTTTTAAAAACGTAATTATTGATCCAAATGGAGTTTGAGTAGAACAATATTGAAAATATAGAAACATTAATAAATCTTTAGATTCTTATAATTCCTTTAGATTCTTTAAAAATTGGAAACAAAAAAGTAATAATGAAATAAATAGCTTTGGAATAAAATAATAATAGTAATTTTTTTTAAATCGAACTCGCAGAATAATTATTTTAAAATGAATGTTCTTTTATTTTAATTCATTACCTCGAAAGTTTTGTAATCATATTCATATTTTTGAATCTGTTACAATATTTTTAGGCCTTGATAAATGGTATAAAATGTATATAAATATATAATATATATGATAAATATATGTATATAAGAAGGAATAAACTTTCTAAAAACTAAACTTCTTTTTCATCAATAGGTTAATAGCAGCTTCTGAGTTCAACTATAAACTGCTATGTAAAGGCTGCTTAAAATGCTTTAGTGCCATATAAGTAGGAATAAATAAAGTTGGTTATATTTGTGCAAAAGCTTGAAAATGCTATTATCTTCCTCTTACTTGAAAATTAAATAAAACAAATAATTAAACTTTTTTGCGAGAAACTTAATTATGCAAATTTAATAGTAAACCCGCTAATGCATTTAAAAAACATATATAATAAAATTAAATATAATTTCCGAAAACTGAAGTTACGTTAATCAATATTTTATGTTTGAAGGGCAGAGAGTTCTTTTCTTCCATAGAAAATGTGGTCACTGGTACGTTCTTTTTATTCCCTTGTTTATTTGTTTTTATCATAAAAATTTCTACTTTATCTTATTTATTACTTTGTAGCTGTATAAGAAAAACAAAAAAGATTTTTGAAACTTCCTGGATATTTAGCTGATTTCCTGGATTGATATTTACATTACCAAGTGAATGGAGAAAAAATATATGAATGTCTCAATGTCTTACATATTATTATGTCTATCTCTACAACAATAAAGATGAATGTGCGTGTGAATGTTCTGATAAGATAATAAAGATAAATGATCTGGCTCTATTGATCAGTGAATTTGGTCATAACTTAGAGAGATTTTTAAAAGTTAAAATTAAGAGAAATTTTGCCCTTTTTAATTGCATAACTTTAAAAATATTACTGTACAAAAAAGATTTTCAAACATTTTAAAGTTTAAAACATTATCTTTTTAATGAAAACAGTTTTTTGTACCATAATTTTTTCTAATTTTAATAGTTTATAAAAAATTATTTTAAGTTTATTTTTCATCGCATTTCATTTTTAAATGAAATCTTATTGCTATATAATTGCTATTAACATTGCATTATAGTTTTTTTTATTCTTAATGATGAAAATATAACATTATGGCTTATTTTTTTGTAATAGTTTCCTACTTAAAGTAAATTTTTACTACACTTTTTGGAATGTGTTTTTCTTGTAATCAAGATCTAATTTCAGAAGTAATTATGAAGTTTTTTAAAAATGCGTTTATTTATAAATGCTACTGTACTGTAATTTAATATATAATAAGATATATAAATATATAATATTTTTTATGAGCTGAAATTTTCTTTATTTCCTTAGTATTAAGTAAAAAAAATCGATTCTTCAAAGAAAAAAAAAGGAATTAAATTGATCAATAACACGATTATAAATTAACTTTAAATTATTTGCAGGCTAAAAATAAACTACAAGAAATTTAATTCTTGTAGTTTATTACATTATAAAATTTCGATTTTTACATTTAAACTTTATTTATTTTTTATGAGAAATTTTTGACTTCGTTGTTAAATATGTGTATATTTTAGCTTCATTCAGGTCAAAAACATGATCGTTAATAAAATACTTTTTATTCCTACACTCATGTTCAAGTAAATTATTTTAAACTTGTAGTGGAGGACATTTGATGTTAATACAGTTTTTCAGATATTAATTCATTAATTTTTTATTAATTAACTAAAAACTAACTTTTTCGTCAAAAATTTTCATTTCCCTACCGCCAAATACGTAACAAATTCAGTTTGTTTTTCCCCAAGCCAATGAGGTTAGGATTAACATGTTTTCGGACGATTAATTCACGATTAATTCAAGCGATTCTATTTATTTTCTTAATATTTGATGCATTTAAAATTGAAATTTGTTAATTAATAGATTTTACATATTCATTTTGAGGTACTTTCAAATTAAAATATTACAGAATAAAGGAAATTAAAAATTTCTAACCTGGATTGCATTTTCAACGCCAACTAAGTGTTTTCTGATTGTGTTCTGATTTAGTTTCAAAGGAAAAGAACTTGATTTTGTTTTGGTCAGGTGTAATTTTTTGATCAATTATTTATATTAATTGTAATTATTTAATATTTAAAAAAATTTCTTTGCAGACCTAAGTAGGAATTGACTTTAAAATATTTTTTTATATTCATGGTTTACATGAAGATTATAACATTTTCTTTAAATAAATAAATAAAAGAAACTTTTTTTCTTTTTGCAAAATAAATAAATAACAAAAAAAGGTCGGAAAGATTCATTTTTATATTTTTTATAAACATTTATGTAGCAATATGATTTTTAGACACCGTTAGATAAACATATAAAAGCAAACAAAAAAAGTCTTTTTAAGGAAAGTAGAAGAACGATTTTAATAATATGTCAATTAAAGTTTTATGAAGCAAATTAAACGCAGACTAGTTTTCTGATGAGAAAGATTTTAGCAAGATTAATACAGATGAAACACAAAGCTGAAATGTTCTGGCTGAAAAAGTAGAAAAATTTCTAACATAACTTACCTAAAAGTAACGACATGACTTCGAAGATGATATCTGACAGAATGAATGTCAGGCAACGGATATGATCCTTATAACACCTCTAAATGTAGCTCCTTACAAATCATCAACGATCCAGAACAGTGGATCCTCTTCAATTTATAGTGTAAAGATTTGTTTTATTCACTCTATGCGAAGCGAGAAGAGTAGTCATTCCCAGGTTAGTGGGACAAAACTGCATTTTGCTCATTAGACGCTCTGCTGACCAATCTCCTTCCGTTTGTCTTTGTGTTCTTTCCGGAACATGAGGTACTTGTTGTCTTTCTGTAACGACAACGCCCTTGAAATTCTGGATACTTGACTTTGTATCTAAAGTAATGATTTTTATACCAAGAATGGGATTGACATCTGAAGTTGTAGAATGAGCAATTAATCAGAGTATAACGTTAGGGGGGATGACATGTATTAAGTAATTAATCAAAAGAATTGCATTCCTTTGTAATGCTCTTAGAGACAGAGTTAAACTATGAGGATCATTTTAAAGGTTTTATTTCTTTTGTTTGTATGATTTTATTTCCTTGGAAATACAAGTCTTTATATAAGAACTTTTTAGGATAAAAAAAGTACAGAAATGTTTGGAAAATTTTCCAATGTGCATAATATAAATGAAATTATAATTAGAAATAAATGTGCATATTTAAATTCCATCTAAACTATAAAATAATGGAAGTTATTACTTGTAGAAACTTTAGCTTGCCTCACATAAATAATTTATCATTACTGAAATTTTTACATTCAAGTATAGATATAAATAAAGCTGTTTTAAAAATTCTTGTTTCTATATTCTGTAAGTGAACGCATTTTTCTTACATTTTGTTTAGCTTATAATTATAGTGAGTTTCATTCATCAAGATCGTTTTGTTTTTGAGTTACCTACAAGTTAAATTATACGAATATGCATAAAATTCCATTTATCTTACCTGTTCTACTTTTAATGACAAGGTCATACACGCAGACAAAACAAACATGCAGAAAATCTATCTCACTTATGGATTCAATTCGCTATTATTTACAAATGTACTGATGTTATAAAAATATTATATGTTGAGGTTCACCCATGAGGCTTGTATTTTTGTTAATTATGTTTATATTTATAAGAGAAGACAAATGAACAAAACTCTACTCCGTGATGAATAAGTAAGAAAGCAATAAGTAAATTACATTTCATTTATCCAGCTCATTGTGTTTTGTAGTTAATGTGTGTGTGTGTGTGTGTGTGTGTATGTGTGTGTGTGTATGTATGTGTGTGTGTGTGTGTGTGTGTGCGTGTTACGTAATCCATATTAATTTTGAATAGAAAGCAGGTTGCAGAACTGTGGTCCAAAATCATGGAGACCACAGTTCATGGTGGTGGTCCAAAAGTTCAAAATCATGGTGGTCACAGTTCAAATCATCATTCACAGTTCAAAATCATGGAGTGCTGAATTTTCAATTTCGGTTTTATTCCATCTCAAGTGGTACGCTGTGCAGCACAACAGCAGGAGAAGGTTTATAAAGAGTACAAAAGGGTAAAAAAAGGAGGAACTTTATCTCTGGTCTTATATACTATGATATTCTGATAAATCAACCCGTATAGATTTCCGAGAAGAATTATACATATTGGCTTTAAGACAAGAAAAACGTGGGCATGCCTCAAAAGAATATCCACACCAGTGGTTTATTATCCATCCACACGGCACGTGGAGTAATCAATGACGCATTATCTTTATAATACTTCATTAGATTTATTAAATAGGAAAACGGGGATGGATCAGGAAATAATAGAGCACTTTAGAATGAAGTTACTATGAACTAAATTAAGACAACACTTTGGGAATTAATTACAAATAAAATTAGAGTTTAAAATATCATTACATATAGATATCAACAATTTTGATAACTTCTACAGTTTTGGCTAAACTATCACATGAAGAATTTCTGTCATTTGACTTATTTTAAACTATCAAGTTCGAAGATAAACAAATTTATCAGAAATAGGGGAACATTCGAACTCATGGAAGTGTTATCTATATTAATAAAAATGGTTCTCGAAATGCGTTGCTAAGCGCAAAACTAGAGAACGGCTCGGCCGATTCGGTTAATTTTTATTTTAATATTTTCGTTAAGACACGAGGATGGTTCTTATGGAGAGAAAAATGAAAAAACTGCGAGGAAAATAGTTAAAACGACACTTTTCTTACTTTCCCGCCAAAAATCTTCATTTCCTTCCCCCACACCAACCGAGTGAGATAACAGGAAGTAATAAATTATGATTTGTTTAGAAAGAAATGCGCGAAGTCAGTTGGTTTTCATTCATAGATAACGAGATGTTTAAAAAAGAAACAAAATAGCTGCTTTTATTATTAGTCTGTATGAATATTTAATCTATGCCTGCTCAAAATAAAATTTGGGCAGGGAAGAAAAAAAAGAATAACAAAGTGAAAATAGGGTTTGTAGAAACAAAATTAGTGAAGAAAAAAAGGATAGAAAAAAAGAAGAAAAGAAAAGAAGGATGTGTGTGTGTTTCAATATTATTTCCTCTGTGTGCGGCATTTTCCAAGCTGTTTTTAAATTTTCGCAGCTGTTTAATATTTCGCATCTAAAGACACCAATTGTGTCTTTATTGTTTAGTGTGTTTACATTTATGAAAATTTGAATCTCATTATTCTATAGAAATGTAGAATTTTAGACCTTTCTCTCCACCATTTAAGTAAAATATCAATTCCGGGACAATCATTGCTCGGATAGAAAGAGAAAGATGAATAGCACAATGAACAGAACATCTGAAGAAAATAATACTCTAAATGAATTATATGATTATCAAAATTTGTTTGGTTTAAAAATATTTTGATGAAAAACCTTATGAGACACAGCTATATAAAATATTATATGAAAATTTTTTGCGAGCATTAATACTGGCGAACCGACTGGTCGCCAAAGGCGGCTAGTCCAAAATATAGACAGACAAATTTCCGGGATTTTCGCCCAGATTTTGATAATGTCTTAAGTTTTGGCGAAACTATCGCATAAAGTATTTCTGCCATTTGGCTTATTATAAACTATCGAGTTCGAAGGTAAACACAATTATCAGAAAAGGAACAGATTCAACCTTATGGAAATCTAGTCCAAAATATTCATTGAAATCTTTCGGTTTAATTTTTTCAATGACTAAAATACTTCGTGCATTAGAAAGTTAGACTTATAGTTATAAGATAATTAAACTCAGAGTTTTATATATTTTCAGTCACAAAAAATCTTAATCAAAAGTTGACAAAAATAATTCAAACTTGTCGAAATATTTTTAATTACATCGAACCTCTATCGCTTATTTATCCTTTTATCTAAATAGCTATCTATCTATCTTTCAGTTCTCTGTTCATATAAATAAAACTACTCATTTTGTTTGTGTTATCTCAGACAGATTTCCAAATTTAATTAAGGCAATTTGAAGCAATTTTTTTTTCGTTGTTTTTTTGCTTTTTGACATCGACTCATTTTGGGAAAAATTTAATGAAAATAAGAATTGTTTTGAAGGAAAATAGAAGATAATTTTTTCTTTTATTTATAGGCATTAAATTTTTATTTAGAATAAATATGAATAATTGATAAGTAAAGATATATATTTGATCTATTTTCCCTGTCGCTTCGTCATTAACATTTAATTTTCTATTGTCTTAATTTTTTGTAACAGTACTTTTATTAAAATTTATATTTTAACTTGGGAGCATAATTATCAGAAACTGATGTTCATTTTCCCGGTAAATACAGGATATTATCAATATCCCTTTCTTTTACATATAATGTTATTTGGAATAGTGTTGACGAATTTTGAGTGAAGACTATTAAACATACACTCCCTATTTGATTATCTAATTATTATTTTAATTTTGTCTTCTTTTTTTTCATCTATTTGCATTTTACCTTATATAGATCCTTAAATTCAACCGAACGAGAAAAAAAAAGTATTATCTCATAATCGTTATACAATTAATTTCGAAAATTCTAATTGAGCATATTTATGCTGCCATTTCATGTAAGTTTATAAGGTCCTAGATATTTATAGGATTATTTTTCTATTCTGGCACAAGCAGCAGAGTAATTAATGAAAGAAAATGAAAGGTTTTTGAAATAGTTCCCGAAATTAACAAGATTTAGGTTTTAGCGTATATTTAGTAAACAAAATAGATAAATAAACGTAAAATACCAAAAACATTTAATACAAAGTATACAAAATAAAACAAAGGTATTGGATAAAAAATACAGAAATTATAAATTAAGGTTCCCTTCTTTGGTCAAAAATTACAAAAAATTGTTCAAAAAATTAAAATCTGATAAATAACCAAATTAAAAAGCTTGCACAGAAAACAAATTATAGTATAGAAAGGGACGCCGTAATAGCATTCGTAAAGAATAATTCGAACTAGACTATTGGTTACAGGCAAATGTTAGCTTCCCTACCTTTGAAGTTGTAAGATGGTCAGCGGATAGCGCTAGCGGATAGCGAACTCCCAATCTTATGGTTAGTAGCCGAGTATCATGCCGCTCAAGCAAAAGGGACCCTTCAGCTCGAAGGATATTAATTGGCTTATATAGAAAATCACCACAGATTATCCCCCCAGTGAGTTGGCGAACGATACTTATATGAGGTGTTGGTGGTGATGTTAACAACTGTTGTATTTAATGCGCGTCTAGGTCATTGACTCGCCGATAGAAAGCGCCACGATAGTTGAACGAAGCTACGTGGGAAGGTTGCGTTTATCCAAGGTCGGTCGCCGGGTTACCATTGTAAGATGGTCAGCGGATAATGGATATCTCCCAATCTCATGGTTAGTAGCCGAGTATCATACCGACCAAGAAAAGGGACCCTTCACCTCGAAGGATATTAATTGGCTTATATAGCAATCACCGCAAAGTGAAGAAAGGCGCTTTCGACAATGCAATCCAATCTAAGCTTCTTCCGTTCAGAAATAAGGTTATTTTCATACAAGAACTCAACAGACTTATACCCGAGATACAGGCCAATTCTACTTGTCACCCGTTCTGCAAAACATCGCTCATTAAGAGAGTAATTTGTTTGTATTTTGTTTTTCTAGCTATACGAATCATACGTTACTTAACGTGCTCGTTAAGAGATATCTATGTTTAAAGAATTTTAGTATCTGTAAATCCAACGACTGGTCTGTTGAATAGTTGATTTTTTTAAAAAATATTAAGCATGGTGCATATTCTATTCGGTAATTAATTAATATTATCAAGCTGATAAAAATTATGATGTTAAAACCAAAAAAATAAAATAAACAGAATAGATTTGAACTAGCTTTCTACATTCCAGGTAGTTTGATGTGAAGCATTTGTTATATATATGTTTTGGTGGTTGGATATATGAACCATGTGAGTGATATTTTTAAAATTTTAAGTACTTAAAAGTTAATCGATATTTTACCATTTTCCCGTGATAACTCTCGAAAATATTATTGCACAATGCCGAATTTTATGCAATTATAAAATTTAAAAAATTGAGTTTTACACTATATCAATTTAATTTTCTTGCTACTTTATCCAGAATATTAACAGTTGAATATTCTTTTGATTATTTTTAATAATATTTTTTTAATATCACAATGGACAATTTGCTACAATATAATTGTTTAAAACTTAGACTGAAAAGTTATGTTCAGAAACTAAGACGATTTTAGCATGATTCATATTGATTTACAGCTAAAAAAAGGTTAGATACATTTTTTAAAACTTTTAAGTTATTTAAATGCACGAAGATTAAAGTTTAATATTTTTTTTTAAAAAAAAGCTTGTTAAATAGTTATTTTTATCTGCACTGATAATGAAGATGAATGTGTGATTATATGTTGACGCCACACAGCCAGACTGTTCGAATACAGTTACAAAATTGGCACATGCATACCTTGGAATTTCGGAAAGTGAAACTTTTTTGAGATGTTAATTAGATTTTTAATTAAAATTCAGAATTTCTGCCATTTTTCCA
>JAOUZG010038069.1:5843281-5900009 GCA_026289955.1 Argiope argentata | reverse complement strand
ACACACACACACACACACACACACACACACACACACACACACACACAATTCGGTCGTGCATTTTTAGGGCAGTCCAGTCACCAGACTCGACGAAAACTTAACCCGCAACTTGGTGACCTATGAATATTGCTATGCGAATGAGTCATGTAATATATTCTTTATCCCTCACTTCCCCGCTCAGATTCAATTTATTTCTTCAAAAATGTTGTTAATGAAATATATACTGAACGATGCACTATTTTACACAACTCAAGCCTTCCCTGTGATCCACCAGAACGTTCTTAATCAATGAAATTTAACTGTAACCATTTGGAAATTGTTTTGCCTTAATTCGTTATGGCGAATTGAAGAAAGGGAAATCGCTTCATTTTGACATTGAGAAATAGTATTATGATTTAACAATTTTGCCAAATTTACTTAAAGAATGGCTCAGCCTTTATCTTGGATGCCTGATTCCCTATACAATTATGCTATAGCTGCTGTTGTGTCTAATTATTTAAAATATGGAGAAGAAGTGAGAACTTTTCAAAGCTCCGTTCTTTTTGATATTTGTTACAAAGTAAGGCTCCATCAAAACCTAAGTGATGTGTTCCATTGCTGGTCTTTATAAAGATGATTATTAAAGTTTAATATTTTAATTTCTTATGATATATATCTATATTAAATTAAATATTTTTATTTTAAATAATTCCGAAAGCTTGAGATTATTTAGATTATTTTTTTTATGTATAAAATGATTTAACGAGCATCCATATTGTACTATATGTAGCTATGTAAATATTTGCAATACTTATATGAATTCTAAAATTCTTTTGCCTTTCATCTATTCTTGTTAATTATTATAATTATGATGGCCTTTTTTATATTGTAATCATTAATATGACTAATTTTTTAGAGTGGCGATACTAACAATGCTTAATGAAAAAATTATACTTTTAATACAACTATCTTTTTTATTCTCCGATTATTTTTTAGAGTTTTTCAGATTGTTAATTTCTGCAATATGATCAAATTTGCACTTAAAACTGCTAATAATATTAAAATTTAAAATTACTAATAATATTGCTAGTTTTTTTTTTTTTTTTTTTTTTTTTTTTTGTATTTGGTTTATAACTGAATAAGTATGAACTCTTGCAACTTATTATTTAATAAACAACACCTTCGATTAATTTATATTTGTTTGCAATACAATTTTTTTTCTTGTTCATTGATGATGTAACCATTGCTGATTAAAAAATGCCATTGTTTTGATTGCATTGCTTACTAATTTTCTGTTTAAAAGATTTTATTATTGTACCCAATAAAGATAAAACACAAAAAAGTTCTTAATTGCAAATTTTAAAAAAAGTTAAAAGTATAATTATTATAAAATTATAAGATTTTTATCAATAAACATATTTTTTTAATGTTTCATGGTTTTATTATATATTATGCACTATTTATTTAAACTTTTATTAAATATAATAAATAAATAACTCTTCACTATTTAATCATAAATTTGTGGCTAAAATTAAGTTGTTAAATTTTTATCAGCAAGCAATATATATACACACACATTTCATGGTTTTATTATGCATTATGTACTATTTATTTAAATTTGTATTAAATATAATAAATTAATCCTTCTGCATATTTTAGTTTCACATTTGTCATTTTCTGTTGCTTAATTTTGTGTGAAAGTTTTTTTCTTTATTTAATTTTTCAAAGGAAGACAGAAAAAATATATGTATATGTAATAATTGCCTGTAATAATCAGTTGAGTTTTCAGGATAAACATTTAATCATTAAACATTAAAATCTGCATGTTATCAGGGGTGTTTGTGCTCCGGGGAAACCCCGGAATTCCGGGGGTTTTGATCTTCGATACCCGGAAATTCCGAGTATCGTCGTTCAAAAGCAAGTAGGAATAATAATGAATTATTTATTTTGATCTGGGTAATTTTGTTCAATAACTCATCGAAATTTTATAATTAGGTTATTCAATACTTCATAATTGTAATTTTTCATTTCTCTCCCCCCCTTCTCGAAACTCCAAAATGTCGGTAGTAAGTCCGTAAAAGTTTCAGGGGATTTTTTGGGGTCCCACAAACACCCCTGTGTTATTCATTTTTGATTGCTTTTTCAGCAAAAAATAAATAAATAAATAATACATGTTTTAGTTAACATATATTATTTTAGTAACTTATGACAAAATATCTGAAAAATCTGTCTTCGCTTTACATGGTTTTCTATGTATGTAAAACTGAGTTTTCTCAGAAAAAATATTAAGATATAAATCGCATACTTATTACATATAAATATAATTCAATCTTGCCTACATTTAATTGGTCATTCAAAAGAAAAATAATGAATCCACTCAGTTTAACATGTTATTTGAATCTGTCAACTATATTACACTATTCATTTTTTATTTTATGTAATTCATCTATCATTACCATTGCAATCAATTTGTAGAAGGTAAAATATCCTCTCCAACTGAAGCTGTATCAAAAATTAAATTTCCGGGAATGAAGAAAATGAACTTCATTTTAATAGATGGATTTGTGGCAACTGGTGTTCAATGTCAATAGATGCAGGAGCTAATGCAACTCTGTTGGTAGTGAATTTGTCCCAGAGATAGACGATACAATCTTTTTCCTGGTCTCTTTTTTTTCTCCTTGCAAGCTGTTGATGATGATGGGGTTGAAATGCCTAAACTTGCAGTCTCTATCTAGATTTCTCTTTAGTATTTGGCTTTTTTTTCCTGATCTGAATTGGAATGTGATGCGAGGAATGTCCTATGTATATAGTCAAAGAAGAATTGTTTCCACAAAGGCAGATGTGCTCTTTAAAAGATTTTGTGGTAGGAGCTGTGAATAGTTCTCAAGTGTCAAGAATGGACAGAAATTCCAGTGAAAGCTGTACTGTTTAAGCATCCTGATATTTGGTTTGTTTGATGGATCAAGTTGAAGGTGGGAAATTGCCCAGCTTGGTTAGGAATTGTTTTGGAGAGTTGCAATACTATGTTTAACTCTCTTAGACACCTTACATTTTAAGAAAAGGGCTCAAGTTTGAATATATAATCCAAAATGAAGTCTAAGCTGAAAGCAATGAGAGGGTTCAGAAAGATTTTTTTCTGTCTTCGACATAACTGATACTGTCAGCAAAATTGTGGAAGTTGCCTTACGTCGGACCAAAGATTATTCACATTCAATTGGCGGGCTGCACAATTTATTGATTTTAAAGGGTCTTCAGGTCTTGAAGTGAGGAGCAATATTATGAATTTGTAATGTTGCTTTCCAACACACAATTTGTTCTATCGTATGAAAGACTTATAGGCAGCTCTATTGGATGCTAATCCGTTACCGCATCAATGTCTTCTGATTTGGTGACAAACTTAGTTACTTTATAATTATTGTATATGCGATAAACTTAGAGATATGCTTAAAAAGCAAAATCTTATTTAAATAATATAAATTGATGTGATTTATATTAGGACTATTTTTTGAGATACTTGAAATATATATATTTGAGGGTGTTTAAAACTTTTTTTTTCTATTAAGACGCCTGTATTGATAAATTTTAAAAGCTAAACCTTAACTAAATATAAAAATTAGGTTCATTAATTTTTCACATTATATTCCAAGCTATTACAATACAAAAATAAATTTTACACAATTTTAATTTTTTTATTTTAATGATACCAATATAGTTTTTCTTAAATTTTGCCAAGATTTATTTATTTTTATTAATTTTTGCAAAAGATTTAAAAAATTTTATTGCTGATAAGAAATTTAAGCCAGTTGCATTATTTGATCATTGAAATAATTCTGTTATTGAAAGTCTTGGTTTTGTTTCTATGAGAAATACTCTGTTACCTGTGTAGTTTTCATGAGAAACAACACAATTGAATTATAATGCAAGAAAATGCAATTTTTTTTTAAAAAAGTAATTAAACAGTTTTTAGATGCATTCATAACATAGGATTACACTCCATTAAGAAAACTCATTTACTCAATAAATTAGAAAGATACAAGGCTCTTAATAGATAAATAGAACTACATTAATGGCTATCATAATTGGATGTTAAAAAATTCTTTGTGAGGATAATTGTGTCTAGTTATTTATAAGGCATTTAATTGCAAAAATAGTCAATATTACTGACAGAACAACTAATTGCTAGAAGTGTTTTGTATATTAGATTATACCTATTATGCACGTGAAAGACTGAGGGAAAATAAACAATGAAAAGTAATTAACATAGCTGTTTGTATAGAGATCTTGGAAAGAAATATGGCTTTTAATGACTAATTTAGTGCCTTAATTTAAGAAAGTGTAATTTTTTAATTTATTTTTTAAAATTTTGTTGGGATTAATTTTATTTCTTTGAGAAACCCATTTACTTGAATAAGCAAAATTATGGATGTTTCTGTAGATTTTGTTTAAAACATTGAGAGTAGAATGTACATCTCTTATCAGTAAAATACTTTCCTTTGTCATTAGTATTAATGCATATATTATCCAATATTTTTTTCATTAATCAGAAAATGTAGTTAAATTTAGTTTAATTTAATTATAAAAATATCTGTAATCAAAAGTTTTAAAATCTTAATTATTGATTATTATTAAAAAATTATTGACCTGATGTAAAAATGTGTTAGTTCATTAAAATTATAAAAAAGAAATTTTAAGAATTCTAAAGAAGTCATATTGAAATTAGTTAATTGTGATGAGAAAACATAAGTTGATTACAAGAACCAAATGTGTATTATATGGATTTGTTTTTATAAGAGCAAAATATAGAACCAATATTCTGCATGTGGGAAAAGTTTTCACATGTAAGTGAAAAATCTTGACAGTAGGAATTAGGATTTCAAAAAAATATTAGAAATAAAAGTATTTATGACATAAGAACCCTTACAACATGAATAAGCTGGATTCACTTTCTCTATCTTTTTGCTTTTATCACTCTTCAAAGCTCCCGCTGGTGTGGTGTGGAGAGGGGGTATGCCAGCTCGGGTGTTATAGGTATCATCTGACAGAGGTTCAAAATTACAAGGTCCATCCCAAAATAGCCCTAATGTTTCTATACGAGACGTCAATATAACTAAATCACACTTCAAAGCACCTGTCTTAGTGTATAAATTATTAAATTCATTCAATTATTTTAAAATTCATAAACATGTAATATTTAGACTTACTGCAAATAGTATTTCCGACAGTTTAGTTTTTAAATTACCAAGGTGCATTATGTTTTGTATGTATTTCTGCACATAATTTTATAATTTTTCACTTAAAAAAAAATTAATTTTGAGTAGTTTTAACATGATGCAATGCTAGGAAGGGAGATAAACTTTTTAAAAAAATGTTTTACAATTTTGCCATTTATGAAGTAACAACTTTATTTTTAATATATTGAAATTATTCTCAGCTTGACAACTGATATTCTTTCAACCAGTTCTGCCTTGCTTTGCTTTTTCAGTGTTGCATTTGTGTGTGCTCTTTTTGCTTTTTTTACTTTGTCACTTTATTACTTCTAATATTTTTAACAATTGTGTCTGAGGATGTTAATTTCTATGATACACTACATTACTTGTTGGGAGCATGTATGACAGTTTAATTTGATGATTTTTTTTTTCAGTTGTATAAAGATGGATTACTCTTAGAGCTAAGTTTAGAGTTAGAATATCTGGATGTGTTTCAAAAAGTCCTTAGAGTGAGTGACAAAAGGTAAATAACTGATATTTTTCTTTAAAATTGAACTTTTTTCTTTTTTTTAATATCTGATTTCATTTTACATACTGTTTCTTTTAGCTTATTTTGAATCAATTGATGAAAAATCTGTTGTTTAGATATCTTTGGTAGAAATTGTATTTGAATAACAGTTACTTCTTTATGTCTTGTATCTGTGTAAGATTTGAACAATGCTGGTCATCTATTGTTTAAATTATAATCTGTTTTTTATGCTTGATAATCCAATAATTCTTTAAAGCACTGATTATTTACTCTAGAGATTGACTGTTCTTTTATGTTTGAACTTTGAATCATTCTTCTATTTTTGATATTTCCTTGATGTGTATGAAGTAAAATTTTGCATTGGATTACATTATTCATATTTTTATCTATCAAATTATATTATCAGTTTATATATTCTGCATGCTTAGGATCACAGTTTCTACATAAGCTAATTTCTTTACCGTAACATGATTTGGAACAAGAAAATGTATTTTAAATTTCTGCAATAAGGGCTGAGCACTTACTGAACTTCATCAATGAAGTTGTCCAACATTTATCTGAATATATTAATATATCTAGATTTTATACTTGATTGCAAATGTTTATTGGTTACCTCTGTTAATCTATTAATAAGGAATTATCTATATAAAAGGGAATTTTAGTTTAAAATGCTTAATTTTTTTTGCCTTCCCTTCCAGCAAAATTATTTTTTTAAAAATAATTGTCTCAAAATTGATTCAATAAAGTGCATCATTATCAAAGCAATGTATATGTTACAGTTTATCATAATTTTTCTTTTTAGTAATAGAAATTTTTTTAAAACTAGCTGCTTTGTCAGCCAGTGTGTTCGTCTAAATTATAGTTATGAACTAATTATAGTTATGACACATTTCTTTAAAAATCCTAAACCTCGTAATTTAATACAATTAAAACACATGAATTCAATTTAAAAAGTACTATAAATTACAAATTGGGAATCCAACTGTGAACTGAAGGATTGGTGAAAGCATATGCTTGAAATGTTTTGATGGTGAGTTTGAATTGCATCACAGCCTTTTAAAATGTTGTTTTAGTTAATGTATCAATATATATCTATATTAATAAAAATGCAACTCGAAATGCGTTGCTAAGCGCAAAACTAGAGAACGGCTCGACCGATTCGGTTAATTTTTATTTTAATATTTTCGTTAAGACACGAGGATGGTTCTTATGGGGGGGGAATTTAAAAAACTGCGAGGAAAATAGTTAAAACGACACTTTTCTTACTTTCCCTCCAAAAGTCTTCATTTCCTTCCCCCACACCAACTGAGTAAGATAGCAGGAAGTAATAAATTATGATTTGTTTGGAACGAAATATGCGAAGTCAGTTGGTTTTCATTCATAGATAACGGAATTTTTAAAAAAGAAAGAAAATAGTTGCTTTTATTATTAGTCTGTATGGATATTTAATCTATGCCTGCTCAAAATGAAGTCTGAGCAAGGAAGAAAAACAAGAGTAACAAAGGGGGAAAAAAAGGTTTGTAGAAAGAAAAGTAGGGAAGAAAAAAAGAATAGAAAAATAAAGATAAGAAGGGTGTGTGTGTGTCACCATTATTTCCTCTATGCACGGCATTTTCCAAGCTGTTTTTAAACTTTCGCATCTCTTGAAAACCAATTGTGTATTTATTTGTTTCGTGTGTTTACATTTATGAAAATTTGAATCTCATTATTCTATAAAAAACGTAGAATTTTAAACTTTTCCTCCACCATTTAAGTAAATTATCAATTTCAGGACAATCATTGCTCGGATAGAAAGAGAAAGATGAGTAGTTCATTGAACAGAACATTAGAAGAAAATAATACTAATAATACTATAAATGAATTATATTATATATATAATCTCTCTCTCTCTCCATATATATATTGTTACGTTTTTAGCGTAGCGGGTTCGAATTGAATGGACTTTAGTTGAGGACAGAACAAACAAATTTATTTACAGCTATTTACAATAAAAATAATTGATAAAGTAAAAATTTGTGATAAGTACAATTCAACAATAATCAGGCACTCACAGCGTAAATGCAAGTCTTACGCACAATATACACAGTTTGAAAAACAGCTATCGTATAGCAAAGCAGCAGTAAATCACAGCGAGCTCAATATCACAGCGTTAACAGCAAACGCAAACACAGCTCACAAATAACAAATCCTTTACTCTAGCGAGACGCTTTTTATTTCAGATCAAACTCGCAACTAACTAACTCACGCCGGCTACTCGTCCTTATATAGCCGAAAAAGCGCGTGCGTTGAATCTCGTGGAAATTCTCAAAACAACTCGCACAATCTAGCGGCTACTAGACTATTCCTTTCGCCAAACCAATCAAGCTGGCGCGAGGCTTCTCGCCAAACGTCGCCATCTTGGCGAGTTTTCATGCCGCTCGCTCGCTTGTAACATTGCCCCCAGTTCAAGGACTGCACGTCCCGGGCAGTACAGCCCCCGAGCAGAAGAGACTCAAAAGTACAATACCATACACACAAAATTACAGACATAATCATTGAAAAAAGAATTAACATAAAGAACACTATTTACAAATATACAGGTCATATTTACATAAATGAGGAAACCATGGTTTCAACTAAGTATTTGACAAGTCACCATAATAAGGGGCTAGCCGGTCGTAATGTACTACTCTTGGTTTTGAGTTCGGTGACTTCCTTATTCGAACCACGACGTCATTCAGTCTTTTCAGGACTGTATAAGGGCCTTCCCAGGAAGACTGCAGCTTCGGAGAGAGTCCCTTTCGTCGAATCGGGTTCCAGAACCATACCTTGTCACCTTCCTTGAATTCACATCCGGTGGCTTTAGTGTCGTACCTGGTCTTCATCTTTTCCGTCGCTATGTTGATCCGATCTCGGGCAAGCCTGTGTACGTCTTCTAAACGGTCCTGGAGGTTTTGAACATAATCAACAGGCGAAGAAGGCGTATCCGGAGGACACCCGAACTGAGGATCACAGGGCAGTCGGAGTTCTTTTCTATTTCCATTGTCCTTCCGAGGAAGAGGTCCCAAGATGTCAGAGGCCTGTCTTTCAAATGGTGCGCCTACATTATACTGCTGTAACGTATCACGACTGTGTGTTTTCGGTCCTTTACGGGCGTTACAGTCATCACATGTTCTGCACCATTCTCGAACATCCTTTTTCATGTTGTTCCAATAGAACCGCTCCCGGACATTACGAGTTGTCTTCATGATTCCGAAGTGACCACCTGCAGGACTGCTATGTAACTCCTTCAGTACTTGATTTATCTTTGATCGGGGAAGTACAAGTTGCCACTTAAACGACTTCCCATATTCGGACTCCCATTTTCTATACAAGATACCATTCCTAATTTCGAGTGAATTCCAGAGAGCCCAGTAACGTTTAGCTCCCGTACTGAGGCTTGATATGTCCTGCCATTCAGGCCTTGAATTGTGTGATTGCATGAATTCTATAATCGGTTTAATGTCAGGATCGTTTATTTGTTCTTTACGAACCTCTTCGTCACTCCAGGGATCAGATTGAGCTGGGACGGCTCCTGCGATCTGGCGCACGGTTGATGTATCAATCCCATGTTTCTTTTCCGCCGAGGAGCAGTTGCGACAACCCTCAGAGCAGGGTTTTCTTGACAAGGCGTCTCCATTTCCTCTTCCAGATCCCAAATGGAAAAGAGTCACGACTTCTGATGTGGAGTGCAGGGAGTTATTTTTGAAATCGATTACAAAATCATACTTCTTCAGAAAGTCCATACCAAGTATGAAATCTTCTGTAATTTCCGCTACGTAGACGACATGGTCATAGATAGCATTTCCAAATCTAATTTCAATATTCATTTTTCCGATAATTGGGATTCTGTCACCAATGACCGTTTCGAGGGTGACGCAGGACGGTGTCCAGAGAATTTTCCTCCCAAGTCTTTCTGCAACATCTCTACGCATGATGGTTACATTGGCTCCTGTGTCAACGATCATTCGGCAGGGGATTCCGTTGACGAAGGCATTAATAAATACACCCTTTTCACCACCGCCTCTTGAAGATATCTGTAAAACTCTCAAGCGGTTTTCCTGGTTGCTTCTAGAAGAGTCTTTAACCCGTTTATCGAAGCGGACTGAACAGTTCCTTCGAACATGGCCCTCTTCGCCGCATTTCCAACATTTCACAATTCTCTGACCATGTTTGTTGGGCCTTTCAAATCTTTTCCGGATAAACTGGAAAATTGTTTTCATCATTTCAGTCAGATTTTGCATCGAAGAATCTGATGCCTCTTGAACCGTAGCACCCCTTACTGAGTGGCGATCCCTCCGTGCAGCTTGCTGAGCGGCTTCAAATTTCATTGCATAAACCAAAGCTGATTTTAAATCCTTCAATTCAGCCATTCGCAGGGACTTTTGTATCTCTGGATCCCTCACGCCGTCGATGAAATACTGCAGGGCTAGTGTTTCCCGTACCTCGGCAGGACAGTCGGAGAAGGCAAGATGGGAGAGCCTCTCTACATCTGCTGCAAGCTCTTGCAGACTTTCATTCGATCGTTGCTGCCGGGTCTTTAATTGAAGACGACTATAGTCCTTGAGGCATTTTTCTCCGAAGCGCAACTCCAGAGCGTTTGAAAGAGCCTCAAATTCTAGATGTTGATCTTCGGGAATAGTTCTCAAAATATCGGCAGCCTCGGCCCGTAGTGATGCAGCCAGCTGACGAGCTTTCGTGACTGGATCCCAACCATTGGCTTCTGCGACGATGGAGAATTGAGTCTTGTAGACTTGCCAAGATGTTTTTCCGTCGTAGGTGGACACTTTTATGTTTGATTTAGGAATAACAGGCACAGGTTGAGCTATTTCAGACTCTCGAACATTCGGAGATTGGTTTTCAGCTTTTATCTGTGCACCTTCCATTCTCTTCAATTTTTCCTCGACTTTCCTCTCAATTTCTTGCTCAAAGGTGTTAAATCTTTCATCAAATTTCTCTTCAACTCTACGGAGATTTTCCCCATTCTGTTCACAACTCTGCTGAATATATGAATCTTTGTGTCGTTCTCTTGAACCTTTTCCGCTAAAGCATCTATTTTGGAATTGATTGCTTCAACGATATTAGCTTGGCCTTGTTTTATCTTCTTCTCCATCTTTTCTTGCCCTTGATCTATCTTCTGTTCTATCTACTTCTCCATCTTCTCTTGCCCTTCTTTCATTTCTTTAATGAAAGCAAAAAGCTGTTCAAGTTTTGCTTTATCTGCTTCCTCCATCGCTCTAGTCTTCACCATTCAATCCCACTTCTGACACCAGTTGTTACGTTTTTAGCGTAGCGGGTTCGGATTGAATGGACTTTAGTTGAGGACAGCACAAACAAATTTATTTACAGCTATTTACAGTAAAAATAATTGATAAAGTAAAAATTTGTGATAAGTACAATTCAACAATAATCAGGCACTCACAGCGTAAATGCAAGTCTTACGCACAATATACACAGTTTGAAAAACAGCTATCGTATAGCACAGCAGCAGTAAATCACAGCGAGCTCAATATCACAGCGTTAACAGCAAACGCAAACACAGCTCACAAATAACAAATCCTTTACTCTAGCGAGACGCTTTTTATTTCAGAGCAAACTCGCAACTAACTAACTCACTAGTGGTTGGATTATTGGGGCTCCTAACCCCGGCAGGGGCTTATCCCCAGTCATGATGAAATGCTTCCACGTTGCTTTCAGCTACATACGTGACCGTCTGCGAAATGGACTGGAAAAGTTCTGCAGGCCCTTAAGTAGTAGTTGTTGAGGAGTAGGGGTGGGTGAGTTGGCGAGAGTCAGGACAGGTTTTGATTGGCTATTTAGGGGTGGTGGGTGTGGAGTTATGCACCTTGTGAGAACTTAAGACTTAGAGCTGATTTAAATCATCAAAAATAAGAGTTTAAGTATGGAAAAAAGAAAAAGTTAAAAATAACAAAAGTTAAATTACAATATTGGAAATGAGGTGAGATTAGAGTAAAATATTTCTAGGTCTTCTGACTTTAATGTTTGGGGTATATCTGGGGATATTAAGGATGGCTTCATTATTGATTTTTTCCAAGTCTTCAAAAAATTTAGTTGCAAGTTTTTTAAGAAATTTTTTAAGTGGAGGATAGTCTAGTGCAAGGTACATGTTTTTACTTGGCATGTACCAATGCATTTTGCAGATATTTCTTAGAAATCTGGTTTGGAGTCTTTCGACATGAATTAGATTGGATTTAGGCGCATAACCCCACACAGGGCAAGCATATGTAATTACTGGACGCAAATAGGCAGTGTAAATAAGTATTTTATTTTTCCTGGTCATTTTGGAGTCTCGAGAGATTAAGGGATATAATTTACGAGTTAGGTCTCGAAACTTGTTGGTTAGATAATTAAAGTGGGGCTTCCAAGTTAATTTACTGTCTAAAATGACTCCTAAATATTTACATTCCTTAGACCACGGGATGTTTTGATTTTTAATTTGAAGAGGGCGGAATTTCTTAGCTTTATATCTACTAAAATAAATAGCTTCAGTTTTTGACGCATTAATTACAATTTTCCACTTGGAGAACCAGTCCTCAAGAGATTTAATATGTCTATTAAGAGCTATTGTAATGTAATTTGGATTGTTGTTGCGCGCTAGTATTGCAGTATCATCTGCATACATGCATAATATGGTATTGAATTGTTTCGGGATGTCATTTATGAAAATAGAAAAAAGAACTGGCCCCAGCTTGGATCCTTGAGGAACACCAGCTAAAATCGGTTTTATAACTGAGAAAACATTGTTCAGTTTAATCCTGAAGGATCTGTTGCTGAGGTAAGATATTAAAATTTTGATTAGGTGCGGAGGTATATTGTAGTTTATTAATTTGTAAATAAGGCCTTCAAGCCAAACTCTGTCAAAAGCTTTCTGTATATCGAGAAAAACTGCTGCTGAGTATTGTTTATTTGAAAAGCCTTCTTCTATGAATTCAGTTACCCTGAGCAGTTGGTGGGTGGTAGAGAGGGCATGGCGGAAACCAAACTGTTCTGGGATAAGAATATTATTATTATTAAGATGTTCATTTAATCTGGCTAAAATAATGTGCTCGGCGATTTTACTAATTGTGGGGAGAAGCGAAATGGGGCGATAGCTAGTCGGATCAGTTGGGTCCTTACCGGGTTTAATTATTGGAATTACTGCAGCAGTTTTCCAGGAGCTTGGGAAATATCCTAACTTGAGCATATTGTTAATAATAATGGCTAAAAAGTAGATGTAGTTATTAGGTAAATTTTTGATCATCTGGTTGCTGATATTATCGATTCCAGATGCTTTTTTGATATTTAAAGTTTTAATATAGTCATTAAGTTCATTAAAATTTGTGGGTGAGAAGTCCTTAAAATTGGGGGGGGGAGGGAGTCTTGAAAGCTTTTGATTGTATTATTTACAAGGTGCTCTGTTGTGAGATCATGGGTGTCATTAGGTTTAAATTGGTTCTCAAGGCTTTCCGCCAAGCAGTTTGCTTTATCATTATCATTAATTGCAATACTAGATTGGCCATTTAAGGGCGGAATCTTGTGTTGTTTATTTTTGTGCGATTTAACTAATTTCCAAATGGACCCGTCTTCTGCGTTGGTATTTACGATTTTGTTGACGAATTCATTGTTATCAAGTTGAGTGCCTAATTTAGTTATTTCCTTATTTAATCTATTCATGAGTCTCTTGAAAACTGGGTCCCTAGTATTCTGAAAAATCTTCCTGGCAATATTCCTATCTCTGATGAGGACTCTAATTTTGGGGTCTAAATGTTTTTGGCTGGTCATACTGGGAGCTGATGCATCCATTTTGGCTTTGAGCATTTGGTTTTCTAGGAGCTTGACGGCAGCTTCTAATTCGCTAGTAGAGGAGATTTCTGGGTTAAGCGGGGTATCTGATTGGCTGAGAAGGTAGTTGAAATTTTTCCAGTTAGTCTTATAAATAGAGGAGTTTATTGGGAGCGAGTATTTAAAGTAAAAATTTAGAAGGATGGGGTTGTGATCTGAGTTAAGCTCAGGGATAGATTTAATGTCGTAGGGGTAATGAAAGTTATTAACTATTGTAAGATCAAGGGTATTAGCGGAGTGGGAACCAAATCTAGTGGGGGAGTTAGGTGCTAGAATTTCAAGACCGGCCTGTTGGGCGAAGTGGTATAAGGAGTTGCCTCTTGGACTTTTACATTTACAACCCCAACTAACGTGGTGAGCGTTGAAGTCTCCACAAAAAATTTGAATAGGGCCTAATTGCATTAAATTTTCGAGATCAAAGACAAAATTGGAAGTATCACTAGTTGGGGGGATATAAGCAGAAGTTAAGAGAAAGGGTTCCATATTTTTAATATTAATTTTAACCACGCTAGCTTCTACATGTTGTAGGACGGGCGGGGGGACCTCACTATGAGGTATGCCGTTTTTAATTAAAATAGCGGTTCCACCTCCATTTTTATTAAAGCGGTAGCTGTAATACGAAAAGTAATTAGCCAGGAAGATTTTCCTTTGTGGTCTAAGGTGGGTTTCTTGCAATAAAATTATATCGGGATTATACTTATTTACAAAATTACGAAAATCAAACATTTTATTTTTAATGCCATTTGCGTTCCAGTAAATAATACGGAGGCTTTGGCGATTGAAAATTACGTTTTATCGAAGAGTTCCTGATCAGAAAATGCATTGAGGAATATTTTCATTTTGTCTAATCGATTGGTTGCGTGTTTTAATTTACCTAATTCTGCTATAAGATTGGGAAATTCCCTGACGAGCTCATTGAAAGCCCGCATAGCGTCAACTACGCTTGCGATGTCAGTTTGGTTTATCGGATCTACCTGGCTGTAAACATGGCCTTCATGTGGCGCCATTTTCTGGGTTCGGCTCTTACTAAAATGGCTCGCGTAAGACATGCTTTCCTGAACAACTGATTGATTTTTTCGGAAGTAGTTATTCCTATTTTGCGTGGCCGATGGTAACTTGGGAAATTTACTGCACCCTCTATAAGAGGCGATGTGACCATATTCCCCGCAATTTATACATCTTGGGTTGGGAATAATTTCCTTCTGGCTACATGCATTGGTCTCGTGGTTTGCTCCGCATTTAAGGCAGCGAGGTTTGTATCCACAATTGTTTGCTGTGTGGTGGAAATTATTGCACTTAAAGCATTGTGTTACCATGGGACGTCCTTTGAAGTGTTCGATTGTAACAGAGAGATAGCAAAGATATTTGATGTTGAATATTTCCTCGGCTGCTTTATTTTTTTGTAATTCTACTAGGTAGAAAGGTAAAGGCTCCTTAGTACGGAATTTTGTCATTTGGGAGAGTTTATTTACTGGAATGTTTTTATCCATTAAGCAATTTTTAAGTTCATCAAGGTTGAAACGGTGGGGAAGGCCCTTAATTACCACTTTAAGTGGTCGCTTGTCTTTCGGTGTGATAACGTAATGTTCATATTCTTTTTCGTTACAAAGTTCTTGGATTTTACGATGTTGATCTATAGATTGGGGGAAATTTTTAATGTAGTTATTACTAAATTTGTTGGTGGTTTCGCCACAGGTTTGATTAATTTCCTTAAGTATTTCATTTAAGTTATCAACCATTTGCAACATAATAGGAGGTATTTTAGTCTCTGGAGTTTTATCAGTATCTACACTGGGTTCTTCAATTGTTAACCCGGCAAAACGATTTTGAATTGGGGTGTAGTTTGCAACTGGTTTGTTTGAGTTTTTATTTGCGATTTTCCTCTTAGAGGGGGAAGGAAGTTGAAAATTATTGCTCGCCTGAGGGGGGGACTTTTTAGTTCTACAATTTGGGTCCTGACAATCGCCAAGTGAAATCAACTCCCCCCTGACTGCGTCTGCCTCCCGAGAGTTGTCCTTCCAGTATGTATCAAGTTGTGCTGTGAGTTCATGGTCCATCCCAAATACATGTCTGGCATCCAGGTAACCTTTTTTGTGGAATTCACATTGGAAGGTAAGGGACTTGATGCATTCTTGAAGATGAATGACTCTGGCGCAGTGCTGGCAGGATTGGTTGACATCTTGGCTCATGGGGACGTTAGATTCATCCATCATCATGTTTTCATTATTGTGCCCAGCACATAATTTCTTATTCGACTCCATCATTGACCCTTCCGGAACTAATCCTAATAAGGACGAGTCGGATCTAGGAGGTTCATCTACTGCTAATTGCGACAGGGTAGTGATTGAAGAAACAGAGCTGGAACGCACACGACCTTCCAGTTCAAAGCCCAATCACCGAAAATAATTGAACCAGCGAAAAATTTGAGAATTCTAAATGTGATGCTAAATGAAATACAAATAAACACACAATTCACTCAAAAATTCATAGAACGACTGAACTAACTAACTCGCTCCGGCTATTCGTCCTTTTGAACTAACTAACTCACGCCGGCTACTCGTCCTTATATAATAGCCGAAAAAGCGCGTGCGTTGAATCTCGTGGAAATTCTCAAAACAACTCGCACAATCTAGCGGCTACTAGACTATTCCTTTCGCCAAACCAATCAAGCTGGCGCGAGGCTCCTCGCCAAACGTCGCCATCTTGGCGAGTTTTCATGCCGCTCGCTCGCTTGTAACAATATATATAATGAATTGTTTGGTTTAAAAATATTTTGGGGGAAAACCTGTTATGAGACACAGCTACATAAAATATTATATGAAAATTTTAGCGAGCACTATACTGGCGAACCGACTGGTCGCCAAAGGCGGCTAGAATAAATATAATTTAAATGTATATAAATAGAATTTAAATGAAAAATTGTACTAAAATAAAATTCATATAGTTAAAGTAATTTATTTTTTAATTTTAGACAGTAGGAAAAGCAATTTTATTTATTTTGTAAAATAATTATATTGGAAGATATAAGTATTGATTTCCCGCACAAATAATGATTTTGGCTAGACTTAATGTTTATATGGGTGCTAAAATTGAACATTTTAGAGCAATTTCTTGCTAGATACAATTGTAACAATTTTTTATTTTCAACTTTAAAAAACGTTTGTTAGATTTTCTGCTATAACGCAGGATTGTAGACTTGTAGAGAGTTGGTGGATTATTTGTATGATTAATGTTCTTGGTGAAAAAACATTCATCAGTCTTCTAAATTCTTTGCACAATTACTTATATGGCAATTTTCTAAGCCTATTTTTGCACATTATTTAACTTTTGTTTGAAGAATATTTCTTAATTTCTTTACTATCTTTACTCCCTCTAAATGCTCTATTTGAATACATAGCAATCTATTGTCAGAAAATTTCTAATAGTATTTTACAGCTTCATTAATTAGCAAAGTCCCTCTCTCTCTCCATATATATATATATATAATGAAATCTTCAAAAGATTTATGATCTGTTCCAATATTTAATAATTATATGAAAATAGAAATAAGTTGCTTCAATGATTTATCCACTATTTTGAGGAAATCAGAATTTTCCTTCTAATAAACAATGGATATAAAAGGAAATATACATTTTATTTGCTTTGCAATTTTAAAAATTACCTTGACAATTCTTTAAATATGTGTAAATAAGTTTCTTTCTTTAATTTACTATAATTGGAAAGAATAATAGCTGTTGCCTTTGTTTATTTAAGACCTGAAATTAGTGGCAATATGCAAAAAACTGAATTAAAAAATGTTCTAATCTTCTTGCTTGTATCTTTATCTCTCATAAAGATGACTGAAAATATGTCAAAGAAATTACTATTTATGCTAATTTTCTCTTGGAAAAGTATAAGTAAGATAATATTTTCAAGAAATAGACATACAAATTTTCACGATTTTAATAATAAGCATGCTCAAAATAAATATTTGCATTTTTATTGTGTTAAAAACTTCTTTTTAAAAATTTATAAGTGCAAAAATAATGTTTCAGAATTCTTCTTCATAACTGTTTCCAAGCTTTGATGGACGATGATTATGAAACAGCATCTAAATTGGCTGACCAATATGAGTTCAGAAGCCGTGGCGCTTTTGATTATCCTGAAGATGAAAAGAATAAAATCATTAGTCTTGGCTTTTCGTTAGGTACATATTTTATTTAGTATAATTTTTTTCTCAATAAAATAATTCTGACACTTTTGGATAATTTGTAAAATGAAACAAAATTTTCTTTTATTTAGGTAGCTTCTTGGCAGAGGCTGGTTGGTATCGGGAAAGTGAAATTGTTTTTATCTCTTGCCTTGGATTGTGCGAGTACAATTATGAACCTACACATATGGAAATGGCAAGAATGTTAGATTGTTACAAAAGGTAAATTTTTATTATTGAATTTTTTCCTATGTTTCATACATTCTGTATTAAATATTTATTTGTCAGAATTATTTTTTAAAAAAAATTCATTAAACATTTATTTAAAAAAAAGCATAGGCATTACATAAAATTTCTTCTTTTCGGTTGTGAGATTTAAAGTGAATGAGCATTACATTAGCAGGAAATTAAGTAAAAAGTTAAAAGCTTTTAAATACAGAAGGATGAATTCAGCCTTAGAAAAACTATGAGTTATATAAAAAAATATATTGTTCTTGGAATTGAAAATAGCAGTAATGTAGTTTGCTATATCAGTTGTTTAATAGTTTAACTGATATCATTTTTCTTGCAAATATGGGATTAAAATAAATAACTTGATTATAACATTATAGTAGACAATTTCTGAATGATCCATTCATTCAAAAGTACAGGAAAGAGGTTGTATAGTAGTTAAAGTATCACATATAATACTTTACTTCACACAGTAAGCTTTGATATCTGTTTACTCCTGTTGATTTTTTTCCTTGAATTTCTGCTGATCTAAAGTCATAAGTTGTCAGAAATTTTCAGAGATTTAAAAAGAGTTTTCATTTTAATTATTGATATCTTCTTAAGATGCATTGGTTAAAATGGACATTAGTGTGCCCCCGAGTTTATCGCCAATATGGCAACCCAACACAAAGCTCTTGTAGTAACCCTAATGATGTTTTGTTTGCTTTTTCCTATAATGGTTGAGTTGTACATGAGCTTCAACTCTTTTATGAAAACTGTTAAATTAAAAATAATAAAATAATATAGATTAAATATTTTATTTTTGATCTGTATTATAATTAAGATTTTTTTTGTATAGTTAATAAGAAGTTTCAATTATATTTTAAATGCGAATATAAAATATTTATTCCTTTACTCATTTTAATTTTCAGTATGCGATTTCACAAAACTGTCTGATTTATTTCTTTACTAAGTCGTCTGCTTTCTTTCTTTAAAAACCGTCTGCAATAGAATTATTCGCATTTCTCGTTCTTTAAAATTTCTTATTAAATCCATTCTTTTTGCATCTTTGTCTTTCTCAATTATTTATTATTTACAGTTCATGTTATCTGCACATTCCTTATGTTCAATGTGCTAGCGAAGCTACTATTTTCCCGCTCCCAGGTCTAGCAAAGCCGTAGGATGTTTTTTAAGTTAAAAAAATTCTGCCTGGTACCTTCAACAGATGCCGGAGGCACCGGGTCTGGAAAAAAAAAATGAAAAGACAATGCTTATTGGTAAAAAAAAAAAATCATATTTATATTGCGAAAAGTCGTAACCGTAACTGTTTCATAGAAGTGTTTGTTTACTTTGTCCACCATCTTTATTGGCGACTTGGCGCGGCAAGGGGCACACTTTACGTAACCTTTACAGATGCATTATTTCCCAAATGTCAATACTTGTGCTTTGGAATTAATTCTTGAGTATCCATTTTTCTCTTAGTGCACCAAGATTTTAATGTATTCTGATAAAGATGGCATGCCTTTTGTTTGAGCTCAAGAAGCTGAAACATTTATTTATTTTGGCACTTTAACTAGCCTATCCCTCCATTTATAAACTGTAGAGGAGTTTCTCTTACTTAGCAGACATTGTTTCAGTCAGAAAGAAATTTCAGTTCATGTCAGAAATTTATTTGGAAGTCTGTATTGTTTGTAAAAAAGGTTTTTTACTTTAATTTCAGATTTTTCTTATTACTTAAATGTTTTCATGTATTAAAAAAATTATTTATGTCCATGGACACCCACTTACAAAATGGCAGAGCTTGAAGTATTGCTCACCTTGCTCATTCCTACTTTTATTTTTTATAGAGATCAGAAAAAAGAGGGGGGAACAGAAATATTATCTTGCCCTACTTTAATTATCCACATTATGTGTGTAATTATCCTTTGTGCTGTAATCATCCATAATTACAGCATAAAGGTATATGCTTTTTACTATTTATTTTTCATAGAATGATTTATAATGGTTATGTGGAAATGTTCTTTTATCATAAAGACAATGAATTAATGTGTTTTTGTTTTTCATGATTATTGGTATTAATAATGTGGTAAATAAAAATTAAGCATTAAAATTTTAAATTAAACTATAAATGAATTTTTTTAAAGGTTGCTTCAAGTTCAAAATGCGTTCTGTAAATTTAAAGAGGCTGAAGGAACTTGCAAAGAAACTCAAAATCATATTGCTGGAATTGAACATTATCAGCTGAATATAAACCTGAGTAGTATTTACAGTGAATTTGCTGCTTTTTATTTCCTACAAAGTAACTACAGAGAGGTAAATATCAATCATTTTTTAAAAAAAATATTTAATATGTAATATGAAATACTAAACTTATTAATTTACAGGCTTACTGGTGGTGTGATAATGCTGTTAAGGAGCTGGATTCTTCTGTTTCGCCTAGAGTAAGTATTCTTTCATTAAAAAAGAATTTATACCTTTAATGAAATAAATCATACATTTATTTGATTGAATATTAGTATAATTATAATTTCATTATAATCATTACCTGAGAAAATACAGGGGAAAAAGTACTGAAGTATAAATCTTGAGTTAAAAATCTTAATGCAAATCCTAGCACTTTCAACTTCAAAATATTATTGGCTGACAAATTTGATATTTTCTGTTGTATGAGCAATTTACTGAGTTTTTAGCGTTATTTCCTATTTGTTTTTAAATGCATGATATTAAAATCTAATTCAAAAAGAAAAATTCTTTTAGTGTATCATTATATAATAAAAAAAGAATTGTAAATTAGTGTTTTAGGTATTAATGTAAATTAATTTCTTACTATAACTCTATCGATGTTTTATTATTTAAATTAATTTCTAATGAAATTTTTAAAAAGAATTTGTTGAAATAATACAAAGTAATATATAAAATTTAATATATAAATGAAAATAGAAGAAAAAAATAATAATAAACCTCACCTTTTCTGAAATAGCATAATTCTATATTGTTTTGTTATACTGTCTTGTTTAAGTTTATTTTTATCTTATAAATAATGAAATTAGTTAATTTAATGTGAATAGTTGAGAGGATTTTTTTATTTCTCATCTAAACAACTCAACTTTAATTATACCTTGCTTTAATAATATTAGATATTATTTTTAAATGGTACCATCATGAAAACATGTGTTAGCCATGAAAACTGAACAAAAAAGTTTTATTATTAGATAAGTATTCAATACATTACAGAAAATAGCATATAGTTGAAACTTTAAAATCATAGAAAACATGCTAGTGGTCCAGTCCCTTTTCTCTGTTCCATGTAGAATTCTCTGTATTTCTTTTGAGCTGGTACTAGCACTACGTCTTTTAATTTATTGGCTCTTCCACTATGATTACTTTAAAGATTGTATTAAATTCTGTTAAGTATTAAAATATTTTCTGTTGTTTTTGTTTTTAAAAATTTGAATTGTTCTGAAATTTTAAAAATGCCACTCTTACTTACTTTCTCTCGCTTTCTTTTTAAAGGAACTTGTTAAAGTCCTTTGTATTGCTTCTAAAGTAAGTAATTTTTTATTACAAATTTTATGTGAAAATATTTTTTAAAGGATATAAGCCTAAAAAATGTTACATTTAACAACAGCAACAAAAAAAAAAACAACCCCTATTCTAGTTTTGTATGGCATATAGGAATTGATTTGAATTGATTGATTTTTCTACTCTTTTATTACAAATTTCGTTATGTGAAAATATTTTTTAAAGGATATAGACCTTAAAAAATGTAACATTTAACAATATAATAATAATAAAAAAGATTAACTTTTATAATTTAGTTTTGCATATCATATAGGAAATTGATTGGGATACGGGTGTATTGAGTTAAAAGGGTTTCTGGCAGTCTGTGCTGCTTTGAACTTATAATCAGTAACAGATATTCTCTTGTTAATTTAACTAAATCTTTGGCATACATTAGTTATTTCAATTCATGATAAAGGTTAAACCATACTTTTATATTCCTTTAAATTAATAATCTTGTTTCATTGTATAAGCTATAGATTTAAGTTGTTTATATTTTATTAGCAATAAAGTAACATTAATGCACAAATTTAATGAACTAGTTATTATAAACTATAAATATTTTTTAAGAGACAATGTATATAAATTCAAATTGTAATATTAAGTATTACAAATAAATGAGTTATTAAAATTTTTTCTCTTTTTTTTCCCCTTCATCAGTCGTGTGTTTTGAAGAAACAATTTAATCAAGCAGAATTCTTAATCAAACAAGCTGTTCAAAGGGCACGGTAAAACCAAAATTTTGTTTTCTGTTTACTTTTATATCTCTTATTATGTTCTTATTTTTATTTTTTAATAATTCAGAAATTAAATTTATACTTTTAAATATTTGTAGGGAAAAATTCGGAGATAGGAGTCTATTATATGCTTCAACATTGATAGATTTTGGATATTTCCTTCTTCATACAGATGCTACCGGGCATGCCATGGAAGTATACCAGGTAATGTTTGCTTAATGTTGATACTTGATTATTAAAAGATTTATTATCGTTTATTTATACATTATTTGATTTTTTTAAAAAGAAATCACTGGATATCCACATAGAAGTTCTAGGTGGCAGAAATCTTTTGGTTGCTACTGTTCATGAAGATCTTGCATATGCTGCTTATGTTCATGAATACAGCACTGGACGTTTCAGAGATGCAAGGTATAGTTCCTTTTCTATTCAAAGCATATGAAATGGCTTTTGTAAATTATCTGTTTTATTTTACTTCTTAAACACCATTTTTATCATAGATATCAAAATTTGAAGGAAAAAAATGATTTTTCAAATTTTACTTTTAAAAATTTCAAATTCAACTTTTTAGTTTTTTTTTATTTTTCTGTGATGATAAATTTACCTAGAAGAATTTAATTTGCAGCAGTAGAGAATCATATACTTAATTGTCCTATTTTTGGATTAAAAAACATGTACATTTAATTCATGTTCTCTTGTTCAAAATTTTAGAATAATTCATAACATGTGGCAAATATGGTTAAATATTCATAAGATTATTTCTAACTTGTTTACCAACAATTCTGTAATGAATGAAAAAAAAAATTCATGTTCAAAATATTTCAATAAATTTTGGTATGTCTGAAGCATCTGCTCATCTCTGAACTATTAACCTTTGGTTAAAATACAATGTATGGACTACTCTGATGTCTCCTCCCCCCTTTACCAATCCTTGTTTAAAAAATAGAAGAAAAAATGAATGCTTTATGTTATAAAACATTAGTTACACTTATTAATGTTGAGAATAATTATGCAGTTTAATGATTTCTCTGGATTTATGGATGTGCCTTGTGCTAAGCCAAAATCTTGAAATATTATCCAAGAAACAACAGCTCAACTCAAGGCTGACTGCTGCTCAGCAAAATCTGTAATTGCTCCAGTTATCTGGTGGCATTAGGCAGCTGGATTTAGTCCTGTAAATTTCTACAGGATAATGTAAGGTTATTTCCAAGAGATTTAAATGCAGTGTTTGTCATGCAGATAACCAATACACCTCTTCACTAGAAAAAAATAAATAAAAAGAGTAAGTGGTGAAATCGAGTTTAATCTGTCAATTAAATCTTATGTCCTAATGATGTGGAATTCATCTTGCCTAAGAAATATTGTTTAAAAAAATGGCTTTACTTCAACAAAAGTCATAATTTGGACAGACAATAGACTGACCTCATAATCCTTCGTATTTCATCAAAATATCAAATATTGTGGCAAAAATATGGAAATTGAATGAATATATCAATCTTTGACTTTCCTGATCTGAATCATACTGAATATAAATCCAGATACTGCCTTCATTCAGACAAGATTCATCCAAATATTGCTTGAACTAATTCCTACAAAACATTCCATGTTCCTTTTCAGAACCAAAATCACCTTTCCAAGAAACTTGTAACTGGAGCAATATAACTCATTAATATTCTGACTTAAAACTTGTGAAATATAAATGTATCCATCATATTTAATTGTTGCTGCTGACTGATTACTTCATTATATTTTATTGTCATCTGTTATTACAATTATTTTTAATTAAAGAAGTTGGTGATTTGTTCCCTAAAAAATTTTATGTTGGCAATAAAAGTTGATATTGCTTCTTTTTTTTTTTTCATAACTTTGTGAAACATGTTTCTTTTTATACCTTTATAAAATTCTTTAAATATTTGCATCAATAGGAATAAAATGATAAATATTAGTTTTTTTTTTAATATTGTTATTAATAATGTTATGAAATATTTAGATATGTAAATAAAGACTATACATGTATTATTTTTCTGCTTATAATTACTGAATTTATTTACAAGTATACTTTTGAGTTTTTGTATTTACTTTACAGGTATTGAAGTTAAAAATTAAAATTATATTTATGAAAAGTTTGTTGAAATTTCCATTGCAAGCAAGGGATAAAAGTATTTTTAATGATGCTAATGGTTTTTATTTTTATTATCTTCTATTTTTTGTTCTATTTAAGATATTCAGAATATAAATACATTGGGATATTGAGAAATGTATATAACATATATAAAGATTTTTCTGTAATGATTTACACATATTGAAACATATACAGAAGCTCAATATGTATGCAATCAAAGGATTTGGTAATGAATATTAAAATTACTTTAAAATCATTGGTGTAAAAGAGGAATACATTTTGAAGATTATTAAATTTTTTGAAGATTGATAAATTTTTGGAATAACATTTAATTTTTTCAAATGATTTTTATATTTTACATCCATTGTTTTTGTTTACATTGTATGCATGCAAACAAAATTAAATTGTTTCATATGAATAAAGTCTTTGTCACAATTATCTTGCCATCATAAACCTAAATTCTTGTTTGGAGGATCTAATTATCCTTGTATTTTTTTTATTTATAAAAAGGAAGCTAGTTTATAAAGATAATAAATAAATTTAAATAATAATTTCTCTTGAGTATCAAAGATTAGAGAATATTTATTATGTATTGTAACCTATTAGCAAATTTTATGATGGATAAATAATATTTCTAAATATTAGATGTTAGTTTAAAAATTGTATTCAGAATACGAGAAATAAATATGGCTATTTTTTAAAAAAAATTTGATGCATAAAGTAACGTTTTTTCCTTGCTGAAATTCAGTGAGGTGGGATTGATATTAATGCCATTAGATGATTCAGTATTTAAAAAATGTCCCCTTTCATCAAAGCTTTAATGGAAGAAGAAAAACTTTTTTAAATGCAACTATCTATCATAAATTTGAAAAATATGCAAAAAAAGTAAGCATAGTTAAAATGGGCAGCTTTTTACTGATGACATTCTAAATAAATTATTTTTGCCATTAAAAACTAATCAAAAGCAATTCTTGGTTTGAGTTAAAAATTTAACACTATGGAAGAAAGCAGATTTCTTCTTGAAACTGTGTTTAGATTCATTGAGATTCAGAATTTGAAGTGATTGTGACTGATGTGTGATTGATTGATGACTGTGAAGTGATTGTGATCAGATGGTGTAAAATGTATATACCATGGATGGCCTCTCCATTTTCCAGTATCTTTGTTTTGCCAAAAATAAATGTATGAGTCCTGTGTAAAGAAACATCAAGGAAAATTTTTCGTGGAAAGATTATTCCAGTTGGAAAAGAATTAAGAGAGAAATATAATGTAGAACAAGAAATAATATCAAATTTCACAGGTAAAAATCACATAAAAAATGACAAAGTTATTAAATAATTTTGTTAACATAACAGACAAATTAAAAGTGCTTTTTTTTTTCAAACAATGCACTGATTTTTTTCATACAATCCTTTTTTATCTGACTCTGATGAATCTAAAATCAGTAGTAACTTATATTAAGAAATACACATGCTAATTTAGATTAATTCATTATTAATAATTGCACTTTGCAAGTTTCATAATTTAGAAAGTGACTTTACAATTTGAAATAATAATGATGCAATTTTCATGTATGAGAATATAACCATTTTCTTTTTTTTTTATTTTGATGATGCTTAAAAAGTTTACATACAATATTATGCAAATAAATTTTTTTAAAATAAAATTATTGCTTTCTCAGGAATTTTCTGCTTCAAACGAGTTTTAACTGTATTTTCTTGCAAAAAAAAAAAAAAAAAAAAAGAGTGGCCTTTTTTAGTCTAAACTTCTTTGACCTCATGATAATCGCATGTAGAACATTTTGCCATCAGTCCCCTCCCCCCAGTTGCTGTGAGAAGTGGTTGATGAAATGACACGTTTTCTTGTTCTTATATATATATATCCCAGGTAAAGGACTAGAATTGCTACCCTTAGTTAGTATATTTTTATAATTGTGGGAAATATTATTGCAGCAAATGGAGTTGAAAAATTTTATGTTTCTAGGATTATTAATCAGCAAATTAAAGTTGGGGCAGTTTCTTTAAAACAAAAGTAAATGTAGATGTAGATGCAAAACAACATCTCAAATTTCTTGTATGAAATAATAAAATGCATCCTTCAAAAACAAGTACAGGTCTTCAGAGATACTTATTATGCATTGTGAGCATTGATTCATCAACAGTGCAATGAAGGCTTATTAAAGCAGGGAAATTGGTAAGAGCACCAATAAAAAAACTGTTGTTAACACTTGCTTTGAAGAGAAAAAATTAGTATTGGGGGGATATCGATCCTGGACTGCACTAAAGTGGCATAAAGTATTCAGCAATGAAATGTATTTTGTGTGTATATGTGCAAAGGATTCTATCAACATTTGTCGTGCTGGAGAACCCATCAGGAAACAATATCTTAATTAAAACAGTTCAGCATCATCAAAAGCAAATGTTTTGGGGTTATTTTACATCTGGAGGGCATGTCAGTTTAGTAATAGTTGAAGGGGTGATGAACTCTAAAAATATATATATTTCAATACTAGAAGAAGAAGAAATGTCTCGGAAGCAAATGTTTGCAGGTGTTGTTGATGTTTTACAACAAGATATTTCCCCAAGCCATAATTCCAAGCTGGTCAAGAAGGTTTTCTCAATAAAAGAAATGAACAGTTTTGTATTGACCTGGTAATTTTTCTGATGTAAATCCCATCGAACATTTGTGGAGCATTATGAAGCGAGATGCGAGTGAAATAGATTGCTGAACTAAGAGAAGTATGATTGAGAATGTCATAAAAGTTTGGTCTCTTGATGACAACATCGACAATTTGTGTTATGAATTAGTGAAATCCATGCCTAGATGTGTATGGGGTCTTATTAAAACTAAAGGGAGATATTTTTGATTAGCTGTTATACTATATATTTAAATGAAGCTGTAAGAAAATAAACAACATGTAAATATTCTGGTGTTTTTCCCAGTTAATTTTCCCATTTCTGTATAGTGTCTAATGTTACTTTTATTTTCCTCAAAATAAATTCAAACTATGCAAGAACTTATGATGTTTCCTTGTTATTTGAATATACTTGATTATAACATTTTATGTAATATATTTATGTACTTGGATTGAGTTGAAAAAAATTGCCATGAAAGTTGCAAAATGGTACGAAAAGGAAAACGGTAACAAAATTGATTGATACCTTTCATTCCTTCATGGTGTTTAAAAGTATAAAAAATTAAGTACTTTTTTTCATTAATTTTTTAAGATTTTCTTTGCTTATTACAGTTGTTATTTTCAATTACTCAAGAAGAGGAAGAATTTTTTACTTCAATAAAATCTGTAACATTTCTGGTTACTCATTAATTATAAAAATACAAGAAGTTATTTAATAATCTGCTATTTTTAGTTCCTAGTTCTCACCATATACTTCATGCCTCATATTGCCAGTGAAATACGAGAATCTTAAGTAGACAAATTAGAATGTCATCTGTTAATTTAAAAAAGTTAATTCTTAAATTTTTTATCAACTAATTTAATTTTTAATAAATTTTAGTTAACAATTTTTTAAAATCCAAGAAATGACGAAAATAAAGAAATCATTATGAAAACATTTTATCTGGTAAGAATTCAATTTTATTTATTTTGTAAAGCATTTTATTTTGTTTAACCTTATGGTTCAACACTATTGATAACCTCTTATTATATTGATGGATGGATTACTATTGGATTAAGAGACTTAAAGTAAAAACAAATTGCACTGATAATTTACCTCTCACCTAAACAAAATGTATAGTTTAGGCAGTGTAATTTCTTGGGAAAGAAAATTTGGGATATCAATATTTGAATCAATCTCACAAAAAGAGATAAATATTTTTTAAATCTAAATCCCTCCCCAATCATCAAAAAAATTTGTAAAGATGAAAATAAGAATGTTCGTTGTTATTTATAGTTAGCATATAACATCCTTTTCTTCTACTCAGTTTCATGACCAATGTCATTTCAGTATGCTCAAGGAAAGAAAAAATGAATTTTATTTAGTTATAATTGTAAATGTTTTAAATAAGTTTTTTTTTTTTTTTAAATAAGAACTTGTCCCAACATTTTTATACATATGTTTTGCACTCTGTGAAATATTTTCTGATTTTAATACTTAACAATTTGGGAACAGACAGTCTCAGATTAGTTTTTTTAGTTCCGTCTAAGTATTTTACTCATTTTTAACCACTATAATGTGTTAGTTTTCAGGACCATTGATAATCTATTTTTTAATACTTCTTGCCAGTTTTATGGCATTTGAAATATTATCTTTACATTGAGTGTTCTTTTTAATTAACATAACATTAACATTTTTAATTAACATAATTTCCAAATTCTCCCATAAATCAGACATCTGTACCCTGTGACAATAAATTAATAAATAAAATGACTTGCAAAATGTTTTTTTTTTTTTTTTTTTTTACATGATCACATCCATTTATTTCTGATAACCTGTTTGTTAAGATTATTCTTTCTTTGCTCTCTGCTGACTGTAGTAAAGAATTGGTCATTTGACTCATATCAATTAGATATTCAATGTGATGGCAAATTGTGTTTATCAAAGCATATAAAAATGTTTTAACAGTTGAAATTTTGTCTTAAAACTTCTTACGTTTGTTTTATTTTCTTTAGTATTCATACCATTTACTTTTTGGCTAACAAATGATTTCTTATTTATAAGAGACCTACTTCAGTTAAATTATACAAACACATACACAATCTTTTTTTAAACATAATTTTTGGTACATATATGTGGCAAATTCATTAACAAGATGGTATATAAAGAATTTTAACTATTACTGTATCCTTCAAGTTGCTTTATTGAAGTAACTTCTTTTTATTTTTTATATGTTTTGAGAGGAACAATCAGTTGGAAGTTATGGATAGATTTTGATAAAATTTTATTATTCTTAAGAAATTGCTGTGTAATAATCACTGCTATAATAAAAATTTAGTTAAAAAATTAACGGAAAACAGTTTTGTTGCTGTTGTAGTTTTACTGCAATGTAGTAACTTAAAGAGTTTTTATTTATTTATTTTTAATTAAAAGAAAAAGGGAAATTTAACCAAAATTAGTCACTTAAAACCTTTATATATCAGATTTTAGGTACTACACATTATTAAATAATATATATATCAAATACATTCTGTTCAAAATTCGTTCAACTTGCCATAATTTTGTTTTAAATTCATTAGCTGAGAACTATACCCAAAGAAACTAAATTTCAGTTGTTTCTTTTTCGTTACATAAATTTTAAAGCTGTCAGAATCACTTTATTAAAAGGATTTCTCATTTAATTTTCAAAATTTTTTAAGTTGTAAATGCCTGTTTCTGATGTTGAAGGCCAGAGTTATAAATCAAACACCAGAAAGGTCTTTTCTCTTTATGTTTTTGCATACAATTATAAGTTGTGATATGAATGAATGATTTGTGGAATATGCATTATCATTTCAAGTAAAAATTATAAATTTTCTCATCACTTTTTGATTAAAAAGCTCTATATCATTGAGGTTAGCCTGTGTGTCAAGACATGCCACTTTTTAGAATTATTTTTTAATATTTTTTATCAATTTATTTATCTATTCAGAAGTTATTTCAATTTCAGTTCATACACATCAATTCAAGTGGAAATATTTTATAACCTGTATACTTATGTATTTTAAAGGGAGCATATTAAGAAAGCTACAAGTATCAAAGAAAGTCTTCTTCCAGAAGATCATTTTTTGCTTCCATCAGCCAAACGAGTTCACGGTAAAATAATATTTGAAGTTATAGATCTGATAATTCTATTTATATTTCTATGCCTGTTAATTGAATTTTATTTATCTGAATCTAATTTTATTTGAAAGGATGTTCAACTTATTTAGGAAATTTGTCTTTTCTAATGCAAAAGGTTCATATGCTGAATTAATTTAAAGAAAAATTTTGCTGTTATTTAATTTTTATAGTTTATCATACTTGAATACTTATTGTGTGTGACACTTTAAAATGATCAAAATATGAACCATAGCAGTATACTTAACTATTATTCTTAATATTTTTTTTCATTAAACCTTGCTTTTCCATTGTTTTTTTTAAAAAACTTTATTGTAGAATTTTTAATATTTTAAGTTGAAAAATTAATTTTATTACATGTATTATTAGAAATTTTGAATATGAATCACAAATCATAGAAAATTTGGTTTTGTGCATTATGTTTTAAAAATCCGTGCCAAACATCAAAATATTTTTCAAAGAAGTCATAAAAAAATATAAAAATATTTTTTTTTTCTAAGCATCCTTTTAAGATAAAAATGAAATTTCCATTTGAATAAAACTTGTGGATCTGTCATGATAAAAGCAAACTACTTATAAAATTAATTACCTTCAATTGTATTTTGTCCTTTGTAACTTTTGATGTAATACAGGTTTTCTTTTATGTTCTGCACAGAATTAATTTGAATAATATAAAATTATTAGCAAGAAGAAGTTTTATGTTCCATTCAGGCTTTTAGTTCAGTCAATTATTTATTATATGCTTTTGATTTTTGTTTAATCACAAAAGGATGAAGAGGGTTTTGTTTTATTATCTTTCTGATTGCTTTTTTATGAAGATTATTTGATTATAATTATATGAAGCTTCAACTAAATTTTGGGCTGCAGCACTATATAAGTTTTTAAAGTTAGTCATTACTTAAAATTTTTATCCTTTTGTAATATTGGATTAATTTTAAAATTAATTTGTTTTGAAAAGATTTAAAAAATCATTTATTGTGGAGTTAAATTACTTAGTTACTTATAGATTGCTTAGTTCAAAAACTTACTTAGCAAGAGTTTTCATTTTACATGTTCACATAAAGACATGCTAAAAAAGGGATGGAAGATAAAGATTTAATAAATGTTAAATATAATTTTTCTTCTATTAAATATATTTAACATATACTAAGTTAATATAATTAACGAAAAAATAAAAATACTTAATGCTATTTAATAAATCTTCTGACTTATTGTTAAACTTTACATTTTGAATCTCGGATTATTATTTCTGCATTTTCTATTGTAATAATTATATAATCAAGATTTGATCTCTCTGGAATAATAATAGGAAAAGCATTTTAATAATCGTTATTGAATAATTTTTAATATTTTTTTTGTTCAAAACATGGGAATAAATTCAATTATAACTGCTCTAAAAAAAAAGATAGTTGACATTTTTAGTCTCATGGTTTATCAATTGACGTAATTTTAGTTTTGAAATTTTTTATGATATTTATTAGACCATTTGTTTTCGATATTAAATTGACAGCAGCCTTCTGGATTTGTATTTTAATTTTGTCACACCTAATTTTAGCTTTGATTGTTGAAGAGATAGCTATTGATAGCCATGATAAAGATATTCAGGAAATATTCTACGCTGATGCTGAAGAGCTTCATACTTCAGCACTTCAAATTACAAGAAAATGCCTTGGTGAATGGAATGTGCAAACTGGGAAACATTATGGTAATCTTGGAAGGTTATATCAGTCAATGAGAAAATTTAATGTGAGTACTTTGATTATTAATATTATTAGCAATCCACTTTTTATATGTTAGTTTTTGAATTAAAATGATAAATATCTCAGCTATTAAATATTTAGTTTTAAAATTATATCCATACTTGTCAGTATATAGTCAGGATGTCTGTATACTGACTGATTCTAGATGTTCTTCTGGGATGGAACATACATGAGAGGTTGAAAGGAATAATTCTATAGGACGGGGAATTTTGCATCCCTAAACATAGCTTTGAAAACACACTCACACACAAAGTTTAAGTCGTAACATCATAATTTTAAGTAGCTATAAAATGTTAGTTCATCTGTCATGTACATTAAAATTAGCATTTGGTTATTTTTTAATTTACATTAAAAAATATTTTTTATTGCATTAAAATTGTTTGTAATATTTTTAATGCTAGCCGCCTTTAGCGACCAGTCGGTTCGCCAGTATTAATGCTCGCTAAAATTTTCATATAATATTTTATGTAGCTGTGTCTCATAATAGGTTTTTAACCAAAATATTCTTAAACCAAACAAATTTTGAGAGTCAAATAATTCATTTATATTATTATTTAGTATAATTTTCTTCAGATGTTCTGTTCATTGTACTACTCATCTTTCTCTTTCTATCCAAGCAATGGTTGTCCCGGAATTGTATTTTACTTAAATGGTGGAGGGAAAGGTCTAAAATTCTTCGTTTTTATAGAATAATAAGATTCAAATTTTCATAAATGTAAACACACTAAACAAATAAAGACACAATTGATTTTCAAGAGATGCGAAAGTTTAAAAACAGCTTCGAAAATGCTGCACACAGAGGAAATAATGGTGACACACACACAGTACACCCTTCTTTTCTTTATTTTGCTATTTTTTTTCTTCACTACTTTTCTTTCTACAAACCCTTTTTGCCCTCTATTATTCTTTTTTTTCTTTATTTATTACATTATTATGACTTTATTTTGAGCAGACATAGATTAAATATCCATACAGACTAATAATAAAAGCAACTATTTTCATTCTTTTTTAAACATCCCGTTATCTATAAATGAAAACCAACTGACCTTGCGCATTTCTTTCTAAACAAATGATAATTTATTACTTCCTGCTATCTTACTCAGTTGGTGTGGGGGAAGGAAATGAAGATTTTTGGCGGGAAAGTAAGAAAAGTGTTGTTTTAACTATTTTCCTCCCAGTTTTTTCATTTTTTTCTCCCCATAAGAACCATCCTCGTGTCTTAACGAAAATATTAAAATAAAAATTAACCAAATCGGTCGAGTTGTTCTCTAGTCTTGCGCTTAGCAACGCATTTCGAGTTCCATTTTTATTAATATAGATGAGTGATAACTCTTAGATAATTATAGGATCTATTTTTAAAAGTACATATTTTAGCCTGCTTGACAACATTTTTTCTGAAAACCCTTTTTTGTGTAACTGAATTGTGCAGTAAATAAAGGAATAAGGTAGAATATATATATATATATATATATATATATATATATATATATATATATAATGAGATTCTGTCTAAAACTAAGCACAGATCTTCAGATTTAATGTAAGTACTACTTATGAGATTTCACCAATCTAGCCTGCCATGCTTTTGAGCTATGACTTATATGCATACCACTGGGCAAATGTATTATCTTCAGTTTGAAAGTTGTAATTCAAAATTTATAACTTATATGCCATTTTGATATGATTTCTACGTGCCAAATTCTTACCACCTGTTTTTATAATTCATGTGAATAAACATTTTTTCAGCAGTTTGCTTTCTGAGCAATTCTATTTACATATGTCTGGACTACTATTTTCTTGTTTATAAATACGTTTAATTTTTAAAATGGTTCAGATTTTATGATATAATTCAGCATTAAGTTTCTATCCAATATTTTGCTCTATTTTCTCATATCAAGGGATGCCTAATCATCATTATCGAAAAACAATCCGCTTAAGTATACAATATGGTAAGTAGTGCAAGCACAACATGGAAAAGATCTGTCAATTTCATAATAAAAATGAAAATCAATGCAGTCTTCAAAAAAATAATTTTTAACTAAATTTAAATTTGTCATAGCAACAATCTTACATTTCACTAATGGCAACTTCTCATTTGTTGACAATTTAAAGGATTTATAAATAAGTTCACCAAATTAAGAGTCTGATATTGGCTAAAATACTTTTTGCGATATCTTAAATTTATTTATGAAGGTATTATTTCAAATGAAATTGTAAGCAATATTTTTAAAAATTCATAGTTTATAAATCAATTTGTTCTAAAATGTTTTTAAAAAATTGCAAAAAAAAAAAAAAAAAAAAAAAAAAAAAAAATTTTTTTTTTTTTTTTTTTTTTTTTTTTTTTTTTTTTTGGAAATTAATGATAAAGCCCTGATTTTAAACAAAAAATGCCTGAAAATAAGTTTTTTTTAGTAATTTGTGAAGTAATATGAATTTTGCTTTTTAAAATTATTAATTTGTTTTTTAGGAAGCCAGGAAAATGCATTTGAGAGCTATTACCATCAAGCAAGAGATTTTAGGTCCTAATGATTATGAGGTAGCAATTTCAATGGGTCATCTTGCTTCCCTGTATAACTATGATTTGGGTTTGTATGAAGAAGCTATAACACTATATGAGAAAGCTATTGAAATAGGTATGACCTTTATTCAATTTTAAATAATATTGTGCATCTTATGATTCCTTATTTGGCAGTCTTTTCAATATTTTATAAATACAAAATTTCATTTTTATTTGAATTTAGTATAATTAAGAGAATAAATGCATAATATAAGAAAATGTATGTATATTTTAGCAGATGATACATCTTTTAATTTTATTTGTATAGTATATTTATTTACAAAAACACTATTAGGTGTAGATTTAAAATTGTATCCATCTTCATACTTTGCTACACACATTGCATATTTCATTAACATACTCTTTCTTTATAGGTTTAAAACAGTTTGGTAATGGTTACAGTGGACTTGAATATGATTATAGGGGACTGCTAAGTGTTTATTCTGCTCTTGGAGATTCTGATAATGTTTCAAAGTTGCATGCTAAATTAAATGACTGGAAGATTTTGAGGGATCAAACTTTAGATAAAGCTAACAAAACATCACCTTTAAATTTTGAGGTAGAACTCGTTTCTCCTGAAGAAGTGTATTCACATTTTTCATCACTGTAATCACCCCCATTAGTAGATAGATTTATGTATAGAGGTAGGTTTTCTTTTGTAGATCCAGCTGTGTGAATAATAAAAGTTCAGCATGCTGTGCATAAGCTAATGGTGCTGTGCATAATAATGGTAATTATGTATATATTTTTTGTAAGTAGAAATGATTATTCTGTAAGTGATGGAAAAAGCTATAGATTAATTTTGAGTTTTGTGATAAGAGGCATACTTGTAAACTTAACACATTTGTACAATAAGAAATCTGTACTATAATTGTATCATTATTTGAGTTGAAATAAAAATCTGGTTCCTGCCTTGTAAAGTAAATAATTATTATAAATAAATTTCAATTGAAATATACTAAAACTATAACATTTTGAGTAAACACAGCCATGTTGTTTTTGTCCTTTAAATTTGGGAATTTATTAAGTTTTGTGTCCAAATTTTGTTATACTTGTGCTTCTTAAAGCTTTACTTTAGTTTATTCAAGATATTTGGGATATAAGAAAAATCAGATCTCGAATTCTATTTGTTTCTGCTGTTGAATTAAATTTTTTATTTGTTTTAATTGTTTAAAAAAAATAATGATTGTTTCACCAGATATGGTTTCTTTCCAAAACTTGACATTTAAATCAGCCTTGTGATTTTATATAGATAATAAATCTTAAATAAATTAATAATTATTTGCAATAGTCGAGTATCAAATAAACTAAATTTTTTTTATTGATATTTGAAATTTAAGTAGCTTATATTATTGTGACTGAAGCCTCTAATTTGTTAGATTTTACTGCCCATTACCAGTAAAAGCTCATTTCTTCTTCAACCCCTTAATCACTTTTTACCCCCAAAGCAAACAAGTATTCTTGTTTCCTTTACAAAAAATGTGAACAAATAAAATTCCTCGAACTAAAGTTTATATCAATATAAATCACTTTCTTTTATTTTGTAAACTTACTTTACAATATGACATTCTGTATATATATATATATATATATTCATGTATATATATTTAGACATCCTGTATATATATTTAGCTATACCATGTCACTTGGTTTGCATTTGATTCATGTTATTTCCACCAGAAAAGCAGTATTACATTAAATTCTTTTTCAATTTTAAGTTTCATTGCTATATTTTTATTAGAAATTCATTTTTATATTTTCATTGCTTATAATCATATTATTTTCCTTGATCTGTATTTCATCAATTTTATATCAACCAACTGGCTTACCTCTGCTTCTGTGTTTTTGTGTATAGTTGTTAGAGAATAATTAAGGAAATAATAAAATGCTTGTGCATTAATATTATTAGTGAGTATGATTAATTTATTTATTCTGTAGTATGTATGAATACTTAGTTTTATAATAGTGCCTTAACTGTCTAATACAGAATACACTAAAGTTTAAAATTGAGTAATTCATATTTCTTAAAAATTTAGTTTTAATATTACTTCAGATAAACAAGAATTTAAATATTACTATTTTTAAAAGCATAATGTCTTTTTTTAGCTGTTTTAAATGTTTATCTTTATTACTATAACTTTAGACAACAAATAAACATTATGTCTTTTTTTTTCCCCTTTTTTTTAGCTGATTGAAATGTTTATCTTTATTATTATAACTTTTGACAATAAAAAAAAATAAAATAGTTTTATATTTTGCAAGATATTTATTTGAATGAAAAACTTTATACAAAATTTATATATATGTAAAAACCATTTCATTTAATTTAGAAGCATTTGTGCATTTCATTTACTGAATATAACAGCTATTGTTATTAATATACAGATCAAAATTATCAAGAGGATGACAATGGCAATAGTTTTCTGTAAAAATAAAATATAATTTATTAATAAAAGTTTTAAAAAATCACATGAAATGTACAAAAGCTATAATTTATGAAATTATAGCTTTTAATAAAAAGTATATAAAAAATTATTTAAACATTTTAAATCTTGTTTTCATATATTTTAAAATAAAATCAGGTATTGTGGTTGAAATAAACTTTTAAAAAATCATTTGATTTAAGAGAAAACAAATCATGAAGTCATTTAGTTATCATGACTTATTAAGTATTAATTTAGATATAAATTTATTAAGTCCTATTATTACCTTATTCTACTTGTTTGTTTCTATATCCTAAATTCTTCTACATGTAACTTATTTGAAATTGCATAGCATTTTAAGGATTACTAAACACTTTTTTTTGTCTAAATCATAGTTTAATAACATTTATTGTTATTATTTTGTCTTTGCTCTGAAAGTAGTATTATTCTGTATTTTTCTCATTTATTTTGGTTGGGCTTGATTTAGCATAGACAAGTTGATAATATGGTTCTCTTTCAATGTGAATGACTTCTCAATAAGTAGGCTTGCTTCAAATTGTTGATCATATATCAATTTCTTTGGATATTTGACTTGGTTTTTTACATTATTTAAGAACTGCTTCTCTGATTCTGTTCTTTCTGCTTTTATTTGCTTATTTTATTCCACCAAATTATTTATTTATTTTTTAGCTAAATTTTAAAAATCAAGTTTAATTGTTTTTGACAATGTTTAAAATTGCTTTATATATATATATATATATATATATATATATATATAATAACATACATTTTTAAACTTTTAATCTAGAACATAATTCGAAGTTTTCAATACATCAAATTTTAATTTAACAGACAGAATATTTGGCTGATGTATTAAATCTGGATGAACTTTCTTATGAGCTGAAATTGCAATACAGCATGTTTGAATTTATATCAGAGTACTTAAGTTATGATATTTTGAATATGTTGCATAATGCATGTTTTCACTTAACTTAATTCCGTCTTGGCTTCCACTACACAACATCTTGTAGAAACTCGATAGTGAGAAATTGTTAAATGGTCAGGTGAGGAGATTGATTATTCTGTCATTTCCAAAATGCAGCTTTTACATTGCCCTTCACTATTACAATACTGGAATGAGCTGAAAGCGATTAATAACTTGTTTGAATGACTATATGTTGCCTGATCCAAAAGAACAAGGTTGTCAAAAAAGAAAGGTTGAACAATAAATGTTATCGAAGGTTGTGTCTGATTAAATGCTGGTAACAGTTTATCGAAAACAAGTATATACATTCTGATGTAGGCATACATCAAGTATGTCTGTGAAGTTGATGAGAAGATAGGATGGTAATGAATAGCACATAGCTAAGGAAGTAACTAATTAGTTGCTGACCCTTGTCGAAGGGTGCTAATTCCAGTTTCCTCACCTTTTCTGTGTTGAACTTACCCCCCCCCCTCCTGTGTCAGTGAGATATTTGGAGTACCAACTGATTTAACCGTACTGCAACTCTCCTCCGCTGTATAGGGATACTTACAGTACAGTCAGGTAACCCTCTCTGATGTCTTGGCTGGTGTGGTTTACTTTACAGAATCGGGAGATCTGATACCAGATTTCGAGTGTTGTCACAATAGTACAAAACATAGGCAGGTTTCACACTATCAGTATACAATGTGAGCTCTTTTGCATGTTTGTTGATTTTGAAGGTTTTTTCAATCCTATGGAGCATTTGAAATGGGACCTCATAAAGAGATTGGTGATTTTTCCTGAGATCATCTGTCCAGAGGGACACATTATTACATTACCCAATATTTTTGTTTGCAAACTTTGGCTGTGAGTCGTAGAATTTCGGTTTAGGAGCAATAATTACTGCATTACCTCCCGTTTTTCTATACAAAGGTACATGCCCATTGCTAGACTAAAAATTTCCCAGTAACATACAACATCTCTGCAATTGTCTCTTCAAGATCCTTCTTTCTTGTTGATCTGTATCCCAAGAGGATTGTCATCAGTGCCAAGGACCCTTTTATTTTTCCATGTGTCATGACCGCTTTCAGTTGCCAACTGAAGCTTGTGTCTTTACAGCTGGGTTGAATGGTCAGTACCCAGGAACATGGTTAGGACTTTAACTCTCTTATTTCCTTTGCTCTTTGAAATGCAGTTCTTTTAAAATCCAAAACGGCTGAAACGACAGGAGATAATCATTTCCCTCTCCCTTCTTGCGGTCGAGTTCATTTGCAGCATGGGGAGAGCTCTCTTATCATCCTCTTCCTGTTGTCAAATTACTGCTGAAGAATATGGGGCTGTACAGAAACTTTAACAACACTTTATAATTTCACCTATAGATTTTCCAAACTTGTCGGGGGGACCGCTGTTTTTGATTGCAACTTATAAGTTATAGAAAGACACTTTGGGTGTTGAAGATGACATTGAAATAGTATATTTGCCTATTCATTAAATTCGTTGCTGTTTCGAAAATTTAATCACTCATGAGTTATCCCTCTTTTTTTCATCTTAAAAGTTACTGATATAAATGACTAACTGTAAGTTCTTAAAAATTTTCATAAATTTTAAAATAATTCTTAAAAAATAGCAAAATTTTAAATTAATTTCCACAGCAGTTGCTTTTATCTATTTATTAAATTATAAAGTTCTAATTGTGAAAATTTATTAAGATATATGCAGATCTATATCTAAAAAATAGCTTAATTAGAAATGCAAGTTTTCAAAATCGATTAAAATTTAATAATTAAAATGACAGAACTGTAACACAGAGCAAATAATACTTTATGGAGAAAATATTTTTCTGGACAGTGTATACCATTAAAAATTGTGCAGTTATACTGCTGAAACTATGCATCAAAAACTTTTATTTTCCATCCGAACGACTCTGCTTACCCACATTAGCAGTTAAATAACAAAATATAAATACTACGAAAAAAAACGTTGGATTTTATGAATACACCAATCAAACTTGGAATTTCTAATCGATCCGTTTCCTAGCAATTTTATTGAATTTTTTTTTATTTAAGCTCTGACAAAAGTTATAATGTCAGCCAATTTCCAAACGATCTGTAAAAAATTTTAATAAAGGAATATTTAGTTTTTATTTTATAATTAAAACTGTTTCAAGGCTCGGTATGGTTGAAATTGAGCTTCGAAAAATAACTTATACTAATTTAAACATAGTTTTCTGAAATAATAAGTATTTTAATTCATTATTTTTACATACTTTCCGATATTTTGATTTAAAGTAAATAATTTTTGTCGCAATATTAGAAGTTGTAATTATATATATATATATATATATATATATATATATATATAGAAAGAGAGAGAGAGAGAGACTGATGAAGTCTTTAATCCCCTGAAGAAACTACGAAATTGTAAATGTATGTTTAAATCCTAATTATGAAGGAATATAATGAATTGTATTTTCTACTCTATCACCTGTTATCCCCTTAACTTTGAGTGGGAATAAGATATATTCCAAATTTAAGATCCTCTTTCTAAAAGCTAAAACTTTTAAATATATTCTGGTCATTTCGCTATAATTAATTTTATTTTAAGAGAAATTCATTTTTATGGCTGAATAGGATTGTTGCTTAGTTTGAAGTTTATCACTTAAGACTTTAAAAAGAGAGAGAGAGAAATCGGAAGCTATCGACCAGACCAATAAAAACAAGTATCTAATATTAATGGAGTATATTATAGTAATTATCTTTTGAAAAGCTAAAATTGCCTGTTGTAATCAACTCTTCTGAGAAAAGAAAGATACATAAAGTAGAAATATTTTCTTCTTGAAAAGAGTTTGAAGTCTCAAATCCAGCATCTTCGTAATTACTAATGTCTACATCAGATTCACCTCTATCTTCAAACAGTGTTTTATTAATTTCTTCTTGAGTTAAAACTCTCTGACATCCGGCATTTTAGCAAGAGATTTTTGTAACTGGCAAGTTGAAAACGTACTGTAAATTAAGTTCTGCACTTTCTGCAAACGCCTACCAACAGGGGTATTGGAAACGCAGCAACCACCCCGTACCGATTTAAGACCTTTCTGAGAAAAGGGGAAGAAAATAAGGTGGGATTTCGGTCGTTCCGTGGATGCCTGAATATCGAGTCGTCATGGCCGTTTGGGGAGTCAAGGTTTAAAACGGCAGCCTCAAATTGCGTATCTTTTTCTGCCGTTTACCAATTGGTGGTTAAATCGGGCTATCGTTCCCGAGTAGAGAATTGTCGCTATCGTATTAGCCGATATATCCAACAAAGGGAGTATCTTTGGCCATTTAGAAAAACGATCGACGCCGGGGAGGCAATATATAAAGCTTTCAGACGGGAGAAGAGGTCGATGTGAATATACCCAGATCTAGCACTAGGAGGCACAAGACCACCTAGTTTGCTTCTAGTACAATCTTTCCTGATGCTGATATACCTGGATGTGAAAGTGCATATAGAAGTCAAAAAAATCTCGCGCTTTAAGTTTTCCTGTACGAGTAGGTGGATATGACCAAGGAACCCATCAAAATGCAAAGTAACTGGATGTTCACCTACAAGAAGTACAGCTCCAATGAAATTGCGTTTGAAGACAAAATCTCTTGCAACTCGGTTGCTCTTCAGACATCTTTTGGAAATCAATTGCAGATTATTCCAGCTATCGAGATATTTATCCTTGATAATGCATCTGCGACCACATTGTCAGCAACTTTTAAGTAATGGGTGATACTTATGAACTGGCCAATTAAATCTAGTAGCTTCTACTGTGGAGGTAAGCATTCGTCTTCCTTTTGCCTAAAGTCAAATGTCAACCGTTTGTGATCGGTAAACATGATAAACTTCGACTTTCCACTATTTGACGAAAAATATTTAATAGCTACGTAGGCTACCAGAAGCTCTATGTCGTTCACACTGTATTTCTGTTGAGTAGGAGAAAGGGATTTGGAATAAAATGCGAGTGTTGCATTTATTTAGCACTGACATTTTATTGGAGTTCAGCACCCACAGCATTGTCTGAGGCAACCACTACTGTAGCGACATTAGCAGAATGTTGGAAAAGACCGTAGCCTCTATCAATTCCTGCTTCCACTTTTCAAATACATTTCTGGCTTCCTCCGTTCAGGGGATGGATGTTTTGTCATTCTTGACTCCTTTTAAGTTGCATGTGGTACGAAACATCTATAAGAAGTTAATGAGTTCTAGAAATCTCCGAAGCTCCTTCACCGTAGTTGGCTCGGGAAACTCCATAATAATTGATAGCTTTTCTTGAAGTTGTATAATTCCGTCAGGGATAACTGAGACCAAGGATTCCTCAAAATACATGGGGAAACATTTAGCTGTACTCCGTACTTCTCAAAGCACCGAAATACTTTCTGCAGGTGTTCCAAACCCTGGTTGTTGCGTGTAGTGTCATCCTTATAAGCCAGATAATATCCTTCGAGCTGAAGGGTCCCTTTCGCTAACTCAACGCACCAAAGCCGTCTCTTACTCAACACACCAAAAAGCCGTTGCTAACTCGACGCACCAATGAACTCGCCATATGCTTGGCGCTTTCAAAAAAAATCATTCGTCTCTCGTCCGACTCACTGGTGGGGGAGTACTGTAGTGTTAGCCTTATAAGCCAGATAATATCCTTCGAGCTGAAGGGTCCCTTTTGCTTGATCGGTATGATACTCGGCTACAGGCCCAAACGTCGCAGGTTCGTACCGCGACCTTCACTCGCTACATTGCTCTCTAATGCGACCAGGGCATCTTTAAAATATAGCATATAAAATTCCATACCACTTAAGAAGTAATGATTGAACCTTTGGAACGTAGCAGCAAGATTGGAAAATCTAATTGGCGCTTATAGAAACTCGAAAAATAGAAGGGCATAACACATCTCCTTCTTGCACTGGATCTGAAAAGGCTTATCGCCTTGCCAGGTTCAGATTTGAGAAAATCTTCCCTTCAAATCGTCTTGGTTGTGTGGAAAGGATATTGATATGGAAATATTACATTATTCGGTTTCCTGAAATCCACACGGACGCCAATCTCCATTACTTTTGTGCAGAATTGTGGTCTAGCAGCTTTCCGATGGCCAACAAACTCCTATTGATGAAAGTCTGTACCTCCCTTGTCTGTTTTGATATTGGCATCCTGACCGCTCGCTCTGCTCGAGACTGGATTTCGTAAGAAAGCAACTGAAATAACTACACCTGGATCAATCAAGGATTTTGAAGCTGTCGATCTATCTGACAGGTACAAACAGTAAATTTCAATTGCGCGGTCACCAAGTGATGTAAGTTTTCCACCAAGAAAGCACTAAGTGGTCTTCACTGCTAAGCTCTGCTTGAAACGCTGATGATATCAATGTGTGGAGGATTTCCCTCTTCTCTACTAGCTGATCTCTGGCGAAATCGTCTTCCACATTCCCGGGACCGTGAAAGTGCCTCTGGGTGAGACAGACGTGATGAAATCTTCATTAGATTTACTAACATAGATGCATCCTCCGAAAACAGTATCTATCGAGGCTGTAATTGTTCGTCGACCATCTCCGCTAATATCTCCAACTTTGCCATTAGACGTAGCCAAGAACTGCTGCATGTGGGTCGGGAGCCGTTGCAGGAACAAGGACTCTGAAACCTCCTTGTTGATTTTATCACCGTCCGTATTCCTTAATTCTAGAAACAGTTGGGACAGTTGCCTATTCCCGAGTTGCATTCCGAAAATAACATTCTTCGATTTTTCCTCTTCATTTTGCGTGTACTGAGAACGCAATCTCCTCCGCAGCGCCTCGTAAGGCCCTTCTGTCGACGAATCTTGCATAATGTCGCCGACAACTTCCAACGCTCCCGGTTGCAAAACCGACTCAGTATGATGAAATTTCGTAATTCAGTTGTCACGTCGGCGAGAAGGAATTGGTTCTCCATTTCTTTGAACCACAGTGTGTACTAGCACGCAAAAATAGAGAAGCTTTAATGGCGACGTTCTATATTTCCACTTGCTCCGTTCTTCATAATTAGTCACCACTCGCAATAAAAAATGAGAAATTATCTATTAATTCTGTTCAAGGCTGTCACTGTACAATACCTTATTCAGTTTCTTTTTAAAAACGCCCCGATGTTGGTGGAACGTTCACCAAAGGCACATGGTTTGTTTAAGTCCAAAGGTCACCAATATCCAGATTGTGCTTGATTAAATTTAGGTTCATAATGTGTCTCAGTGTCTGTACAGGTTGCACGATTCGAAAGACCAATCATCTCAAAAAGAAAGGTCGGAAGATAAATGCTGTTATTGGGGTTGTGTCCGGTTAAATGTAGGTAACTGCTTATCGAAAAAAGTATATATACTGTAAGGTAGGTATACCTCAAGTGGTGTCCCAGAAAATCAGACGATTGAACAGCGATAAATAGCACGTATCCACTCCATTTGATAACGGATGTGCCACGTCACTACCGTGGGGGGGGGGAGTAACTAGAAGGTCCCTGTCCCAAGTCGAAGTGAAGGGTTGAAGGTTGTGTTTTTTCACATGTCACCGCAAGAACCAATTTCCATTCCGCTGTGTTGCCATTCTTTTCGGCTCTTAAATGCTTCGGATTTTTGTCTTTCCCACATTTTGAGTATTGAGAGAATATTGGAGGTGGAAATGTGCTTCGTCTATTCAAATGATGTTCCATGACCATGCATTGCCCACTTCCATTCGGGAAAGAAATTGCAGGGCGGAAACTCCTCTTTTTTGCTGATTAGCAAGAAATATTTTTTGAAATGCATAGTTTTAAAGGGATATCATTGTGGATTTTAGTTAAATTTTATGAGCCGTGCTGATAGATATGTCTGTTCTAGAAATTACCCATCCACTGGGTTTTCTCATAACACAATTTGGCGTATCCTACAAGGCTGTAGCCCTTTCCTCCACTGTCGAAGCAGTTGCTTTCTTCCGTCACATTTGACGTCATATGAACGGATTATCAATCATATCATTACCGATTACAATCAGGATCAGAGTTGCTTCATAAACTCTTTAATGTCTGTAATTACATGTATAATAATTACAGCACCATTTATCGGTCAACTTCTACGCTTTTTTCTTCATGTGATCATTCCGAAGCAGTATCAAATCATTCTGGCTAGTGGATTTTTACAGCCTTTTGAAAGGGAAACTAATAATTTTCTTTATAATATAGAGCGACTATATAATTGTTTCATTTAGTATTATAATAAAAATAATAAATATTGCATTAACGATAACGTCGTAATCCATGCTTAGAAACCGATCCACTAATAAAAACATTTAAAATAGTGTGGCCATGGGTGTTTATGAAAAATATATGGTTTATAGTTTTAATTTAATTATCTTTGTTTTTATCATTCTGTATCATCATTTGTTCTTCTACGGTTTGAAATACTTTAGAGAATGATTTTATCATAGGATATTATTCCATATTAATATTATAAATTAATTTTTTTTTCGTTGATTAAAAAAACAACAACTTTAGACTTTGTGTAAGAAATTTGTTTAATGAAAGGCTCTCTAGAACTAATATTTTTAATGCTAATTTTTGTTAAATTAATCAATTAAAAAAAGTGTTGCTTTAATTTATCAAAATTTTGAGGGTTTCAAGCTATTAATATTTTTTTTAAATTAAGAATTAATTGCCCTTGATAAAAAGTTATCGTAAAGTTTGAATGAGTTATTCGCTTATGTCGTATAGTCATGGAAGTCTGCCTTTCTAAATGCTCCACTTTGTAAAAACGTGATTTTTTTTAACAATAATAATTTAAAATTTGATCGAGACTTTATTGCATTTTCTTAACTGAATTTTTCATTTTGTACCATACATAGAGTAAGAAAATTTTAGAATACTTGTCATGAGAAATCTTTATCTTAATAATGCTTTTGAAGGAGACAACCTTACCTTTCGTATTTTTCTTTTCTTTTTTGCGGCACTTGCCATCTCCTTGTTTCCATCCCTAACGTCTTCTGATGCTTCAAGCACATGCTGTTCTATGGAATCGATGATTTCTCCCTGTGTAAACAATATATGATTTAAATTATTATTGTCTGACGAAAATGTTTTAAACAATTACTCAGTACATAATTTGTTCCTTCTTTGAAGAAACTTTAGAAACAGCAATGGTATCTGATATGGTCTTGGCTTTAGGGGTAGAGGATCAATGTTAGATTCTTGATTCCATCTATCATGTATATGTACCTGGTATTGCACTTCTCTGATTACCAGGGTCAAACTTCCTTCCATTGGTGTGGTAGTGGAAAGTTAAGAGAAAATGTGTTAGCTTTTGAACATGGTTAAGTATTATACAGCCTTTACAGAAACAGTCTTCATTTTTTGTTAAAAGCAAGACATTTCTAATGACTTAAAATAATATTTTTTATAAAGTATAAAAATTATAATTTTTTTTCTAATTTCACTATTTACCAGTAAGTATTTGGACATCCATGCAAGTGAGAATAATTGTGGTTCTGATCTATACAGCCTTTTGTACTTAAATATTATGTAGGAAACAACATTGGTATTAAGCGCATGCCAGACACCACAAAGTTCAGAGCTGTTTGACTTTGAGAAAAGAGTAATTGTCTGATATCACAGAAATGATCAATCTTTAAGCAACCTTAGAGATTTACACATTCCAAAATCGACTGTTGCTTTTGTTATTAAGATGGAAGATCAGTGGTGATAGTCAGAGTTTGCTTCGACTCGGCAGACCCACGAAACTAAGATATGAAAACCGATCACGTAACCAATGGTCCACATATTCCAGCAGTTCCAAAAAGCATCTGGGACTGCTGTAGCGGCAAATACTATAAGCAAGGAAGTGCATTTACTTGGTTTCTATCATCATGCTGCCGCCTATAAATCTTTGGTTTCAAAATCGAACAACGCTGCTCGGTTGAGGTGGTGGAAGGCGCTTTGAAATTAGACCATAAATGGGAGGAAACGGGTGTATGTGGGAGTGATGAATCACGGTTCTATTCCCACCATACCTCTGTCCATTATCCAAACACATGAGGAAAGTATGCCCCCATGGGTTGGACTGTAATTGCCTTAAGTGGTAGCTCTAATAACTATAAAATACACTCTATAACAAACAAAAAAAATTGAAGCACCAAGAAGGAGACGAAAATTGGTGGATAGGAAGGCAATGAACAGAACAATAAATGATTAAAATCTCAGATCAATTGAATAATTTATTTCAGAGTTATAGTAACAAGTTCTATAAGGTATTGACCAGCCTTCAGCCTGGAAACAAGCTGCCACACGGCCTTTGCATAGGCCGATAAAGCTTCCCGATGATCTGCGGTATTTCCTGCCGAATTCGCTCCAATCGTCGAACATGGTCATTAACATTCCGTGGCAAATGCAATCGCCTTCCCATCATATTCCAGACATGTTGATGGGAGAGATCTGGCACGCCAAGGAAGTGTTTGACAATCTTGAAGACAGTTCATAGCAACACGTGCCGTATGTGGTATGGCATTGTCTTGCTGAAAAACCAGCCGAGAGTACTGCAAAATGAACGATAGAAAAACAGGTCTTAGAATGTCGTCGACGTACCGCTGTGCAGTAGCTGTACCTCTAAAGGCGATCAAAGGGGTCCGGCTATCAAAGGAAATGGCACCCCAGACCATAATGCCTTGTTGAGGGCTTGTTGCAATAGAGAAAGCAGGACCCCCCCCCCCCCCTGCCCTGGGTGACACCAAACACGCCTTCGATTATTGTCAGTACACAGGTAGAAGCGCGATTCGTTGCTAAAGACTATACGTCCCTAGTCGGCATCATTTCAACCTGATCGAGCTGTGCATCACTGTAATCTGGCTCCGCAGTGTGTAGGCGTAAGTAGCAGGTGGCGTAACCTTCGGCGCGAGCGTAGATTTCGCTGTCTCAACCGTCTGTGAATGGTCATGGTGACACTGGTATTTGGGTTGAACGTCTGATGGTTGATAGAGATGAAGAAGGCGTTGTGACAGTTGAGCGGACAATCATTCTGTCCTCGCGATCTGTTGTGGTCATAGGTCGACCGCTACCACCCTGACGCTGAACCCTGCCATTTTCCACCCAACCTTGCCAGCATCTTCGAATCGCTTCGATTCAAATGACGAGCGATTCCGATTTGTCCAACCGGCCCCTTTCAATCCAATGATACGACCTCTGTCAAACTCTGATAGTTGCTTATAATGAGCACGAACCCTGCGCCGAGGCATTTTTTAAGTTGTTGAAAGGTAATCTGAATCGCAATCAAATGGAAAGTTTTAACAACCATTGAAGAATTGCTCATATACATTTGCTGGATGCGCAGTTCCGATGCGCTGGAGATCAAACTATTCATTCACTGGACACCAAAATTTATTCATTTGCATATCTGGTCAAAACCCTTATGCATGCGAAATTTAAAAGCAATCGGATGGTTGCTTCTTGGTGCGTCGATTTTTTTTTATTATAGAGTGTATCAGCCGAAAAACCACTAGCTGTTGTGCTGGGTCTATTAACGGCATAGAGAAAAAAAAATCCGCGAAAAAATAGTCCCAAAAGTTCCTGTTAAGGGACAATGTTGCGCTTTAAACTTTAAGACAGCTAAAATTTTGCATAAAACAAAGGGGAAAATTGTAAAATTCCTATCACATAGTCGACACCAGCGCCTGATTTTTGGGTTTTAAAAAAAGAGGGCCATTGAAAATCATTTCAGTTGATTTGTAAAAATGCGTCTTACTTTCGTACAACTTGCAATACTTGTGAAATTCTTTTTTCTTAATCAATGCACTCTTCGCGAATTTAAAAGTTGAAACAATTTACTTAAAGGACCTCTTTTAATTAATTCAATAAAAACTATGATTGAGAAAACAGGTTCTTTTGCAACTCGGCCTGGTAAAGGACGGAAACCGGTACCGGAGGATACGATCATGGATGTTGCAACTGCAATAATTGAAAAAATGCAGGCTTATAATAGCGGAGTTGTCCGACAACTAGATGTTAGCGCTTCAATGGGAATAAATAGAAAAATATAGGTTGAAATCGATGCAGAAAGTATAGAATTACTGCCAAAAAGAGGAATATTGACAAAGAGGCATGAAGATTTACATGAATTATTTAACATTTACTATGAATTTTAAATAGATACCTGACTGTTAATTAATATAGAGAGGCTAAGTAACATGTCGTCCAATTCTCGTAGACTGTTTTCGATCTTCAGCACCTCTCCATACCTTTGCTTCACGTCGGTGAGGTCTTCTCTGGCTCTTTCAACTTCTACAATATACTGAGAGAAAAATTATTGGTAAAAACATGTTCGGATAAAGTTAAATCAAATTATTAAAAACACACACAATGTATCATAATTAATGTCAAGGATAAAGAAAGAATCTTGACATCGATTTAAAAGTAGTAAGCAATCTTTCCTTGTTTGATTTTACTTAACTGCTAAAGAAAATAGATTTATAATAACCATTTATAACAAAATGTAAAAGAAAGGAAAAGTACAAAATGAAATTTATGATCTCAAATTTCAAGTTATCATGTGAGAACATTATTATTTTTTAAATTAATTTAAGTCATTAAAAAATTTAAACCGATTTGAAACAATAACGAGACTTTTCTGTGTCACTCTCTCTCTCTCCTTGTATATATATATTTAGCCCATAGTAATATCATTCTAGAATATTTTCTTATTTCCTGATCAATTCCACTTATTCTAGTTAATAGAAGTGTTCTAATTCAACAGAAGCTTAGTAAAATTGCTGAATCATCTAAAAGACGAGATTCCCACGCTCTGTGCAAGAGGATAAATATTGCTGACCTAAACAAAATACCTTTAAAAAGGTCCCTGTGTTTCCCTTACCTCTTAAGCTTGTGTCATGGAAATATCCATCGAAATATGTTTAAGCTCTATAAAAGATATTTTCCCTATCAAAGTCTTGGTATTTAAGTTCAGAGATAATGTTATCCCGCCCTTCTTTGCTGTGTCCTTTCCGTCAGCTTGTAAATAATGCCTGTTCCCGTGATGGAATGAAACGAATTTAAAAATTCAAGCTGACTCCTCCATGATTTCGGCCACGACTCTGCTCTCAACAAATCATTTGAATCCTTTTCATTTATATATATATATATATATATATATAGTATTGTAACTGGCAAACAAGTTATGGAGTTCAACCGATTTTGAGATGAAATAACAGTATTATGTAATAGTTCATCGTCAGTCTTTTAAAAACGCATCTGCTGTCAAAGAAGCATATTAATAAGAACTCTATACTGATAAAAGCAAGTCAGCCTTTTAAAAACACATATGCTGTCAAAGAAGCACACATAATAATAATAATAATGTAATACTGGTAAAAACAGGTAAAAATATTTTTTGCCTATAAATTTCGGAGACACCAAAACCTTCTTACCAAAACAACATCATGTTCTCCCATGATAATAACAATAATATACGACATATTAGCTTGTAAGAAATAAGTATAGGCATTGAAAGAAATTAAATTTAAATATGAATTTCTTTAAATTAAGTTGTTATACGTAATTCTGCAGCTGCATCTCAATTGTTTTAGAGAAAATTTTAAACAATCAAGTAATGACGGGTATTTCCCATTTCCTGATCAACATGAAAATTAAATATTGCATTTGTTACTTTTTAATACAAAATATAAGACTACGAAAAAAAATAGAACGTAATTTACATTTTCTAAATTACTGAGAATAAATTTTTGTATCATTATATTTAAAGAGAGGAATAGATGAAAAAATTGCCTTCAAGATTGGGGATGAACTGAAAGATGGTAAGAAAGTATAAAATCAAAATCTGAGAAAGGAAGAATGTATTTCGTTGTTGTAACGTTAGTTTCTAATCGAAGATGGATTAGGAGATTAAAATCCTTAGTAACGATTTAGTGAATAATATATTAAGATGAAGAAGCAATTGAAAGAACGTATCTTTGGTTTGTATAAAGTTGTTGAAAATAAAATCTGCCCTAGCGGAATAAACAAGAATATTGAGGTAGATGTCTTGATATATTGATATGTTCTAAGTTATGCTTGAACGGCATTTTGTTTGTCATGAATTGTCAAATTTGCAACAATAAATGTCATTACCAAAGTTCATTCAAAAAGTATCCAACCGTAATTTTTTATGTATAAACAAATGAAGTTATGCTAGCAATTGATACTAATCCATATTTATGATTTCTTTTCTTACTTAAAGAAATTGTTATTATTATTATTTGGCAGATAGCTGACGGGGAATGGAGTTCAAACGAGGGTTATGAGGGTTTTTTTTTTTTTTGACAAAATAGCATGATAATTTGAATAAAGCTATTTTTCTATGCTTCAGTTTTGTTCATTTCCAAGTCAAGGTCCAGTAGGTCTTCGGGGTGGAAGCAATGGGTGCTACATTGATAAAAAGGTGGTGCAACTGCTTCAAAGACGTTCAGGTAAGTCCTCAACATCCAGAAATGAGATTGCCATTGACCAAGTGAGGACGCTGATGATACATAGTCATGGAAACATGATTAGCGAATGAATTGATGAAATTTAGTGTTGAGTCTGTTTATTCCAATTTGTCTGAGAATTTGAGGTCCAAGAATTAGGAGCCATTGAAAAAATAGAATCAAAGTAATTTCTTTTTAAAATCTCGTAAGAAGACTGTCATCATTCTTTCATTAAATTCACTGACGAGTTCAGGTTTTAGAGACACAACCCCAAAAACAAACTAGTTATCATAACGGAAATAACATGAAAAAAAAATCCAAAACAGATCCGACCAAGATTAATGTTTTGTTGTTCGTTTCTTTTGAATTTATACACTGATTACCAATAAGCATTTGGACACCTGTGATAGAAAAGAAAAACTAACTTTATTCAAAATCATTAGTTGGTAGAGCCTCCACGAGAGGTAATTACAGCGTGAACCATCCGGGGCATACTGTCCACAAGTCTTTGTATGACAGCTAGTGGTATTTTCTTCCAATCGGCTTGGAGAAGAGATAGAAGTTCCTTCAACGATTTTGCAGGGGTAAGGAATCCCTGAATTCGGCTATGCAACTCGTCCTAGAGGTTCTCGATAGGGTTCAGGTCTGGACTATGGGCAGGCCAATTCATTCGATGAACTCCATTGGCATCATACCAAGCCTTGGTTAACGTCGAAACATGACAACTGGCATTACCATCCTGATAGTAAAAGGGGTCCAACCCGTAAAACTGCCACAACGTAGGAAGCCCATTGTCATTCAAAATAGGCATCGGAGTTGAGCTTACCATGAATCGGGACAAAGGGTCCCAGACCATACCAGGAGAAACACCCCTAGACCATAATTACACCTCCTCCGAACTTGACTGTTGGCACAATGCATTCTGGCAGGATAGACGTCACACCCAAACCCTGCCATCCGAACGGTAAAGGGCGAACTTTAATTCGTCACTCCAAAGAACCCGTTTCCACTGATCTACGGTCCAATATCGATGTGCTTTGCACCACATTAACCGAGCAGTGCGGTTGGACTTTGTGATCAAAGGCTTATGGGCAGCAACACGACCATGAAAACCAAGCAGATCCTTAGTAGTATTGTATTCATTGAAAAAATACTCCCGGGTGGCTGTTGAAACTACTCGCGGATGAAGACCATCGGTTGGGTGCGGTTCTTCTGAATTTCTCTGGACAGCACTCGTCGGTCTCTATCCCCCATTTTCGTTGGTCTGCCGACTTAGGACACATTCCGACAATCACCGATCACCTTCCACTTCTTAATCACATAGGCCACTGTCAATTTTGGGTACTTCAGATAGCTAGATATGTCTCTTAAGGATCGGTTAATTTGGGAAACCCGATAATTTTACCTTTCTCGAAATCAGAGAGCTCCGAACTGCGAGGCATCTTGCATGCTACTAAAGCCGATGCTGTTGCCAACACATTATATACCGGCGGGGGCCATGACGTACCTTAGGATTGCAGATATTGTCATTTACATAGGTGTCCAAATACTTATTGGTAGTCAGTGTATACATGGTCCATTAAGATTTCCCAACATACGACCCAAATATCACCAAAGAATATTATTGAAAGGTCCTGCATAGCCTTTGTGACTCAGTGAAACGTAGGTGTCCCATTTCTTGGCGGTGGACATCCGGCAGGCTCATAATGATAGAGTGCCAGACCATTCTTCACATTTGATACTAAGTTTCCGGACCAAATTAAACATACCTGTATTTCATTAGGCTCCAAAATCTCCCGACATCGTCACTTGTGACTTCTGTCATTTTTCAAATTTGAAAATATCCCTGAAAAAGAGTAGGTTTCAGTCCAGAAAAGGCATGAAAAATGCGACAGCCATTTGAGCTCGGTATGAAAAATAGACTTAACATCATTGCTTCCGTCAGTGGCAGAACCATTCAGAGAAGTGTATGGGAATCCAATCCGAAGAAACTGAGAATAAGATTGTTGTATTTGAACAAATATATATGTATAACGGTAGGATACTTTTTGAGCAAACATTCAACAGAGAAATTCGATTTTTCATTAATTGGAAGTAATGGTCCCATCAAATACTAACTGCCGTTTCATGGATTCCAAATATATTTTATGGTTTTGTGCATTTGGTTTCTCAGCCAAAATAGAATAAACTTTAATTTGTTACTAGGAATATTTAAAAAAATTCAAGAATTAATTCTTGCAAACTTGTAAGATCAAATGTATTTTGTAATATCTGACAAAAACTGAAGTACTTGAAAATTCTGCTTTGATTCTGGTTCTTTGCCGACGTCCTGACACAGGGTGTCTTCCCCAGGATCTACGCGTCTTGGGTTCGAGTCCCGGTTTGCACATTGTTGTTATTTATCTGTTCTATCTGCATATGATTGAAAGTGCCCCTTTGTGAAAAGCGAATGGTTTGCGCGAGTAGCTCTTCTGTATGTGATGTCTTTATGCAATGTGTTGTGTACTTTTGTAAGCTGCGTGTGATTTAATTATTCCCATTTATTTAGAAAGCAATAAAATAGTCTTTCCCGATATTAATAAAATAATTTTTTAGATATTTTTTTTAAATAGAACAAATCATATATCCTGGATAATAAGACTTTCTAACACAATCAACTGGAATATGATTGATTTTTATTTGCTGTTTTGCTTACTCTCTTAAAAAAACAAAATGGCAATAATAATAATAATTATTATATATATAATATAACTTACATCTTGAGTGAAAACAGCTCTGTTCTCATCCAGCATTTTTTCCAGCTGCTCTTCATCGACTTCTTGTCCAGCTGAAAGGGAAAAAAATATGTAAAGGTGAGTAAGAAAAAAAGTACAGAATTATAGTTCTCACTTAAAGAATCTCAAAAGGCATATGCAATACGGAACTTTAAATATCAATAAAATTATATTTTTATTTTAACGGTTCAAAGTAGTAGAAAAATATTTCCATTATGTTAGAAAAGTCGTGAGAAAGATGTTAAGTTTTTCTTTAAACCTGTTTAGGGAAGTTTCCCCTAATAGAAAAAGATATTCTGTTTAGTTACATCTTTTCATACATTTACACATTTTTTAAAGGATTTCAGTGCCAGTATATTATGACTGACGTAGAAGCTGTATTTACTGCTTCTACGTACTTGCATATCGTCATATGCAAAAATAAGCTCGTCTAAGTACGTTTAGGAATTAAATACATTTTATTCACAAAATCTTCAAACATGATTAGTCTTATTAACGCAGATCTCATTAAATATATTTACTTCATTCATACATTTCATTCATTCACCCACAGATCGCAATTTAGATCTGGAATAGAGAACGATCTCCTCTGACCCAGTACCCCCAGTGATATTACTCTCGACATGGAGGACTTGCGACCACGACAAATTTAGTGTTCACCACACCCAAACACAGTTTTCGGCTAGTGGGCTCGAACTCGCAGCGGAATGGATGTGAATTCAATGCCCTACACCCAGGCTAGCAAGGGCAAATAATTGCAGTTACTATAAATGATTGATCAAAAAATTATAATAGAGTTGAATTTTCAACGCCAGTTGAGGCAATGCAAAATTAGTGAATTTTCAACACCAGTTGACAGATTACAAATACAGATTGGAAATTTTTAATTTTCTTTGTTCTGTATTATATTAATTCGAAAGTACATCAAAATGAATCCGAAAAATCGATTACTTAACAATGTTTAATTTTAAATGCATCAAACATTAAGAAAATAAACAGAATCGTTTGCAGCCAAAAATCAGCCTAAAACATGTTAAGCCTAACCTCATTGGCGTGGGGTAAAAACATACTGAATTCGTTACTTATTTGGCGATGGAGAAATGAAGATTTTTGGCTAGAAAAGTTAGTTTTTAATTCATTAGTAAAAATTAATGAATTAATATTCGAAAAAACTATATTAACATCAAATGTCATCCACTACAAGTTTTAAAAAATTTACTTGAGCTTCAGTAATTCAATACAAAAAATATTTTACTAACGATTGAAAATTTGAAATAGATACATGAAGAGAGTGTAAGCTAATAGTTGGAATTGAATGAACCAAAATAAAATATATACTCTGGTTAATATAGGTGATTTAAAATCCTTTCCAATTCTCAGACACTTTAATCATACTACAAGTCTTTTTATTCATGATAGAGAAGTGGACATTAGAGAAGTTTGGCATGGTCAGGAAATTTGAGATTGACATGGAAAAAAAGTCGATTTGCTTATACGCAACTTGCAATTGCTATGCATCCTTGAACTAATTATTCAAAAATATATTTCTTGGTGTTAAAGAGAGGCAGAAAGCATGTAAGTTTGAATTTATGAAAGCTAATTTATTTATTATTCAATAAATGAATATTCATTTATTCATAGAAATTCAATCGTTTCCTTTCTCGTGAAGTCTTGGATCTCGTTCTGCTTGCTCTTTTGTCAAATAGGATAACTTCAGAATGGAAAAATTGAAAGATAGAATATTTTTAGATGAGTGGACTTGCATTCATTCTACATCTAATTTACCGTTCTTCCTACGCAGCGATTTTGTAAGCAAACCGCATTCAACTAAGAGTAACTTTTTCTGTCTTTATTGTAGCAACATGTTCAATTATTCATAAATTTTAATTAAAAATATATGTACTTTTATTATTTTTAGTTTTCTGATTTGATGAAGCTGACTTTCACTTAAAATTATTTTATCTCAAATAAATAGAGAGAGAAAAAAAGGAGTATTTTCAAAATTGATAGAAAGTAATTATAGTTTAGAATTCAACTGAAAGTAAGAAACATACAATTTATAGAAAATTGGCCATTTTTATCTTATCAGAACATGATATTGTTTTGAGAATGATGTTTTCTGGCGTCAACGAAAATTCGTAGGCGAAAAATAAAAATATTATTATCTGCACTAGTATCTCACAAAGTCAGATTTTAATAACGCGTTACCATCGCATTTACAAAACCTCTGATTTAAAAGAAGTTAATGACTACAGCCAATAAAACCTAGAAAATGCCATTTTGAGCACGTGATTATATGAAATGAGATAAATGGGAAATGTGATATTTTTTAAATACAATAAATGCGAGACAAAGTTTTTTCTGGATACTTTGCTATACTAAAGTGACTCATTCGATGAAACCATTAAAATGAATAAAAATATGATATAACTGGCACGAGCACGTGGTGCTTGGCCGTTCAAGAAATGATGTTCAGACATGATACATTGAAATATGCATAGCAATTTTCCTTTTAATCTTTTTATTTAATTTCTGCGCTAGTTGCGAGGATAAAATTGAAAACGTTGAAGATTATTCGTGTTGAGTGCCCTCGTGAAATTTGGTAAAACCTGAGATGTATGATATTTTCGTT
>JAOUZG010038069.1:5817010-5843271 GCA_026289955.1 Argiope argentata | reverse complement strand
AACGAACATTTCCACGGTCAACTGGAGACCACTGGGGATGTTCGTTAGTTATATAGTTATTCAGAAATGTTCGTTTCTGAATAACTATTGGATAACCAGGATAGTGCATCAATCTAGAGCACCAATGCGAAAATGAGAGGCGGAGTTTTGACATAAGATAAAATGCAAGATTTTGGAAGAGAGAAAAAAAGATGAAGGATCTGAGGTTTTTGGAGAGAGATTTTGGATTTTGAGGTCTTCGGAGGAGAGTCGTTTGAAAGAAGTGATAGAAGCTTTATGTGAATCGAGCTTCTGATTTAAAATCCATCCGATGAAGATCGGTGGATCCCTTGAGCTACCCCTGCAGTAGCCGGATGCGCTGACAACCTGTCAGCTTTCCTTGTGAGGTTGTTTCTCCGAAGTTAACCGATGAACTATTCATGTATAGCTGTTAACTGAGATGTAAATATTATCAATCTTATTGATTTAGATGAGAACGAGTTGTTTTAATGTATATAAAGCTGTAAATAAAGAATTTGTCTTTAAGCGCTATCCTTTTATTTGATCGGACAGGATCACGTCATCACAATGTTTTCGTGGTATAAGCTAGAGGCAGCCCTGAAAATTGGTTTAGTACATTCATGGGTTTTCTTGAAAGAGAAAAAAGTGCATTGTCAAAGTAAAGCGTAAGATTGCGAGTTGATAAATGAAATACACTATTAATTTTACCATATGCCAATGATATCAAATCACAAAAAACACAAAACAAATTTTAAGCGGAAATTTTTTTTCTAGTGATAATGTGTTTGACAATTTCAAGAAAAAAGTTCGGTAATTTACTAATTTGTTTATCAACATGTAGAGTTTTTGAGATTGATTGCTTCTATTTACTGTGATTATCATTCATTTTTTAACATATTCCCACATTTTTAGGAGTACACCGTTCGTTTTTTTTTAAGCTACTACATGCTTCTGACATTACTTGCACATAACAAATGAAGTAATAATCACTAGTCAATGAAACCATGATGAATACAGAAAACATGTTGGATATTTAATAACTATATTTCTTTAAAGCAGGCAAGAACATCATTTATCAGACTTGGATAAAGTAATGGTTATTTGGCAGCGAACTTACTATTTAATAATTCAAATTTTCGGAAACATATCCAAATACAGAGAAAGTCGTAGTACGTCATGAGCAAAAAATAAACTAAGTTGGTAAAAAAAATTAGTATAGTCTAGATTATTGATAACTAAAAAAATATAAAAATAGAATATTTGAAAAAAGGTTGGGAACCTCAGCAAGACATCGGCAGTTATAAACCGGCAATGAATTGCCCTTTTAGTTGGCTTCGGACCCTATGAACAGACACTTCTTGATTAACTCCTTCCCAGTTGAATGCTACAGATTAACTACATTTAATATGACAAATAAAATAATGCGATATAAATAATTCATTTAAAAAACATGTGCATTGTGAAGATCTCTAATTGCTTTAGGGAGGAAGGATATTTTTATTTATTTTGTTTTTCCATTTGCAAAATTTAAAAGTGAATTAGGAGATTTAAAAATAGTTCTCTGACTATTGCTAAAAGCATAAAGAACTCAAATATCTAAATAATAAATAGAGAAAAAAATGAAATCTATGGTCGCAAATTTCAAGTTATCATGTGAGAACATTATTATATTTAAGATATTATTTGTCTTAATTAATTAAAGTAATTAACCAGTTTAAACAAGTTTCAAAAAATTACGAGGTCTCTCTCTCTCTCATGATAATTTTTGTAAACTTTCATTTTCAATTTTTCTAGCTGGCAGACAAAGTTTTGGAAACTCGACCGACTTTAAGATGAAAAAATCCAATAATTTCGACGAAGAGTTCAATATTGCTAGTTTCTATTGCATATGTAGTAAAATCCAATGAACGCAATGCAGATGGATATTAAAATTATATTATAATATTTACAGTATTTTAAAAATTACCATTAGTAAGAATGCGCTTATGATGTCATTAAAGAATAAATATAAGTCGCGTTTTATAAAATTTCAACAGTTAAAACTGAAAAAGATTTTTTAAAAAAATCTTCTGAGCGCGTGATTAATTATTTAAAAGTAAGAAATCATCAACAAACTGGAATATGACGTCATTTCATAGAAACGACTAACAAAATCCAACTGATAATAAATGTAATTAAATATTTCAAACAATACTAGCAAAACAAACCTCAAATGTCATGGGTCAGGCGACTCGCTATCTACCAATGAAAAAACGAATATTTCTTGCCTAAGAACTTTCGGATACACCACAAAACCCCTTAACTAAACCAACATCATGTTCTCACAAGTAAAAAATAATATATGAATGCAATTTTTTGCTTTGACATAGAATTAATATGAAAAAATCCTTCTAGACTAATTCTAAAAAATCCTTCTAGATCCAGAAAAAAAAATCCTAATACATAATATTATTTTAATAAAAATTGAAATACACAGAGGAAAAACATTCAAATTACAGAAGAATTCAAATTAAGAAGATTCCAATTAGTTGAATATCATTTTAAATAGAAATTACTTTTTTTTTACGCCCGGATATTTAATTTTTTTTTCATTCTTGAATGTATAATTACTGATTCTCAGATGAAACATATCCATAGTTTTACTTCTAACAATTATAAACCTAGTTTTATACTTATTAATGGTTAGGCTCATCTTCCTTTCTGACTTCCGAAATGGGATAAAAGCTTTGACAACAGCTTATTCAGCACATAAAAAGATAGATCGTTATTTAAAATAATACTTATACTTGTTGTTACTTATGAACTTGTTGTTAAACTTATTATACTTATTGTTACTTACGGCACCTTACAAGCCCGCTGACAGATCTGTCAGCAATTTAAGCCGAATGAGCGTCTCTTGTTTTTCCAATAGCGCCAATTAGGGCCTAAAGTACGATTTAGCTACTTCATGCGTCAAATTCGTTTTCACAACCCCTTTTTACAGGGGGTGGGACATATTCATGCATCTCATAGATAGAACAACTATGTTCTAACTGGGATTCGAACCCGAAACGACCAGACCACGGGGACTACGCGTTACCACTATGTCAGGACGTTGGGAAAAACAATATTATATGCACTTTTATAGAATATTAAAAATGTTAATTGAATAATTTAATATAGGTCACATTTTTAAAAAAAATCTGTGCCACATTTTTTTAAACCGGCATGTATGATTTCATTAAGATTATAAATTTCCATGTTACTAAGTTTTAATTCATTATTTTTCACTAGCATCATAATCATTTGCCGTATAATTGCATTGATTATCTAACAAGATAGTATATGTAACCTATAGAGAATCTATAGATATTTAACCTTTTCGAGACAACACATTTTTTAACTGCATTTCCTCATTCTTAACATGCGCACATGATAAAGAATCCGTTTCAAATGTTAAAAAAATACGGTCTATTTATCCATCGGTACAAAATTAATCTCTTTTGAAACAAAAATTCAAAAAAAAAAATTGTATAATACAAGTATTACGCTCATAGGAAACATACATAATTTCTTTCAGCAACTAATGTAATTTTCCAAATTTTATTAAGTCACCAAGTTTCCTTCCTGGTATCTAAACTATTTCAACTAAATACTAGAAAATATTTCACAAAAATATCGACATAAGACTTGGCGTCCTTCTTTCAACACTGCAAACATATTTATCCAAAACTCATCGGCACACAAAATAAAATATTTTGTTCGAACAACCTTTAAATTTTGCCGACCCGGGTCCTTCATCTCGCTATATCCCTAAGGGATTTCAATGATGTGACTGGATTGTATAAATATCTACAAGCAAATTCATTTAAATAAAGCGGAATAAATATCAATAAAAAAGTATTATTTTACGAAGGAATATTTCTTACTAATTTCTAGTTGCTTCTTTAAAAGCTTCTTCTTTCTTTCCCGGTAGGATGCTTGTGCAGCAGAATAATCCGCCAGAGCATCAAGGAATTTCTGACTCAAGCTGCTGATCTGGAAAAAGAAGTAACTCTACAGTCATCGAATGGGAAAAATATTTATTCTTATAAACTTATAGAATAAGATTTTTACTGAAAAATGATAAAGCTGTGAAACTAAGTTTATACTTTTTAGATTTTAGAAGAGTGACTAATTTTTCAGAGATATAAACCTCAATCAGTTTAAAAATTTTTTAATATTAATTAATTTTGTAGATTCATTAATGAATATTTTTGCTTAACATAGTCTAATTATCAAACAGGTAAAGTAGACATTTGCCTAGGTACCTAGTAACTTTAAAAATTCCAAAAAAAAAAAAAAATCCAGATTTTTTTTTGCAGCATTTTCAAGATTGTTTCATTTTATACTTTCGATTTGTTTTTTTATGATTATGTATTGCATAAATTCATATTAATATGAAGTAATACACAAAATTCATTAATATAATAAAAATTTCTTTTTTTATGGTTTTAAAATCGCTTGTAGATCATTTTTTAAAATTTAGTTAATTGGTGCATTAATCAAGAATGCTTTTAAATTTTGTATTCATGAATTTAGAATACAGAGAGCCGGCTTTCTGGAACAGAGGTAGCGCTTCTTTCTCGTGCTCTGGGAATCCCGGGATCGAGTCCCGGTTTGGGCATGGTTGTTCTTATGTGTGAAATCTGTGTGATGTGTGACTGTGCCCCCTGTAAAAAGGGACTGTGCACGTAAATGTGGTGAGTGTGTAGCTAAGTCGTACTCTTGGCCCTAGTTGGCGCTACTTCAAAAACAAGAGACGCTCCTTTTGGCTTAAATCTGCTACTGTATCAGCGGGGGGCTTTTCCATGGCAAGTGCCATAAGTAACAACAACAACAGAATAAAAAGAAAAAATTTTAAAACTATTTTATTACAAAAAAAAAATTAAATTCACATTTTTTAAAAAGCTTTTTACGTATGCAATATTCAGATTAATGCCTTGAAAGAATCTTGAATAAATTAGTTCATTCTGCCTGAATATTGAAGTAATATTGAATAAACTGAATATTGAAGTTTAATTTTATTTAGTTCGAATAACTCTCTTTATATGACTACAAAAAAGCGTTTAAGGATTTTGAAACTGGATCGTGGCCAAATGATGAGAATGGCACTTAAGATACTTCTCCCCTCTCTAAATTTTCTTCGGCGCAATCCTAGGTCTGGGAAAAGAAATGAGAAAAATCTCCAGTTTTCTTAACTTTAATTTCGGAAATAAAAAATCATTTATATTTTTCAAACTACAACTTCTTATGATTATTTCAATTCTAGCTTTTTTATAAACATGGTACTCATGTAGATTTCATAAATAACTATAATGTAATTTTTAATTCAAGATTTAATTCATTTTTTTTATATTTTTGTTGGAAATTGTATGCTTTATAAGTATGAAATGACATTTTATGGCCTTTTTTGCTCATATTTTGGGCTTCATTTTCATTGTTGTGTTATATTTATTTAGTCGAGACACTAATACAAGACTGAATTTAAAAATCAGATTCAGTCAATGTAGAACAACTTTTTTTTATGTTCGTTGAAATTATAAGAAGGAAAATTGTCATTCTTGGCATTATACACCAATGACCAGCTTGCCCAAAGCATAACGGGATGTACTTCGCAACGGACTTTAACTTTTAACCTCTTATTTGTCTGATCGAAAATTATTCTTGATTAATGTTGTTGTTGTTACCTATAGCACTTTACAAATCCGCTGATAGACATGGCAGCGATTTAAGCCGAATGAGCGTCTCTTGTTTTTCAGAAGTGCCAACTAGGGCCAAGAGCTACACACACGTTACAAATCCTTTTTATGGGGTATTCATTCATCCACACATCGTGTGTTGTTGTTGTTACTTATGACAATTGATATGGACAAGCCACCTGCTGATACAACAGCAGATTTAAGCCGAAAGGAGCGCCTGTTGTTTTTGAAGTAGCGCCAACTAGGGCCAAGAGTACGACTTAGCTACACACTCACCACATTTGCTTGCACAGCCCCTTTTTACAGGGAGGCACAGTCACGTATCTCACAGATAGCACACAGAAGAACAACCATTCCCGAACCAGGACTCTAACCTCCAGAATACGAGGAAGACCCGCTACCTCTGTGCCTGATCATAATTTAGATTTGGAACGGAGAACGATCACCTCTGAACCAGTTACCCCAGTGGTATTACTCTCGACATGGAAGACTGTGATCACGACAATTTTAACCTGTCCCTACCACCACCCACAGAAGGAGAGTCTTCGCATGGCGAGTTCGAAATTTCACCCCAAGAGATGTGAATCCAATGCCCTACCAATAAGGCTACCACGGCCCTTATCGATCTTAAATTGGTTTTATCCAATATTGAATCTAGCATATTTTCAGATTCTGAGTTTGATGTTAGATGGAAACTTATCTGTATTTTACTGTATCTTGCCAGCTCCGCAAGCTATAGAGCTTATTTCTCGAACGAGAGAGCTCTATTTATTACAGCATCAAATTACATTTATGAGATCGTTCGTTTCCTTTCAAATTATTTGAATCTATTCACAATTTTTTATTTTTATTTAAATAGCGATTTTTAACATTTCACATTTGAAAAGTTAATGCCACCTGTTAGAATATTCTTCATTTATATACTGCAATCAATTGATAACTCATGTCAACCGCATGGTAAACTTAAAAGTGTGTTATCACATCCAGTTAAATATCCGAATTATGATTTTTAATTCAGTACTAGCTGACATACTACGGAGTTGGACGGAATTAAAATGCTTTCATTTATAATATTTTTAACACAAAAACTAATTTTGCATAAATTATTATAATATAAACAATTTTTATTAGCTCATATCACTTGATTGAGTATCTGTGGCTGTTTGTAATTGTTTAAAGAATATATTAATTCTTTTTCTTTCTTTCTCTTGCTGGTAAATAACAACTTTAAAGAAAAAAAAACTCCAAAGGATATGAAAGAGAAAATTAAAAAAATAAAACAGACAAAAAGGAAATCTACGGTCTCAAATTTCAAGTTATCACGTGATAGCATTATTACTTTTTAAGTGATTATTTGTCTTAATTAATTTAAGCCATTGACCAGTTTAAACCGGTTTGAAAAGATTACGAGACTTCTCTCTCTCTCTCTCTCTCTAATAATAATTTTTTTAAATTTTATTTTCAATTTTTCTAGCTGGCTAACGAAGTTTTGGATCTTGACCGATATTGAGATTAAAAAAACCAGCAATTTCGACGAAAAGTTTACTGTTACTGGAAGCTATTGTATATGTGGAAAAATCCAATGAACGTGATGCAGATTGAAATTAAAATTGTATTATAATACTTACAGTATTTTGGGAAATACAATTAGTAAGAATGCCCTTATTTTATGTATATATATATATATATATATAAAAGCCACGTTTTACAAAACTGCGATAGTCAAAACTGAAGTCTGACTTCTAGCTCATATGAAGAGGGGACACACTTATCACATTCGCTTGCACAGCCCCTTTTCACAGGGGGACACATTCTCACACATCACAGAAAGAATATCCATGCCCTGATCCGGACTCGAACCCAGGACGCCGAGATCACGAGAAAGACGCGCTACCTCAGTGCCAGGACGCCGGCATTGTTGATCAAAAAATAGAGATATTCTTCAGATGAGAGTAATTTGAACCCCATTTCCTGGTACTGTAGTTGGATTTGAAACAAAAAAATTGTTTCAGGCATAATAAGTGCCTAGTTTTCTGAATTTGCAATTATATTTTGCTACTTTTCCCCTCTTCGTATATTTTTTTTGGTACTGACAAAAATCAAAATTCCCATTCATTGAAAATTTAAAATGTTAATTGAATATATATTAATCCGGTTATTGCTTTTGCTTTCATTAATGCTACTGTGTATTCGGAAGATTTTATATTCGGATGACCGAGTTTCAAATAGAATTGCTCAAATATATATACAGAATTTTGGTATTTACGTATTAAACAGTCGATCTTTATCGACAAATTTGAAGGCGTCGCCAATGAGTTGCTAAACCACCGATAACGGCAAACAACCATCATTATTTAAAAAAATTTTGCAAACATTAAATGTCATCCGCCATTTTGTTGATTTCACATTTATTAAACGCTTTTCTGTTCTGATTTTTTGATTCGTTAAAATGATTTAAATTTGAGATTTGACTGCCAATAAAAAAGATGCAGTGACGTATTTTCAAAATTATTGAATTATTCCATCTAAAAATACGTGATTGAATGGACATGAGATGAGTTTATATGTGAAAACGGATAAACAATGGCGGTGTAATGTATCGAAGAGTTCTGGCCACCTAAGTAAATTGGCTTGAGGTGGTTGGCGACCGTTGGCACATCGGCGGTCTAATACGTAAGTTTGGCGACCGTTGGCACATCGACGGTCTGATACGTAAGTACCAGAAAAGAAATTCTGGATATTATTAACTAATTAAAAGCAATTATATATAATTTAAATTAAAAATTCCCGTTGTAGAAACTAAAATGGACTATGGAGTTGATAATTAGAAACTTTAAGAAGATAGTTGAAACACTTGAAGGTTCAATTCCATCAAAATGCCACGAAGTTATTGGATGATCACAAATGAATAATTTATCAGGGCTGGCGAGTCAAACGTTAAGTTTTAAGTTTTAAAAATCCTACGTACTCATCGTAAAATTCCTTGGGTTTTTGTGACTGAGAAAAATAAATAAAAAAAATGCAGTCTTATTTTAAAGTTGACATTATATCATCAGTTATTAATTTTGTGAGTTTGATGTTATAATCGTTTCAGTTGACCAAGATTCAAGATTATGGTTGTTCTGAGTAGCCGTCATGCTTCTTGGAAACAGTACATATAGCAAACGTCAGTTCTTATTGTTAATGATCTCCATTAGTACATTTCAATCAACCAATCAAATCAAGCAAAACAAAGAGTAAGATGTCCTTCGGATATGATCGTATTTTGAAGAATAAAGAATTCTAAATGATTCGAATATAGAAAATACGAATCCAGCGGGTGAGTACATTTTAAATGTTACTTTTTTTGCTGTTTTAGTTGAATTAATTAAAACTGTATTATTTTCATAGAATTAATTTTGAAATATCAATGAATCAATGAAATGAAGATCTGTTTGTTACTTTTATCGTGTGTAGTCAAGGTGAATTAATCTGTAAATGATGTTGCAATAAAGTTTTTTTTTCTATAAATGCATTACTGAATTAGAAGGTGCTAAAACTTGTATGAAATAGATCTGGAAAGAGTTTCTGTTGAGTTCAAATGAAAATGTAATCTGAGTTTATTTGCTTTATATTAAAATTATTACGGATCTAATATATTCTCAGTCTCAGTGTTATAGCTATTGAAAGGTGATATGCCTTTTAATTTTACACCATTTGACTTGATATTAAATAAATTTTGTGACAGCAATAGGAAATTCAACTCGAAATATCTATTATTAACCGATCAACATAATTTTCATTGGTGATTAGATATCAGATCGAACGGTATTTGAGACAAAACTATTAATTTTGTATTCTATTATCAGTTACGTACAAAATAATCAATTATCATTCTATATGTTTTTATGTTCTTTTCTAAAATCCGTATTTAAATACTTGTAAAGCGTTATGAAGCATGAATTCAATTTTAATCCATTGCCCATTTGGCTGGTTCATTAATTTCGTAACAACGAGAATTGTTTTTTTCTCTCTAACGCTTAGTGAAAATCGGTATTTTCACAGATCTGATTTTAAAAGTGTTTTTGCATTGCCTTACTGGGATCATTTTGATTCAAATCAAAATACCTTCCGCCAGCAAAAAAAAAGTATCATCTTCATATAATCTAATATTTGGAAGTACAAATCTTATTTATATGACTAGGAAAATTAGTTATGCCTTTACAATTCCAAAATAATTCGAATGTAAAAAAATACTGTTTTAAACCATTTAAAAGATTGGGTAATGGAAAAGTACCAAATGGGGTTTGAAAGAAGACATTGTGTGCAAAGTGTTGATATTATAGGATGCAGAATCAAACTTATTCAAATCAAAATCAAGAATTGCGTATTATTATTTCAGCAACATTTCTATTTACCATATGCAAGTTCTTTACTTGATAGTTCTAAAAATTATGCTGCTTTATAATTACATTTTTTTAAAATTCTATTAATAAATATTATTTAAATAAACTAAAAAAGTTTTCGGGTTTCTTTTTTTCTTTAACAATTATGCTCAAAATTTCAGTTTTGCTTTTTTAATACGCGCTATATTATTTACAAAGGGATCTGTTATTATTGGCTGTTTTTAATGCTTTACTTTGCTAAAATTTCGCTACTGAAAATTGCCTAAAAATTAAATTAAAATTTATAAGAAAAATTTGACTTGAAAGATTGGAAATGGATCTCTGAAAACCTGCCTACCCTAAAGGCTCCATGAAAGCTTAAACCAGGTTTGTTAGTATGTACTGAGAAAAAATTTAGCTTAACATCTTGACATAGTATAAAATTAAGTCTCCTGAAAGCGTTTGTCTGTTTGAACCACAAAAACTTGTGAAATAATTAACGGATATTGGAGATATTTCTACCATTTTGTATAGCATTTATCGGGGACGGTTTTAGTACATTAAAATCATATCAAAATAAAAAGGGGAGTTTTATAATTGTTATTTTAACTTATTCGCACATGCATGAAAATTTCAAACTCGCAATGCCATGCGGGTACTGCTAGTTACTAATATAAAGAATAAAGTATGCATGCTCATCTGTTGTTTCCCTACAAGTTAGACTTTTCATATACAACTACTAAATTTGTTACTTTATTCTCCAAAGCAACATTAGAATATGTACCTGTGGTGGGAATATGGAAAGAATATATATTGGTGGGAATATTTATATGTTAGAGATTATGTTTCGAAATTTTAATCAAAAATTAAGTGGAATTTTGGGATTTTTCCTCAATAACTCGTAAAATTGTGAATACATTTTTATATTCTTTTAAGAAGCAAAAATGTCCTCAATTATACCAATTAAATTATCATGCAATTTTTCTCTTGAATTTTGACGGCATAAAATTTTATATAAATTTTAAACGATGCGTTCGATACTTATAATGAAATCGAAACTGCTTTCATTATTTTTTTCAATATTGAATCTCGAATTTAAAAATTTGGAAAAGTATTTTGTTTAAGCCTTTGAATATACATTTTATTCAACTTTTGTATTTGAAGCGGATTTAATTTTTTGAACATGTGACAACAGTAACCTTTACATAGAATTTATTTATTTTTATTTAGAATATATATTATATGATATTGAGATAATTTAAATTAATCACAATTACAGAAAAAATGGAAACAATTTAAATAATCCGGAACGCTCTGATACGTCAAATAAACTCAAAGGTTTAATATCTATACAATTAAAAAATCTAATGAAAAAGAGAAGTTGTAAAACCACGAAAATAAAAAGTAAGATAAATAGAGTTTTAAATTTTTAGTTGTGCCATTATCTCATGAAATTAGCCTTCATTAGAATAATTCATGAACTCAATGTGTAGAGCAAGTGTAAAAATAATAAAATAATGCAGCTTTAATGTTTTCCCTATTTGAGGTTTAATATATTTTTCTGTATAAATTGTGTCAAATCATACATAAGGTTTAAAAGAAATTATACATAGTAAGCATTATTGGGTACTTACGTATTAGACCGTCTACGCCAACGGTTTAGTAACTCATTGGCGACGGATTCAAATTTGGCGATAAACCGTCGACGCCAACGAAACTAACACAATGGCGGACGGCAGTTAAAGTTTGAACAATTTTTTTAAATAATGGCAGTTTGTTGCTATTGTTGGTAGTTTAGCAACTCATTGGCGAAGCCTTCAATTTTAGCGATAAAGATCGACGGTCTTATACTTAAGTACCCATTATTGGTGAATTAAGCAGGCTGTTGTTAACTTACATCTAATAGTAATAGTGTAATATAGAGACATCATTTGTTTAAAATTCGAAGGACTACTTTTGGAGACACAATTCCAAAGCAATATTCTTTGTTATTTGGAACAATCACACATAAATGATACACACCCTTACATTAGTATAATGTGGGGAAAAGGATGTCAGCTCAGACATGGTCCACGTCCTTTGGCCGTGATTCAACATTTCGAGACTGTTTCTAATAAAGACTTTCAAATCAACCAACGCATCCGATTATGTATTTTATTTTTTTTAAAATAAAAAGAAAAATTATTTCTAATTTGTTTTTCTTATTTTAAATGTGTTAAAAATAATAAAAAAATGAGTATTTTCATCGTTTCCCAGTTAAAAATAATTTTCCTTTTCCCTCATATTTGAGTTACTTTGAATTTATAGGAATTTACTCTAATTTAGTGAATATAGTTAAACGTAATAGAGTTCATTTAAATAAAGAAACTTACCTGTACATTTTCCATACGAATACTGCTCCTTTTCACAGTGTCTTTTTGCCTGCTTTGTTTAGCAGCTGAAATGATAATTGCTATTTTAAATACTAAATGAAACAGATTGAATAATAAGAAAAATATTTATAGCATTTTTTAAAATTTTAACAACAGAATTTAAAAGAATATTTTCAATAGTTTTTATCTAATTCTCTTTAGAAGAAATCATAAAACTACGTCTTACAAGAACGTATTATAAAAATTCGATTAATCTTTTTCTATTTTCTGTCCTTGATTAAAATGTATATGTGCGTATGTGGAATGATTTTAATAGAATCAAAATCAAATCCATTCACATTGATACAATTTGAAACACTACATTACACTAAAAGCTCTTAAATGGGACATGTAGAAATTTTTCATAAAAATTACGCTTATGGCCAATGTACATAAAAAAAAATCACATAAAAGTTGCTTTAAATTGCTTTTATTATCATGTGAGAACATGATGTTGTTTTTGTTAGGAGTTTTTAACTAATTGGAGGCAACAAATAATTGAAGCTCGAAATCGCGTAGGCAATAAGCATAAATGACAATATTCATCAATATATTTTAATTACATATATATTTTTATATGCTTTTACTAGTATTGTATTATTATTATGTGAAAGCAGTTGCATTTTTAAAAGATTGACGTGCTTCTACCATTTTTGCTTTTTCAAACTGTTATAAACTACTTAGTGACTTAAATTAATGAAGACAAATAATGACTTAAAAATAATAATATTCTCACAAGATAGATTTGAGATTATAGATTTTATTTTTATTTTTTCTTCCTATCCTTATCAAACCCTTTGATAAGGATGACTTTTGCAACTCCTGCGGGTTCTGCTAGTGTTTCCTGCGGGTTCTGCTAGTGTTTCTGTCATTTAGTTAGATGAATGAAACAATTGTTAATTGAAAAGATTTTTATTATTACATTAAGTGATAGATAGTATAAATCGTGTACACGATTTAATTCATACTTCTCAACTTAACAATTTCTTGTAAAAGAAAGCGCAAAAGATACCTTAAGCTAATACTTTTAGAACTCCCTTTTTTTGTAAATATTAATTTCATTAAAAATCTTCTTTTACAGCTATAAACGTTATTTTTTCGCGCGAGCGGATTTACCTAGTTCCATATTAATCTTACAGATTTAAAGAATGTAATGTTCCAACATTTTGGTATTTGAAGAAATTCTATTTCATAATTACTCTCATTTACTGTAATTATAATTTAAATATGCCAGATTCCTGGCCTAGGAGTAGCGCGTCTTCTTCGTGAACTGGGTATGGTTGAGTCCTGGTTAGGTGTTATCGCAGGAAATGCCATTGACGTGCAATAATTATGAAATACTGCTTTTTAGCATGAATTTAGTATTTTTATTGAGTATATAAAGTCATCCTTGGCGAGTTTTTTGTACTATTACTACAACATGCAGTAAATAATATATGAAAACCGCATTGGTATTTTAGATAAACCTAACTACAGGTTCCTTAGCCGGCGTCCTGCCATAGAGGTTGCGCGTCTTCCTGGGGATCTGGGCGCCCCGGGTTCCAGTCATGGTTGGGGCATGGTTGTTCTTCTGTGTACTATCTGTGAAGTGCGTTAATGTACCAACCCATAAAAATGTCCTGTGCAAGAGATTGAGATTAGTGAGTAGCTAAGTCGTACTTTTGGGCCTAGTCGGCGCTACTTCAAAACAAAAGACACTAATTTCGGTTTAAAAACGCTGATGCATCAGCGAGCTTTTCCATGTCAAGTGCCATTATAAACAACAACAACATAATTTAAATATTTCAAGTTAAAAAATATATTTATATATTCTAATAATTAGGTTTAATGAGTATTTTATGAGGGACAGATACGACAAGTCTGTCTGAAGAACTGCGCACCACTTTAAGCAACCTTTCTTGAATTTTAAAATAAAGGTATTTCTGCAATCACGAATGTGCTTTCATTGCATTCTAATGGTTCACCTTGGATTATCAAAAGTTTAAGTATACTCTGAAAAATGTTTTATAGAACTTCAGTAATCTAGTATCTTTATGAACTTTCTGTATATTCATAGGGCAGGGCATTATCACCCATTCCCCAAGTTTTTATTTCACTGAAATCAGTGAAATAAATCAACATGAGGTATATCATCTCATGTATGAAATTGTTCTGTGAAAGATCAGTGAATCTTTATAACTGCGACTTTTGATCTAGAAAATTGCGGCTACATATCTCTCTTCCTTCACAGAATGGCAGTTTCTTTTTCAGAATAAGAAGAAAGTGGAACTGACATTTAACCCCCACCCACCAGCTGGTGATTATGTGAAAGTGGTAGGATTTGTTGAAAAAGGTTTGGAAGCTTTTTTAAACCTAATTCCTACAATTATTTTGATAGCCTTATTTAAGTCGTGTAGTGTTTATAAAGTCAGAATAATTTATCTCCATTGGTCAGTTTAATGTCTCATTTCAATTTGTACTGTTAGCGCACACTCTCCCTATTTTTATATATACTAGCCGCCTTTGGTGACCAGTCAGTTCACCAATAGTAATGCTCGCTAAAATGTTCAGTTAATATTTTACGTAATTTGTCTCATGATAGGTTTTTCAGCAAAAAAATATGTTTACATTTCAAATTTTGATTGTCAAACACATGAATTATATTATGATGTAGGCCTTAAGATGCTCTGTTCATTATACTGCTCATCTCTCTCTTTCTATCTGTGCCATAAACTTTTGATTTTAAATTAAAAAGGAAATGATGAAATTGCAATTAATTTTTACTGAATCCGGGCTTATCTTAAAATACATGAGAAGTAAAAGCAGATTCATTCGTGATTGTAGCTTTACTTGGACTACAGAATAATTTTCATAGTCTATAACATCTCGAAGAATCATTTGGCAAACATTCCAAATATTCATCATAAAATTCAGTTTTTATCTTTATTTTTAAATGGATATAAATGCTGTTAATAATAATATTTTGATTTTTTTGGTTTATAATATTTTAAATAATTATGAATTTTAAATTGTGGATAGTCTTTTTGTCCTAAAGAATCATAGTCTGCGAATTTTCTTGACACTCCCACTTTTAAATAAATAATTTTTTATATCTTTTGTGATCAAATCGGACCAATTTATTAAGTTTTGAATATTACAATATCAGAAGAATCAACATTTTCATAATCTAGGCCAAACACTCTTGAGAAATTTTAGAAGGTGATTGGTTTCTTTGAGACGGTCGTTGAAGTGATCTAATATCGCCCATTTATATAAAGTCGCGACATAGAAATTTTCATAAATTGATCAGCATTAGAGATTGATGTACTCTATTGGAGTGCAAATCTTTTATATTTAGGATATTAGATTCTCAAGAATATTTTGTTAAATATTATTCACAGGGCAGAGAAAAAATGTAAAATTATGTTCGTAATTACTCAGCATTTATTTACTCAATTTATATTACGCATAATTATTTATTTTATTATTGACGTAGTGTTATATAACAAAAAATTTGAACTTTAAAATAATTTAAAAATCAGTTTTTTTCTGCAATATTTTCTCATTTCATCGCGGGAAAATTTGGTTTAATTTTTAAATAGCGGAAAAAAATCGATCTGATGTATACAGTTTCATTCTCCAAGATATATATGTGCCAAGTTAGGTAGCTCTATATTATTTGGTTTGATCTGTAGAGCATTTATACAAACACACTTGCGCAAAAGCATTCGGTTAATTATAGGTCTAGGGTAAATTCCGGACACTAATTGTCTCGGAATTGATATTTTAGTTAAATGGTGGCTAGAAAGGGTTAAACCTGACGTTTTTATAGGATAGTAAGAGCGAAATTTTCATAAATCAGTCAATTTTAATGATTGGTTTAGTTCATTTAAGTGTAACATTTCCTATTTAAAATATTAATGTCTCAAGAATATTTTATTAAATATGACTCATAGAGCGGAGCATCACAAAATTTTAAATTCGTATTTTATCAGAGCATTTATTCACCCAAATTACATAAAATGCGGTCATTTCATTTAAACCATTTTAATTGTAATATAGTATTTATGCCTATTATTAAAAATTTACAAATTGGCCTTTGAGTCCAGATTTGAATAGATATTCTACACAAATTAAATAATGATTGCTTTCATGAAATTAATTTATTGAATTAATAATATAGATATTTTGAATGATTACAGAAAACTTTTTCTCCCGTTTATTTGTTTAGAAAATATATTTATTTCCTTTTATAGAATCACGTGCTGGAAATTACATTTTTCTGGATTTAATTTGTAGTAATAATTAACTTATTTTTTCCTCACTGTTCATTTCCCTTCATTTTTTTCCTGTGTACCTATTCCTTTCATCTACTTTCATTATTTTTGATTAAATATTTTTACGTGCATTCCATTTTTTTGTTTTCATTGATTTTTTCTCTATATTTCCGTTAATTTGCTGAAGCCCTCATCGAAACTTTACGATTGGAAACGCTACTGCATCCGTTCGCGCTACCCTTCGCCATTTCTCTAAAATTTGGCGACAAACTTTTTTTTTGGCGAAAATTATTTTCAAGAGCACAATAATTATACGGTTTGGTGACATTTTACATTGTGATCAGACCTTCAGTTCTCATACATACGCATCAAAATTTCCCTGCGTACGAAGTCGCGGGTAAAAGCTAGTTTCATAATATGTAAATGTTGTAATGAAACTTTACTAAAAAGCAATAAATATTCAATTTTTTTTAAAAAAAGTTTCACAGTTAAAAAACTGCATAAACACATGCTTAAATAAATCATATCTAATCTTCACACCAAATTAACATGTTCACACACCTTTCCTAATGTTATGAGCTTTCAAGTACAAGCATGAGCACGCTAACTAAAGAAAAATTCATATTAAATTTAAGATGGATGGCGCGGCTGTCACAATGTATTTCCGCTTTTAAGATAAATGAACTTGGAGGTTGAAAGTCACAGTTAGAAGTTGTAAACATCAGCCCAAGAACAATACCTTTCAAAAGTGACCATGTGTTGGTGGAGTAGCTTTGAATCCTCGCCATAAGTCTATCTAATTCATGGAAATCTTCTGGAAGAAAAATTAGAGGATTAAATCTTTTGAGTGCATATTATCTAATAAGACATCATATAAATTAAATTACATTTAAAGATAGAAGAAAGATAAAAAAAAAGAAACACATAAGGGGTTGAAAATATCATTACTGAGTAAATAAATTGATAGATGAAGGCATTTTTTTTTAATTCTTAAAGTAGCACTTTTACAAATATTAAAAGAAAAGATTTAATTTGCGAAAAACGTTCCTATTTTATTTTGTTCAGTAATTATATATGTATCAACGTATTTCTGCGTTTTAAAATTAATTTTCACTTAATACTGAAAAAAAAAGGATGTGTTTGATTAAATGGGAGACAAATATGCTTCAAATGATAAAAATTTGCACTTGACAGCTGTATTTTTGAAATTTTAATAATTAAAATTCATGCGAAATGTTGGCATTTTTCCATATAGCATTCAAAAATATTTGTATGAAATTATTTTTTATATCATCTGAAAATTTTAAAAATATTTATACGTATAGTTTTTTTACCGTAGAAATATGTTTTTCTGTATTTAATAAATTTTTAAAAAATTAAAGATATTTTTGAAATAAAAATCAAATTTTTTAAAAACTTTTTTATTTTGAAGGATGAGAACGTGCAACTCGAAGTGATTTTACTCTCTAAAATTCTAATTAATCAAAATTTATAAGCTATTTTAATTTTTTTTTCATCATAATTTTCAAAAAAATATTCAATTCACAAAAGTTTATCCTCATTTTAAAATTCTTTACGTGATAATGCAAGTTTTGAAGTTTGTGTTTATAAAGGAATTCATAAAGTAAAAATACAATTATTAAAAATTAATTGATGAAAGTAGGTATACTTATTAATCAAATTATGTCACATGTTTCAAAAGAAAAGGAATTAATCAATATTTATTTTAGTTAATCAAACAAATATTTATCGTAATACATCCTGGTATCACTTAAAAATATCACGATAAATATATTTAATGTGTGTAAATGTTTAATTAAAGATTTATATTTTAATAAAAATAAGATTTATATTCATCATAGGGGATCATTATTTTCGATAATTTTTTTCTCGTTGTGTAAGAAGCCGTTTTATTATGAATATTACTTACAAGTGGACTTAATTTTTTTTATAATTAAAAAAAAATTGAAATTCATAAACATTCAAATTATTTGTTAAAATTAAAAGTTTTTTTTAAATAGAAATATTTATACGCTTAATACTATATGAATTTTATTCAAAAATGTTTGTAATATTCTATCATAGTAAATTTATGAATTATACAAGTATATATATATATAAATTTTCCTAAATTTATTCTGATATAATAAATATCATGACAAATTACTTTCCTAAATTTATTATGATATAATAAATTTAAGAAGGGCCATTTATGTCTTGACACCGTTATTGGAGAGAGCGAATTAAAAATGTCATGTGTCTATATTATTTAATTTCTTTAAATCAGATATGAAGAAATGAGTGAAATATTGCTTTTTCTCCAAAGTCATTCATTCTTTCTATATCCGAGTTGCAACAAGATTTCATATCAATTTTGATTTGAATATTTATTTATCATAATTCTCATAACAATGAATTTTTCTGAATTCATATGCTTACTTGGGAATAAATTTACATAATCCTTCATAGAAACAAACATGGATGTATGTAAGCCAAAAAATTCTTCAAATTCTTTAATATTGTATTCCCAGATGGTGCTAATATATTTTTTTTTTGTTTGAAAGATGTATTCAATGTTTAAAGTTTACGTCTGAAAGCAGACGCTTAATGAAGCAACAATGAAAGCATGAGCCATCCTTAGTGAACTGAAAATAGCATTATGAGTGGAGCGAGAGGCCGTTCATAATAATTTAATGATCGTTAAAAATTCCGTCACTGACCTTCGTCATGGAAGGGCGAAGATAAGATTCTGTTGTGCTTCCTCTTTACTTGGGAAATAGATGCTTCCATCTCCTCGATGTTCGCCTCGATCCTGGTAAACTGTAAAATACAAACACAAATATTTGCAAAGGTTTAACCATACATATTCTAAATCTAAACATATAATGGTGAACTGTAAAATACAAACACGAGCTTCAGTAAACTTTTAATAACACATTATCTATATCTAAACATCTAATGGTGAACTGTAAAATGCAAGCACAAGTATTTGCAAATGTTTAACTATACATAATTTAAATCTAAACATTAAATTTTTTCTTTTAAATTTTACTTTAAAATTTTATGACTTTTTGTTCATGTTGTAAGGTTGTATAGAGAATTTTCATTGATAATATTTCATTTTTTTTGTATTTCCATGAATGAATAATTGTGTTTCAAAACAAATTCAAAAGTTTCATTATTTATCAGAAAAAAATGTCGTAGGTGCGCGGTGGTTTCACTCCGAAACCACCACCCACAGTGGGTATAATCCCCTATAAATTTTTTAAAGGTATTTTTGTTCTCCATAGACCCTATACATTCAAATTAATTACATCCTTTTTAAAAATTAGGAAAATTTAAACTTGCGCGCGTTAAAGGGTTAAATGGTAAACTGTAAAATACAAACACAAATATTTGTAAAGGTTTAACTATACATTATCTAAATCTAAACATGTAATGGTAAACTGTAAAATACAAGCACAAGTATTTGCAAAGGTTTAACCATACATTATCTAAGTCTAAACTTCAAATAGTTTACTGTAAAATAAAAACAAAAATATTTGTAAAGGTTTAATCTTACATTATTTAAATCGAAACATGTAATGGTGAACTGTAAGATACAAACACAAGCTTCTGTAAACTTTTAACAATACATTATCTAAATCTAAATATCTAATAGTAAACTATAAAATGCAAACACAAGTATCTTCATAGGTTTAACCATACATGATCTAAATCTAAACATTAAATGGTAAACTGTAAAATACAAACACAAATATCTGCAAAACTTTAAAAATACATTATCTAAATTTAAGCATCTAAGGGTAAACTCTAAAATACAAACACAAGCATCTGCAAAGTCTCAACAATACATTATTTAAATCTAAACATCTAATTGTAAACTGTAAAATACAAACACAAGTATCTGCAAAGCTTTAAAAATACATTATCTAAATCTAAATAGATTTATCACGTACATAAGTTTGTAAGGAATAATTCAATACAAAATTATTTAATTCTTTATTTATTGAATTACTTTACCATCAATTTTTTCAAATTTATTTTTGAATTATTAGTTAAGTTTTGGTTCACATTGAACCCAGGAAGAAGAAATGAACTTTTAAAATTAATTTAATGAATGACAAAAGATTTGTATAACTATTTTTAGTTGATTTCTATTGGAAATACGTTTTTCGTGTCCTTTCAAATACTGTTGAAAGAATAGTTATATTGTGAATATTTTAGTTTTCAGCAGGATTTAAACGCTCAAGTACCGTAATGTAAATAAAGGATTAAACATGATACATTGGAATTTGGAATTAAAAGAATGTTATATCATCCAAAGCAGAATTGATGGCTTTCGTAGATCTAAATCTAAAAATTTCTAAATTCTAAATTTTTTTTATCCAAAGATTAATTTAAACGAATTAGAAAACAATATAAAATTGAAAATCCAAATATTAAATTGGAACAACTCTATTTACCTAAATTTTGAATGAAAATTGTCTTAAATTATCAAAAATAGAAATAATAGCTTTCTTAAATTAAAATCCTGTTTTTTTATGCGAAATACATTTCTCTTGAGAGATTCTGAAAGCTTTTTAATATGAAAGTGCAGAAACTCCAAATATTGTCATCTTAAATGAAAATAATTTTCTGTTATTCAAACCAGATTATTCTGTAGCTATTTTTAAATAACAAAGTTTAAAATAAAAGAACTTTTATATAAAAGTATAGTTGATTTCTTTTTGGCATTTAGTAATTGTTTATTTTTATACTGAATAGAAGTACAGAAATAAACAAGTACTAAAGTAAAGCATGAGTTCTTTTTAATGTAGAATGAACAATTTTTATCTTATCTTTTATTTTTGTAGGAAAAAAACATAATAAATATATAAAAATAAATAATATATTATATATAATGAAAAATAATGTATTGAAACAAAAAAAAAATACTTTGGTACGGAATGAAGCGTTTTTATGTTATTTACGAGTATTTTACGATTATATGGAATGAATCAGAATTTGTATACGTATTTTTATAACATAAAAGTTTTAATGTACAAATAATGAATGAAATATTTGCAAAAAGTGAATAACACGAAATCCTGAAATACACGTTCTGAAAAAATAATATAAATTTGAAAGAGATATAACAAAATGCCAATAAAATAATTAAATGCAGTAGTGCAAAATATTTAGGAAAAATAAAATAAGAAATAATACCGTAAAATAAATCTATAAAAGTACTACATATTCTTATACAAGAATAGAAATAGAATAAATTTAACTAAGAGATTGTTTACTTTTTAAATTTGATATTTTTTAAAAAAATTATAGAAATATAAAGAAGAATTTTTTTAGAAAATATAAACAATAAAAATTGCATCACATTTATATTAGGATATGCATTACTTTATTACCAGCTTCCGGTTTTGGTCTTCCATTGTAGTATAACTTTCAACTCCGATGGAAACCGTTCCTCGAAAACGTCTTCTTTAAAATACAAGTAACGAAATGACACTAAATTGAATAGAAGCAGGAAAGAACCACACTGCACGAGAAGATAGGATTTCCAAGAAGAATTTATTTTTATTCTGAATAGTCTGTGGAAATAGATAAGTAACATAATTTTTAAGTATATTCCAAGGATGCACAGAAGAATCCGTTTTGTTCTTTTTTTCTATTATAATAATTAAAAATAATTTGTTTGCTATTTGGTTATTCAGAGCGAAAGATACTTTAATGTATATATCAATCAATTAAGCAAACGACATGATTATGTTTTGTGGCGACATCTATCGGTTAAATATGACACTTAAAATGAAATTGAGGAAAACGAATTTAAAAATTGGAAAGATTATCAAACGCATTTATAATTCAAAGCTGTTGTAAAAGTATTTAAAATTATATTTTGACGTAGAATCACGAAACTGTTTTAGAATATTATTCTAGTGTTCATTAAAAAAATTGACATGCACTATTTAGAAGTTACGGTCTTGATGGTAGTGCAATGTTATAACAACCATTAGTTCTGTTCCGACAACACAGTTCTATGAATTAATTCTTTCTGGATTAGAATTCTCGGCATTTTTATCCACTTAATGTTTTTATATTTGAAAAAACCCTTGAGAAATCAAGACTGCGTTTGATAAATTGTAAACTACTGACAGGGCCCTGTTTATCTGTAATGCTTTGGTGCGTCTTAGATAATTTGTTATAAGGGAAGATCAAAGCGGATAATTTTAAAGGTATGGATGAGGCATCCTGTTAACATGTTTTCTTCCCTTCAACAAAGCTTACTTCTGATTTTTTTTTTCAAATCATTTTCCCATCAATTTTTCAATTTTATTTTTACATGATTAGTAATGTTTTGGTTCAGAATAAGTTCAGGAAAGATATTTTTTTTAAAGAAATTTGTTAAAATAATTTAATAAATAATTACAGACTTTTAATTTGTCTTTAGTTGTTTTCTATCGCATATTATCGTTTGAGAATATGATTGTTGTTTTCGTTTGGGGGTTTTGAATAATGGAATGCAACGAATAATTAAAACTCGAAATCACACAGGAATAAATGGCAATATTCATCAACATCTATTAATCGCATACGTTTTTTATCTGCGTTTACCAGTATTCAATTATTATTATGCATGCTTCTTTGATAGCAGAATGGTTTTTAAAAGGTTGACCTGCTTTTACCAGCATTGAGTTTTCAAACTGGTTTTATCGACTAAATGATTTAATTAAGATAAATAATTATAATTTGAAATTTCGGATGGTAAATTTCATTTTATATTTTAATTTGAAATTTTTTTGCTCCATGTTTTATTGTATGAGTTATTCTCTTCGTATTCTTTCAAATATCACCAGAAAAAAATAGTCGTACTTCGAAGATATCAGACTAATTGAAACAGCCTAAGTATAGTTAGTAAATAAAAGATTAAATGGTGTCCACTTTATCACTGCTCACATTTTATATTCGAATGTTCAAGGAAGATTTGAAGAGCGTAACATTTTAATAGAACATCTCCCACCGACGTCCTCTATTCCCAGAATTAATTATTATTATTATGTATGATAATATTTAGAATTGAATCTCATTTCTTAAATGTCATCTCAAGTCCCACTTTAGAATTTCCGATTACCTTGAAAGTTGTACTTAAAGTTGTTGGCGTATGCTTACCATGTACTTTAAAAGTTGTAAGGTAATTGGCAGTAAGGTAATTGGTAGACATACACCAATGTCTAATGTTGTTGTTACTTATGGCACTTGCAATTGGACAAGCCCCTCTGATGAAAGCATCAGTAGATTTAAGTCTAATGAGCGTCTCTTGTTTTCGAAGTAGCGCCAACTAGGGCCAAGGGTACGACTTAGCTTCATACTCATCACACTTTCATTTGCACAGCCCCTTTTTACAGGAGGCACAGTCACACATCTCACGGATAGCACACAGAAGAACAGCCATGCCCGAACAGTGACTCGAACCCTGTACTCCCAGAACATGAGGAAGACGCGCTACCTCTGTACCAGAGAGCCGGTATTTCTCATGTAAATGTATAATACCTAAAAAATTGCTCCACATCTCCTATTAAAATTAATTTCCTTTTATTATACAGATATTGATCCCTTTTTTCAATTCCTACTATTAGCTCACAATCTCCCTATATGTATATCTTGTACAAATTTTCAATCGTCAATAAAATACTATATATTCATCCAGTCAAGTTCAAGTAAATTTTTTTAAACTTTGTAGTGGATGACATTTAATGATAATACAGTTTTTTCAAACATTAATTCATTAGTTTTTTTATTAATTAATTAAAAACTAACTTTCTCACCAAAACTCTTCCTTTCTCCGCAGCCAAATAAGTAACGAATTCAGTCTCCCCCCGCTAATAAGGTTAAGCTAACATATTTTATTTGAAAAGATTCTGTTTATTTTCATAATGTTTGATGTCTTTAAAATTAAACATTATTAATTAATAGATTTTTCGAATTCATTTTGAAGTACTTTCGAATTAATACCGAATAAAAGAAATTATAAATTTCTTATCTGTTTTGCGTTACCCAACTGATGTAGAAAATGCGAGGATTTTGCGTTACCTCAATTTCCGATGAATGCTCAATTGGCGTTGAAAATTCCACGCAAATATAATTTTTCGATCATTTATTTATAATAAATGTAATTATAAAGCCGGGATAACCTGGTTGGTAGGGCGCTGGATTCATATCCCCTTGGATTGCGAGTTCGAACCCGCCAAACGAAAACTGTTCTCCCTCTCTTTGTGTGCGCGTGTGTAGTGGATGTTAAATTCGTCGTGGTCGCAAAGTCCTCCATATCGAGAGTAATAATTTTGGGAGTGCTGGGGCAGAGGTGATCGTTATTTATTCCAGATCTAAATTACGATTTGCGGATGAATGAATAAAAATTTATGAATGAAGTCCGCCCCGTTAAAAGGGTTTGTGACGTATGTGAGCCAGAAGTCAGACGTCTACCTTCGGGTACTAACCTCAGAAGCTACTGCACCCCTCCTTCCATTGTAAAGCGGAACACGAGAACAACAATTGTAATTATTCAATAAAAAGTAACTAAAATAAAATATTTCCTAATAACCTAAGTAGGAATTGATTTTTAAAAACCATTTTGTATATTACTGGTTTTTAAATTATCTTCCTTTTTATTTGGTTAGTGCCATCTGAAGGAAAAAATTAAAACTATTTTTTTTTCCTGTCTGAAACCTCGGCTCAATAATCTATACATGAAGTTTCATTCAGATTTGTTCAGTTGAAATGCATCTATTAGACATCAGTTAATTTCAACGACATTTTTACTTCTTTCTAACGATTCTAATGATGTCATAATATAGGATTAAAAATCTATTTACACTTATTATCCATTAAAGCAGAGTCATTTTCCTACGAAATGGAAATAATGTTTATAGTTGATTTTATATTTAAATAAATGGTAATGATAAAAGTAATAATTTATTTGAACTCAGACCAGTTTTACAACTTTGAATATTATCTAAATAGAGCTTTTACTAAAAATAAATTGTAGAAAATTTTATTTATACATTTTATATACAAAATTGGAAAGCTTAAGTGTTGGTAGATAAACAATAATAATTTGATAAATGATATTTGTATTTTTATGGCTGCGAATGAATTTTTCGATTAAGATAGAATGTTTGATATGGTATTTGTTTTATGATAATAGCGCCAAAATTGCTATGTAACTTCATTATACCGAATAAACATTGCCCCCCATTGAATATTTTGAGAATAAGCCAATAAATTATATTGATTATGCATAAGAAACGCTATGCAATTTAGATTTAAGATATTCATGTAAATATAAAGAGCGTTAGTGGGACTTCTAAATTTTCGTTATATTTTATTTATATGTTAGTTTCTTTTTGTTTAAAATTTGTTTTGTATTTATCAGTCTTGATCAAATTTCTGTCTGGAAATTCCATTGGAATATTGCCGTTGTTTAAAACATCATGCCAAAATAAAATTCATTTT
>JAOUZG010038069.1:5758349-5812010 GCA_026289955.1 Argiope argentata | reverse complement strand
TTTTACGTATGGGAATGGAATCTTGAATCTTAGCTTCAATGATTTTAGTGGAGCTATTGTACTTTGGACTCTTTCTTTTACGTGTGGGAATGGAATCTTGAATCTTAGCTTCAATGATTTTATTGGAGCTATTGTACTTTGGACTATTTCTTTTACGTATGGGAATGGAATCTTGAATCTTAGCTTCAATGATTTTAGTGGAGCTATTGTACTTTCGACTATTTCTTTTACGTGTGGGAATGGAATCTTGAACCATAACTTCTGTGATTTTAGTGGAGCTATTGTATTTTCGATTGTTTCTTTTATGTGTGAGAATAGAATCTTGAATCACAGTTTCATCTGGAATCATAGTTTTTGTTTTGCCCCATTTCGTACTATCCTGCCCATGCAAATAAAATGGAATAATAGTTTTTTGTTTTTAGTATTTCTGTTTATTCTCCTTCCATCATTTCTGTGAAACTATCCAGTTTAGAATTGGTTTTAATTTAATACAGTTGGATAATTTATTGCTTATTTGATTATATTCTAGTGTTTTTGCGAAATTTAAGATATAAGCTTTAAACAAGAATTGATATGTTTTGACTGGAATTTCAGATATATCCTTTGATAAGCGAAGAGATTTTATTGTCTTATGAATTATGACTTAATCAAAATTCGATTCATCCAGGTCATAGCAAAGAGGTTTCATATATTTGATACAGCAATTTGAAGAAAGAAGTGGGAAAAATAATTGAGATATCGCAAAGTGTGTTGGCATACAGATCTTTAAATTTAACTATGAAATCTTTGGGGATGGCCTTTCTAAAATTTTCTCGTACATTCCACAATAAAGGTGTTATTTCCTATCGAAACAGTGCATCGCATTGTATTATCCAATATTGCAACTGCAAAATATTTATTTTTGTAATATATATTTTGGGTGTCTTTTCCCCAATGAAAATTATAGAACTATAGTTGTAGTCACAGGATGACATACTAAATTTCATTTCTTTAACCTTTAGTAGCCTGATTTACGAAAGTGATTTATTTTTAATATTACTGTGTTTGCTTGATAAAATAAAACAATAATGACATTTGATTTTTTTTAAAATTTCGTTGGAAAGAATATTATACAACAGTAAAATACGTACAGCCAACCTATAAAAAAACTAATAGTAATGTGAACATTCGGTTTAAAAGATTGGTATCAAAATTGAAACTCTAGGTTATTAAGGGTTAAATCAATAAGTTAGAATGCATGCAAAAGTGCTGACCAACGGTCAAACCCTTTTCGGATTTAGAGTAAAATTTAATTTGATTTAATTTACATTTTATTTGTTCATTCTAAGTACCAGATTTTATTTATCTTGTTCTTTACAATTTGTATTATTGTGTTTATTTATAATCGGTCAATGAGATTTTCTCTTAATAAATTCCTATCAAAATTTAATAGTAATCTACAAATTTGGTATATAAAATCCACATACCACATTTCATTAGTCAATCTCAACGCTTTTGCTTATGTTTAGATTTTTTACCATGTGAGAACATGATCTGTTGTTTTAGTTTGAGGTTTTTGAAGCCTTAAAATGCATAAGCAACAAATTGGCGATTTATCGCTTTTGAAGTATCAAATTTTCGCTTTTAAGGTTATTGGAAAATAACGCAGAAGGTTGTAAAATTTGGCGTTTTATCGCCAAAAAATCATTTAAAATTAATTTGTAAGTGTAAGTTAATGGCAACGTTGTTATATTTTGTTTGTTGTTAAAATGTTTTCATCGCGTGAGAACTGGTTCAAAATTGGTGATTCATCCCTTTTGGGGAATTATTTTTCCACTTTTATGGTTATTAGAAAATGGTAAATATGGTTATCACATTTGGAGACTTATCACCAACAAAAAGTTACCACTTGATGAGAGCGTTTATCCGATTCTTGATATATCGACCCATGGGTATTTTGATAATCACATGATTGTTTCAAACTTGTTTAAATTGGTTAATGACTTAATTAAGGAAAACAATGATTAAAAGTACTTATGTTCTCACATGATAACATGAAAATTGAGATAGCAGATTTCAATTTTCTTTAAAATTGTTGTGATCACAGATAGATGCTCATAATTTCAAAAATGAGTATCTCAAACTCAAAACAGTTTGAAATGTATAAATTCATCAAAGTTTTGAGGTCTAATCTTTTGATAATTTAAATACTTTCTTACCGTGTATTAAGTAAACGAGAATCTCAAAATAAACTATTGTTGAAAACACCTACATTTAAAGATTTGTTAACATTTTACGCATGAATTAATAAAGAGGTAGAAAAAAATTGTTTCACGGTGGAATTAGCTTTATTTAATTATTAATAAGACATATTAAAAGAAAAGTAATGAAAAAGTTTAATATTTTGGATTATTTTTTTTGAGGAACTATATATGGTTTAGTATGCACTGAGACGAAAACCATTACATTTAAAAAGCAGAACAATTTTTATACGTCGGGAAAGATGAGTATATCGACTGCATGAAAATATTTTTATTTATTTATTTTGTCAAAAAGTACTTAGGTTTTATTCTGTTATCGTTTTTTGAAAATGAATCACTCGCATTTCAATTCTGCTTTTTCACCCACTTGCACAAAAGTGAGGTTATTTCGAAATGTCATAAAATCATAGACATTTTCTTGCGTTTTATTATTGCTAAATATTTATATTTAATGATTAAAATAGTTTGAATTATTTTATAATACTTCAACCATTCGCTGCCAAGCCTAAATTGTATGAGATTATTGCTATTTCTGTTTTGAGTGTTATTGTTTATCTAAGTTTTATTATTTCAAAATAAATATACATATTTTGTCATAAATAATCATTTACATATATAAAAATCAAACACGAGTATACTCGTGGTTGGCAATGGTTATAACCTAATACAATTTAGGCTTGGCAGCGAATGAGTTACATTAAGCAGCATTTTTTTTAAAAACAATTTATTTGTAGCTTTTTTTCAAGTTTTTACACTTTTATATTTATGTTTGGATCCATAAAGAGTTTGCAAGTTTGACAAGTTGTACGTTATAATATATTGAAAGCATCACGAGTATATTCGTGCTGGCAATGGGTAACACCCTGCCAGAAACGAGTATATTCGTGGTTGCTAGCGAATGGGTTAATTTGGAAATAAAACTGAATCAAAACTACAATACCATATATGGGCCCATATGCGGTAAAGAGTTAAGAATAAGTAAGAAAAACTTTCGTTTTTTTTTTTTTTTCAAATTACCTCTTAGAAAACATTTTTCAAATTCACGCATTTCTTCAAACTGCTGCTTTAATTGACACATTTTATACACAGTAAGTGAGGAACTATAAAAGAAAGAGGCGCACACACAGTGAGATTAAAGTGTTATAATCGTTTATTCCTTCAATACAATGGCTACAAGTTTCGTCTCTGATATAAAAAAATAGTTCGCGCGTGCATCCCCTGGGAGGTGACATAGCAGAAGTGGCAGCCGTCCTTAGGGAAGAATATATCACAGCCAAAATTAAAGAATCCGTTCGAAGCGCGACTGGCACACGAGACGAAGCTCAGACGACTATTGGCTCATCAGAGAGTCCCTGGGGGTGGTTTATGACAAGAATGTATCACAGGCAGCGTGTATGACACAAGGGGCGGACATCCGCCACTGGGGGACGAAGGGGTGACTTCTTCGACATGAAAGGTCGCAGTCTGATTGCTGAGAGCGGGCTCGACTCGCATCAAAACAGAAACACAAACACGATGAGATATTTACGTGAATTCAGGAACATCAAAAGCAGCACATGAACCTTTTTGGAATTATTTGAATTAGCCATCTATTGAAAATTATAAATAGAATTTAAAAAATGCTTTAAGTGAGTGATGGAATTTTATTTTAGAAATAAATGATAACTTGGCGGACTCACTATTGCAGAAAGTATTGAATCTGCCGTGAGTAATTTAAATTTAAAAAAATAATGCATGCAATAAAATACTAAGTCTAATTTTTTTGCTTCTTTTTACATTAAAAAACCCATGGAAGATAGAAATTAAGAAATTAAAATTAGGGACTATAATAAATAATTAATTAAAAAAAGTCCCAAATTTTAATAAGTAAAAAAATGGTTAAATTTAAAATATATAACAATTAGTTATTTAAATCAAAGTGCTTAATCTACTGTTGCTAAAAATTCTCTTATGAAAAGCATGCAAGGAGCTTTATCGTTCTATTTTGACTACTATATCGAAAGCAGACATTTAAAGCTTAGGTAAAAGGCATCTACCTCTTTAAAAAAATTCAAATATAAAACTTTTAATGGAATTTAACATATGTATGATAAAATTATAGTTTCATTATAAATCATTCATTTAAAAAACATAGTCAAAAATTATACTGCTAAGTTTAATGTTTGCCCTAAATCAAGTAAGATATGTACAAAAATATGAAGTTCGAACAGGTAGTTCATTTCGAGCCCGCTGCCACATGAAAGAGACGACAAAGGCGCAAATGAATCCTATTTATAAATATTTTAAACTCTTAACAAGCGGGGGAGTGGACGACATGGTCCGAAGACAGCGCTCTTCTCAGTGTCCTCAAGCTCAAATCAAGCGATCCCAGAATTGCCATCAAGCCTTTCTTTTCATTTTCTTATTAAAAAAACTTCCGAGTAGTTCCACTGACTCGGGTTCGGTTTACCAGATCCGAAGCTCTTCTCACACCAGACGTCTTCAACTCTCATCGAATTCTGAAAGCTCTGCAATGCTCTTGAATGAAAGTTGCTTTCGCTGTTCAAAAAACAAAAAATAGACAACATCTCACGCGGACATCGAAAAACGGAAATTGGAAATAGATCCTCACGAGGTTTTGACATGACCTTCGAAGTCTATTAAAGGTCACGGGTTTTGCTTGGAACGAAAACGCAATATCTCGCTCGGAACACAATGCGCCAATTGTTTTACGTACAACGATGACTATAATATGTTATATATACACAACAATGATGCTTGGAGGATAAAACTTTGCCTCTTTTTTTTTGTTTCCTTTCGGGCAAGTTCGCTTTGCTCTGGCAAGGGTAATGCCCGGTTTTGTTTTGACTGGTGTTCTTTAGTAAAAGGAGAGCCGGTTTCCTAGCAGTCAATCTCTTCTTGCCGAATCCGACGAAACAATGCCAGTCAATGGAATGTTGATGGCAGAATCCACACCGTGGAAGGTCTGTTAATGAACGCTGACCAGCAGCGTCGACAGCTGAAGTCCCTTAGCAGACGGACGTCTCCTCTCCTTCGAGGGTGCACGCCACTGTTTCCAGTTTCTCCGCTAAGTGCATCTTCTGGCAATAAGGATCGGTGTCCAGAGCTTCCAAGACCTGCAAAAGAAGAAAACGTTAATTTATTAGGGAAGTATGTAGCTTCAAGGACTGTTCGATTCGAATGAAGTTAATGAAATTTCGACTGGCGACATTGGATTTCATAGCTATTTTAGACTTAAAAGGAATACACAAATTTTTATTTGTGAGCAAGATGGTTAGCAACTAAAATAAACGTGATTATAGTGTATATTGTAAGAAAAAAATTGAACTATGAGTATTTTAAGTACAGTGCTACTCAATATTGTTGTACTGACCCCAACTAAGAATTAATGTGAGGTATTGTTAGATAAGGTTAAATGAATTAATCTGATTTCATATTGTCTTGTTACTGTTTAAGTTATGTTCTCTACTTTTCTACAAGATGCTCAACAGAATTCAATATACAATGGTGCCTTTTATGAACGTCATCTTTACAGGTAGGGAAGCATCAAACCAGGGCCAGACAGCCTAATTAGGACCCGGAGCAAAAACTTCTTTGGGGATCCCTCTCTGTTATTTTGTCTTTGAAAAGCAATGTTAAAAAAAATTCATTAAAGAAGGAAAAATAAGCAACACTTTCTATTCGATTCGGGGGCCCGGGGCAACTGCCCCATATAACCTTGCCTTAGTCAAGCTCTGCATAAAACCAATGGTAAGCACATTTTTTTTGAATCTATATGTATGGTGAAAATAATTGATCCTTACTATCATTACTGCTGTATCATTATTACAAATTACAGAAATAGGTGACCAGACAATTATTTAAAGGATGGTTTTGAGAAATATTACGATGTAACAACAAATGCAGGAATTTATTAAATATGTTTATAAATAGTGGTCAGGATAAATACCATTTGGAGGAGCAATGTTAACCTTTCACCTTCGTCAAGTTTAGTTTTAAAGATACACCCCCCTCCCTCTCATCCAACAACATATATGGTATCTTGCAATAACGTAACATGATATGGGAACAAGATATAGCAAACCTATTTAAGCATTAGTAAGTTGTTTTAACAATTATGCGATATTTGATGTAACCCTGACAGTGTTCATTTTTAAGGATTATATTAATCTATTATTACAATTTTATTATCAAATAATAATCATTGCATTTTAATTTATTATTATAATCAAAAAAATTTTAAGATGGATGAAATTTTATATTTGTATCTTTTGAAAGGTGGTTTCGTTAGAAACATAAACCTTATTTTGATTCATAAAAACAATGCACTAATTTCAATATTGCCAAATTAGATTTCACAAACAATGTAATAAACAAAATTTAACAAAGCTCGAAAATAATTTGAATTGAGTTTTTCCGATTAATAATAGCAACGTTGGACAAAAATTGAAAGAAAATTTGAATGTTACGTAATGAATGTCACTAACACAGTGATAATAAAATCTAACTTTTGTAGATACATCATGGATATAAAAATCGTCTTACCTGATCATTATACTTGGCGGCATAAACATATAATTCACGGAGAGCGCTGATAATGTCGAATTCCCCATTGTGAGACTAAAAAATATGGAAAACACAATTAGGAAAAAAACGATTTTAAAGTTTATTATTAACATTATTTTGATATTTACCTTTTGTCAACATAATGGAAACAAGCGGTTAGTATTTAAAAAAATCTTTAAGGGATTTGGAAATGTATTGCTTTGCTTAACTCATTAAAAACCGCTCACGAATTTTCTCGTGTTTCACGTCCCATCTGTTGCGGACCAAACACGAGTTTTCCTGTTTCTCATAAATAACAAAGTTATGATGATTTTAGAACGTGCAAGTTAGCCCTAAAACATGAGATCCCATGCGTATTATATTTTATCAATTTCTTTGCGGTCTTTAATGTGTTCATAAGATTTAAATCTTCTGTGCTTATTCCACTGAAATTTCGAAATTATCGAATTAACAGATCTATTTTCTAACATCCTTAACCCTTTGACTCCTGTCTCAGTCCAACCGGTCGTGTTAATTCTATCCTGGCATGCCAGTTTCTGTTTCAAACAATGAGATTATTTTGAAAACGAATTATCAAAAGGGATATTCTCGTTTTACATCTTGCATCTTTTTTTTTTTGAAGCAGAAAGCGGCAGTCTACGATAAAATTTGTTCCATCATTTGGGTCGGGTCAGTAGTGAAAGGGTTAATGATGTCAGTCAATAAATATGTTTATGTACTAACTATGCTTCGTATAACTGAAATAAAGTTTGATGATAATGTGCGATTTGGTCTTAGTAACTTTAGTCCACAAACACATAAGTAAAGTCATTGTGCAGTAGCATCTATTTATATGCTATAAATACTTATATGTCAAAGTAATGAAACTAAATATTTTTTTTACATCTTTGAAAGATAGGAAGGGAAATCACATAAGATTCTATCAATTCTTATTAGCTCTTATGAAATAAAGGTTAATCTTGAATATTAGAATAAGAATCAGCAAAAATGGTTTCCGCGTTGGATTATCGCAATCTCGTTATATAAGAAGCTATTCCTTTTTATGCCCGCATACAAATTGTTAAATAGGAGTATGAATGAACGCCTCGAATACACGGATTTTATTTTTATACTTTATAGTACAGTGAAGAAAAGACAGCTTTTTTTTAATTGATTGTACTAAAATTTGACAAAGAACTAAGATTTTAGCAATTAAATGATATAATTTATTCACTTATCCAAGTCGTTGCATTTTTTTTGGTGTAATCGCTTTGATATGCATATCAATGTACAGACTAATAAAGAGTCAGTCCCTTACCTAGATATGTTTAAATTTTGATATAGATTTATATTTTAGATGCTAAAAGTGTATATATTTTAGCCATAAAAGCTTTTTGTGTATTGCAGTTATCAAATTTAATTTCTATCGATCAGTCAAATATTTTTTAATGAATGCATAAAAACAATTGAAGCATTCACAATTTAATATAAATTCACATCATTCACATAATAATAATAATGGTGTTACGACAATATTATCCATTTAGCTCAAAGCATTTTTGATTTATCGTGTACATAAACATATGAATGTGGTTTTTTTTTATTGTTATAATATTTTCTCCAGGTATTAGGTTTGGAGAAAAAGATATCCATTATTATTTTACAACCATCTACCGAGGAAATAATAGATTTCTTTTTCCATTATTTTCTCGGTAGATGGCTGTAAAATAATAATGGATATCTTTTCCCCCAACCCAATACATATAAGTAAGTAAAGGCGTCTGTTTTCACTGACAGCTGAAGGTTGTTCTCTGCTTACCATTGACAGAGCCTGCATGGCGACGCACATCTCTTGATCTGTGACTGAAGGTAAAGATGCGACGTCTTGATAAAATCTGTTCACCATTTTTCTGTAGGTGGGGATGTCTTTTGCGAACAGCAGTTTGTTTGAAGGAGAATCCTGGGAAATAAGAGGTAGGGAACGATTAAGATTACGCTTATCGTTATTTATTAAGCAATAACTAGATCATTGCAAAGTTCAAATTAATCATACATTAATTGCCATTTATGGTGCAACACTAATTTTGCGAGAGCAAAATAATATTTATTAGGAAGTGGATGAATGCCAATTTGAAAAATTCAATATTTAAAAATATGGCTAATTTAATGTAAAAAATTTATTACAGTACATTAAATTCTTTCATCGCCATCAACTTAATTTTTAAAAAATTAAAATGAGATATCAATTATATCAAATGATTTAAAAAGCAGTCGAAAACTAATTTTTTCAAACTTCTGTCTAGTTAATTTTTTTTGAGAAAATGATAACGAATTTAATTAAATGTTTTGAGAAGCAATTTAAAGATAATAAAATAAAATTTATTTTAAAATATTCTCATTCAAAAGGAATGACAACATTAATAATAAAATAATTTTTTAACATATGGAAAAAAATTTATTATTAAAAACTTAATTAATTGACATGAAATTGTCACTTACTTTTTTTATTTTTCAGATTCTTTTTTAAATAAATGATAATAAATTGAACTAAATGTTTTGAAAAGCAATTTGAAGATAACAAAATAAAATTTATTTTAAAATATTCTTATTTAATAGAAATGACAACATCAATGATAAAATAAATTTTTAATTTTTAAATTAATTAATGGCATGAAATGTTCAATAAGACCCTTTTTTTATTTTTCAGAATATTTATTAGCAAACTATAAAGAAAATCTATAAAGATGTATTCAAATAACATATGAAGTATTTTAGTCTTATTTTTATAGAGATATATGGGTTAGAGTTTGCCATAGGAAATAATAACGATATATTGTTTATGATTAATTTAATTATTTAGCTACAATAATCAAAAAATTAGAACTGTATTATATTATTCATATTAATTAGCTTTTTTAAATAGAAATATCAAAAACTATTAGACTGACTAATTAGTCCCATGTTGTACCCAATAGAATTCACATTTCGTGAAATGTGAGATTATACGTTGCAAAAAGAGTGAAAACCAGAGGTTAGAAACGTTTCTTATATTTGTTAATTATCATTAAATTATTACTATCAGGTGAATTTAATTCAAAACAAATTTTATAAAGGTCAATTTTATAAAGTATTTTAAAATCAAAATGATTTGAAATACTGGACTGCTATTAATAGACATATTTTGATAAATACAATGCAAAGTATGCTATTTATCACAACATACTTTTCCATTGCTCATTGATGAAAAATGTGGTGCAAAGACATTAACACAAGTTAGTTAAATTAAATAATCATTATCTTAAAAATAGGTTATTGGTATACACTGTTTTGAAGATGTGCTGATAAGCATGTAAAATCGATAGGTCTAAGATAATGGATTTATAGATTTCCAAATGAGATGTAATTGATTTTAATCTATAATCAGAGTAGAATTTTGGATGTGAGCCTAAATCTCTCTCATAATAACAAATGTGAGAAAAGGTAAATCAAACTAAAAAATATCTCTTTCACATTCTTATTTTAACCACATTGGGTAAGAAATCGTTGATTCGACACTTTAAAGAAGTGCAGGAAATTAAATCGAAATAAGCAACATAATTAAGACATTGAAATTATTTTAACTTAGAAATATTGAATTAAACACCTCAGGAAACAAAGAGAATATATTTTACCACTAAGTCTTTTATTTAATTATTTTTAGCAGATGGCCGTAAATTCTCATTATAGTGAACAATTTTCAAGATATATTATTGATCCATAATCAGGAATAGAAATCGCGTCATCTTTGTAGAGAGACAAAAGGATCCTAGCTGACCTCGTATTGCAACTAAGCTTTTATACACTCTATAAGAGATTTTCAATTCATGTGGAAAACGAAACTACAGAAAATTACTGATTCTGCAATTTGAAGGACTTATGCGATATTATTAATCGTATGCCTATATCGCTGTCAGAAAATTACAGTTGTATTTTGAGAGATGAGGAGGAAAGTCAAAAGTTAAATTTAATTCAAAGATAAAAATTGTTTAAGTGGCGAGGGAAAAAAATTAAAATGCAAATAAAAATATTCTCTTTTTAATACAATTCGGTTTAAGACTATTACCTGTATTTTAATTCCCAAGAGATATTTTATGTGGTACATACAATGAGGAAAACTTAAAACAAAATAAAATGTACGATCCCAACTTTCAAATTATCATGCGATAACATTATTATTTTTTCTCATCATTTGTCTTAACTCATTAACCAATTTAAACCTGTTTGAAACAATCACGAGACTTCTCTATCGGTGTCTATTCCTCTATGATATCCATATATATGTATATAATGATAACTTTTTTAAAATTTTCCTTTTCAATTTTTCTAGCTGGCGAACAAAGTTTTGTAGCTCGACAGATTTGAGGTGAAATAACAGCTATGATGTCATAGTTCTACGTCAACCTTATGAAAACACATCTGCTTTCAAAAAAAGCATACATAATAATAATGCAATACTGGTAAAAAAAAGGGGGGGGGGAAATATTCTTCAACCGATAATTTCCGGCAGTTCATAATTTTTATTTTTTGCTAGTAAATTTGATGATACTAAAACCTCCTAACTAAAACAACATCATGTTCTTCCATGATAATAAAATAAATTTATTAAATATAAGGTTGGAGTATCCTAATATATACCGGGTGTCCAAAAAGTTCCCGTACTCCAAATTTAAAAAAATCATTCCCCATGATTTTTTTTCAAGTATATTAAATTTTGCCATACGAGTAATGAAACCATGGGCATGCTTGAAGCTTTTTTCGGCGATCGACTTATCTCAAAAAATCTTTGGCCACCTCGATCCCCTGATCTGACCATCCCGGACTTTTTTCTGTGGGGATATTTAAAGGACAAAATTTACGAAGGTGATCCTCAAACAATAGATGATTTCAAAATCACATTTACCCAAAGGATACAAAAAATCACTCTTAGCATGTTAAAACGCGTTTCGAAAAACATACGCAAACGAGTTCAGCTTTGTCTCCAAGAAAGGGGTGGACATTTTGAACATTTATTATAAATGTAACTTCAGTATTTTTTCCTTAGTTATGTTAAAAGTGCTTTTTATCATTGGCATAAAAATAATTCTTTTTAAACTTATTGTTTTTGTAAAATAAATTCACAAATCATCAGTACGGGAACTTTTTGGACACCCTGTATATATAATGAAAATGATTATTAATTAACAATGTCTTCATAAAATTGAATAATCTTTAATAACTTAATTCACTTGATCTTTTAATTCCGAAAAGCAATTCAGTGCGGACTTTTACTGTCCTTTGCAAAGACACTTACTTTCCCCAGTCTGTGCTCCGACGTGGAACAAGCATCCATCAGTGTTTGCGCAATAACGGAGAGGCAAGAATCCACCACCGGTGTTTTTTGGATGTCCAAAACAAAGTCTGGATTCTTTATGAAATTCACCCAAAATCGCAATGGCAGGCTGCAGGAAGAAAATGAATGGTGAATTATTGAATTCTTTAACTTGTCGTAATTGATCAATATCATAAACGAGATACGAATAATATAAATATGTATAATGATGGACAATCTTTCTGAATAACATGCCGTATCTCACATCTTTAAATCAATTGCTACTTAGGTTTACCAATAAAAATTTAACTTTCGTTACTTTTTATTAAATAATTACAATTAATATAAATATGACAGAATCACAATAGAAAGCGAAATTCCTGGCAATTTTCTCCTTTTTATAAACGGTGTTCGAATTCGCAGTTCAAAGGATGAAATGCGAATCGAATGCCTAACCAACTAAACTAACCCAGCCTGACAAGTGCAATTTTTATAAATATTTGATCAAATCATTATACTAGCTTTGGATTTTCAACGCCAATTGAGGATTCACCATCAATTGTGGCAAAGCAAATGCGTGATTTTTCAATACCAGTTGGGGTAAGTAATACATATTAGAAATTTCTGATTTTCTTTATTATGTATTATTTTAATTCGAAAGTATTTCAAAATGAATCGGAAAAGTCGATTAATTAAGATTTTTTTATTTTAAATTCATCAGTCATTATGAAAATAAACCGAATCGTTTAAAATAATCTACCGAAAACTTGCTAAGCCTAATCTCATTGGTGTGGGGAAAAAACAAACTGAATTCGTTACTTATTTGGAGGCGAGAAAGTTAACAAAAAATGAATGAATTAATATTTGAAAAAACTGTATTAACATCAAATGTCATCCACTACACTTTTTAAAAAATTTACTTGAACTAGATTGGATAAATAAAAGGTATTTTATAGAAGGATTTAAAGAAAAGGTACGTATTAAGTATTAAATTTTCAAAAACAACTGATGTTTTTAAGGAAATAAAAATAGCACCATTCGAATAATTTAGCGAAAGTTTGACGAAGATGAATGAGAAAATGAGTCATTAATTTATCGTGAATGTAATTACACTTTGTGGATTACTTCAGAACATCCGTATTTCTAGTCCCTTCGAGGACATGAATCTGTTTTTTTATATTTTTTCCCCTGAATATATTCAAAAACTTTTGTTGAAGAAAATTCTTCTCGACCCATTTTCTTTCCGAGAACAAATAATCAATATTCGTGTTTTGTCTAATTTTGGGAAATATTGATCAATCGCAGTCACGCAACGGATAAATGCGTGTGTTTACCTATTGCTTTTCCATGCATGTGCCACTTCAGGATCGAGAATGCCATGTGCTGCCGAAGCTTCGTCGAGTAGATCAAAGAGCCACTTGACTGCCGGGGGAAGACGCTCGTTGGCTGTCAAGATGGTTGTCAAAAAGTCGTCCACGAATTTTTGCACGGTGCCCTGAGGGAGATAAGAAAGCTCGGTCAGAAAACATCCAATATATTTAACAGAATTTCAGATATTCTAGAACAAAAGCATAGTACAAATATCCCTCCCACTAATTAAATTTAAATACTAACGCTAAAAATACAGTGTGACCTTTTTATCATGTCAGAACAATGATGTTGTTTTGGGGATGAGATTTTCGGCATCAACAAAAATCCGTAGGAGAAAAATAAAGATGGTATTATCTGCACGAGCGTTTCAAAAAATCAGCTTTTAATAACGTGTTCCATCGCATTTACAAAAGCTCTGAGTTAAAAATAATAAGTTAATCACTACAGTAAATAAAACTAGAAAACTGTCATTTTAAGCACGTGATTATATGAAATGAAATAAATAGGAAATGTGATGTTATTTTAAACAATAAATGCGAGAACAAAGTTTTTTTTTGGATCGTCTGCAATATTAAAGTGACTCATTCGATGAAACGATTAAAAGGAATAAAAATATCAGTTAACTTGGACGAGCGCGTGGTGCTCGGCCGTTCAAGAAATGATGTTCCGACATGGTACATTGAAATATACATAGCAGATTTTATTTTAATCTTTTTTATTAACCTACAACTATGAATTGAAATATTGTCATCTATCGTTACAAATGCATGTTACGAGCGAGGATATAAAAGGACATTGTTGCTATCCTTCTACCGAGGCCGGCCTTTAATTCTGATAATATGCAAATGGGCGTCGTGCCTCATAAAACTACTCTTAGTTCAATTTTGTGATGCAACTGGAATTCGATTGATATTACAAAACACATAGTCAAGGCACAATTGCAAATAAATCTTTCAGAATTTAAGAAAGATACCCCCCTTTTCCTTCTTTTTTTAAATCCTTCCTAGATCAAAGTTATTAGAATCTTCCAAGAAAACTTGGAAGAAATGAATGCAATTGTTTTACAGCATAATCTTGGATCTTGGTTCGATTAATCTACTAGATCACATTTAGTTTTATGCAAAAAAAAAAAAAAAACGATCAGGCTGATTTTGTTAAAATAAACAAAGTTTATTGTATTTATTTATATTATTTTTAGTCCCCCTCTTTTTTTTTTCGCATTACTCTTCAAGTTTGAAAATTCGTTACAGGAAAAAAATTATGGAGCATGTTTGCTGAAATCAGTGTGAGTAGCTAATATTGTTTCGAAATAGGTCCAAAAACTCCTAAGACTGATTTTTTTCAATATGTTTTTCAAACTGTTGTATTTAACTGAAAATCTTAATTTCATAACGAAAATTGATATTTATGCGGTTAATATAATAAATTAAATTGACTTTCAACATACAAAAAGATTCCTAAATCTTTTATTGCAATAAGAAAAGGTATGACAATAAGTTCTAAAACATCACTTCTATCATATGGTTCCCTTAAAACTCTTCTTGCTTTTTTTCAAAAAATTGTACTTATCTGGTAGCCAGGCGCAAACTAAAAATCGCCAAATAATGTACAATTCTGCCGAATTGGCGATTGTTTGTTTGCAACTGACTACCAGAAAAGTACCCCCAAAAAAGAAGAAAATAATTGTAATTACTTGCAAGAGCTCAAAAATAATTTCACCTCAAAGTTATATTATAATTAATTCGTTGAAATGGGATCGTTTAATTAACATTTACCAGTGCAAATTTAAAATATCTGCATTATTTGTCATTGAATAAAGGTTTTAATACGTATCCATGCAATCCTTACCTTTGTGGAGAGAAGACGAGTAAGGAATATTTCTGGGATGGACTTGTGGTTGTAGTCCTTCATATTCGACTGGTCATCCTGATATTTCACTAGATGCCAGTACCGCAGACCCTGCTCCACATCGTAATGTCCGACGATGGGTGACACAGAGTTCAGAGAATTGTTGCCAGTACCTGTCGAAGCAAAATATAAATAAATGAGACAAAGAAGAATTGAAAAAAAAATCATATATAAACAAAGAATTAAAAACACTGAAGCGCATAAGAACATTTATTTTTTTTTCTCGTTATTCTGAAATAATGTTAACCCTTTGCACTCCGATGGTGCCTCTGAAGCCCCATTCAAGATTGTGCATCATTTTAATGTTTTATTTATTCATTTTTCAAATTTAATTGTTAAAACCGCTTACCTAATGGTCAACAAATGTAGATTAGTTTTTCAAAGAAATTCGACTAAAAAGAATTATGTATACTTATTTTTCATAGCCATAAACACATCTTTGTATTAGTTGAATAATTTTGCATCTAACTATTTTTCGGACTGCAATGTTTATTTTCAATGCATTTTATTTTTACTACAGATACAGTTTTTATGTTATGTTTCTGATATAAATAAATATTTATATGGATGCTTTTAATAACAAAGTATGATCACTTGTGTTTAACATCTTGACTACGTTGGGGATCACCGGTGACCGGCGGCTCCATATAAATCACATTGTAAGAAAATTCTGCAAGGCAGTCAAAGTGTTAACAATTAGCATAAGTGACCATACTTTAAGAATGCAGAAATTCCGTTCTGGAGTAAAAATAATATACAAGTTGAATTATAGTGTAATCAATTGAATTTTAAAATCTCGCACTCCGAAAAATAATTGGATGCAAAATTATTTAACTAATACAACGATGTGTTTATTCCTGTGAAAGATAAATATACAGAATTCTTTTGAATCGAGTTTCTTACAAAAATTAATCCACATTTCTTAACCATTATGTAAGCGTTTTTAACAATTAAATTTGAAAAATAAATAAATAAAGCGATTTAAAAAGGTGAGTCAGAAGCACCATTGGATTGCAAAGGGTTTATAAAAATCAATAAAACTCAACTGATTTACATGAAATTTGCAACCAAATAATCCATTCTTTTTAACTACATTAACTCATTTTTACAGTAATATTCAGATAACCATGACCTGCAGCATTTTCTATACAGTTAACAGCTGTAACTCAAACTAATATGAAGTGAAACACCAAACTAATCAATCAATAACTGATGGGATATACCAATAGCAATAGGAAATATATTATTTTTTTTAATTATGTACCTAAAATTTTTCAGTACTGTTATAACTTTATAACAGAATGAGCTAAAAGCTGTTGAAAATATGATAGTTTCATAAAATATAAGTTTAAACAATCAAGCGGCTTATAACTAAAAATTCACTCGCATTTCAAGTAGAATGGGAGATATAAAGTGTCATGTCCAGCTTTTCCAAAAAATTTTAAAACTTCTGCAAGTATTATTTTTTATGACAGAACGTAACAGATATTTATAAAGTATTGGCCTATACTACAAGATAAGAAATTACAAGTTTATAATTTAAATAAGATATCTTCTTTTTCGAAAAAATGTTGTTTTACTGACTCATTTAAGAATCCACGGGACATTGTTTCGTTATGAATTAAGTATGACTTTTCAATCGATTTATAGCGTCTTGGAATAATTTATCTTTGTTTATGAGAACGATTATTTGATGCTGCTTTGACACACGGAGATGACAGTTAAAGGGGTCAGCTGCATGAATATGGTAGAAGTGAGCATTTTTGAATGTTCTGATCTGCCCTTTTACCACATTTATGAGGATATTTGGGAATCGACTGTATTTTATTATTATTTTGAGATAAGACTTACAATTGGAGCTGAAGCTATCGTTCTGTTTCGTCACGAGACTCATAACCGCAGAATCTTTCACACCGTAGTGACGGAGGGTGTTCAGTCGTCTCCATCCGTGGATAGTTTTAGTTGTTAAATCTTCATCGGCCAGTGTCAGATGACCACCACGACCATGTCTCCATTCTGCAAGATCAATTAGGGAAACTTATGTATACAGCATTACAATTAGACTAACTTTATAAAAATTGCTTCGTTTTTTGTATGAATACCACAAAATATGTTTTTACATGAAATTTAAAAATATGGATATTTATATTAGCATGTAATGATATAAGTGCAAATAGAGAAGGTAGTACAATAAAAGAATTCTATTATTGAATATTATAAATAGTTGAATTTTTCATAACTGCAACTGAAATTTCATGATTATTTAACCCTTTGACATACGAATTTAACTTTCTAATTAGATGAGACATCCTATTTTAGTCATTTATTGTTTATTTGATTTTTTTAATTACATATGGAGCATTTGGGATATAAAGTGTTTTGAATTGATTATTGCGTATTTAAATACTCAATTCAGTGACTTAGTTGAAACAAAAAATTGAGTAATTCGATGTCAGATACGTCTTTGTATGCGAAGGGGTTAATTAAATTCAATTGTATAATATGCTTAAAAGTAGAATCCTATCTTTAATTCATAACAACAGAAATTTCGAAGTTTAAAATTTTTTGGGAGTAAATATTATTACTATTAAAATTAGAATTATTATTTAAAATTCCAATTCGAGTTTCTTTGATTTTTTATTTTTATTGTCAATGGAAGTCTATATTAAAAGTAGAGAGCCCCTGATCAACGATTATCAGAATCACTTGAAACATTTTTAATATTAATTCTGTAAAATTACTACGAATTATTTAAAAATGATAAAATATAAAGTGCTCTAAAATTTGAACCAGATATCAACAAATCAGCTATTGTGATAAAAATGCAATTAAATACACTTTTACACCCTGTATTCCTCTCTTGATTTTGAGAAGAAGTTAATCAACGCCCATACTTTTTAAAATCAAAAACCTAGAAATTGTCAACAAGCCAGCAAATTTCAACATAATGTAAATAAAAATTAATGGTACTTTTCTGTACATACCCATATATATCAGGAATTTTAAAGTTAAAATTTTTTTTTCAATGATGTGATGGAAAAACTATTTTGCCAGAAAAAAAATGAAAAACGATTAATTTATGGTATTAGCTGATGATGCGAATTAGTTTATTTTAACCACTTGACATACGATTTATTTAACTTTCTAATTAGATTATACATCCCATTTTGGTCATTTATTGTTGATTAGATTTTTTTTAAAAATTATATATGGAACATTAGGGATATTAAAGCGTTTCGAATTGATTTTTGCGTATTTAATTAAATTCAGATGCTTTGTTGCAGACTTGAAAATAAAAATTCAGTCATTCGATGCGCATGTCAGTCACGTTATTGTATGCGAAGTGGTTAATGTTAAAAGCATTTGAACATCGGATGTAAACTTACCAAGGTCAACATCATGTATGGATGGCCTCAGAGAGAAAGGTGTGTTCTTATAAACGGCATCCAATAATTTTGCTTTCACTTGGCTGGTGGCATCACAGTCATTCACCCGGCACACAATTTTCTCATCCTGGTCCTCATGAACTACCTGCACCGTCTAAAAATACAATAAAAAAAATCCATGATTCAAAATTAATAGGCTTCAATGCGGTTTTTTTTATAGTAATGATAAAGCATGAACAAAAGATTAGATTCAAGACAAGCAATTACATTGAGATCTTCAACGGTATCTAACAGTTTTTGACATACCCTTGAATTTGGGAGCATAAAAAGATTTCAGTGACAGATGGCAAAGATGATTTCCAAGAATCTTTAACAGCATATATAATGAAGCTACCGGACAAAGATCTAACAGATTTCTCATGGATCGGTAAATTCTGAATCACTTTAATGGCTTTTGTCTTTATTCTGTATCGTGAGATTGCAAAAATGTTGTGGCAGAACAATGCAATTTACTCAAATTTTCAACCATCGCCAGAAGCCCGCACGAAATCTAATAACATCCTAATGGCCGGTTTGCGCAAGACACCTGTCAAGTCCCCTTCTGGTGGACCCCTAGATTCGTCACTCATAGATCCTCATCGCATACACGAAACAAATAAGCTGATCATCAAAATGGATGTTCCGAGTACCAGAGATCTCGTCACCTCCTTTTCCATCCACCGAGACAAAAATGATGTGGTCTTCGTGACGACTTCATTCGTCGAAATTGAATTTGGTGCCCGCCCACTGCACAGGATGCCATCGTCAAAATCAATCGCAGCAGGGCAGATAAAGATCGGCGACAAAAGTAGGCGGTGGTCGAGGTAGGTTCCTTGGCCATCCAACTCGAACACTGATTATTACCAAGACAGGGATGTTTGGGTACAATGGGCAGAGATATTCCTATATTGCCGGAACAAAGCCGACAACTGGCTAATTGATGCCTTCGAAGCTCTGCGGCTACTTATGCCGGATACTTTAATGGCAACCAGGCACGCAGGTGGGCGGGAACATGCGTGTAACAACCAGGGAGGATTCTTTCATTTTACGAACCACTGGCATTGTTCAAATTGAAAATTCAGCTCTTAAAGCCTTGTGTGAGGCCCAAGGTTGGCAGAAGTTGCATCGATTTGAGCTTAAATCTGTTTTATTTTAGATGGCGTAAACAGTGACCTTCTTTCAAAGTAGAGGGACTAAAGGATATTTTTATTTTTAGATCTCAGTTCTAATTTTGCTCTAAAACTTAATAATGATAAAAGTAAATCTTTGAATAGTGCTTTCTTATCACGTCAGAACATGATGTTGTTTTGGGAATTGTTGTTAGTGGCGTCAAAAGAAATCCGTTGGCGAAAAATTGAAACTTTATTATCTGCTCGAACATCTCAAAGAATCAGTTTTTGATTACACGTTACGCCATCGCATTTACAAAAGCTCTGATTAAAAAAATAAGTCAATGACTGCAGCAAATAAAACCTAGAAAAATGTTATTTTGAGTACGTGATTATATGAAATGAAATAATTAGGAAATTCGATATTTTTTTTAAACAATAAATGCGAGAGAAAGTTTTTGGGTCGTTTGCAATATTAAAGTGACTCATTCAGTGAAACAATTAAAATGAATAAATATATAATTTAACTCGCACGAGCATGCGGTGCTTGGCCGTTCAAGAAATGATGTTTCGACATGATACACTGAAATTTGTAGAGCAGATTTCATTTTAATCTTTTTTCTCCCTTTGTTTCTCGTACTGATACTTTGTCATAACTTAAGGATCAAATTAGACAACTCATACAACGAGATATACATTTGCTGCATTTTATAAGAATTTATCACCGCCCTGTAACGCCGCTAAAGATAAGACAAAACACTTTCATGTTATTGTATCAGTCGCTGTGTCTAAAGAACTGATACTTATCAAGGTTCGACTACAAGTTTCTTATCAGCCGAGAAAATAAACCGACAAATTGCTTTTACAAAGAACAAGAGGGAAACAAAAGAAAACAAAATTCTTTCGAGTCGACAAATTTATCTAATGCAATGGATTTCTTCTAGAAAATACACTCTTAACCAAGCCCCATCGAATTTCTTTAGTTCGCAGACCTCATTTAAGAATATCTTTCCCCTTTAAAAAACAGAGCCACCGAATAATACGGCTAAGATTTTTTTTCTCCCTCCAAGTCACAAGTTTCCTCTACAAGTTGTGACAAATCGTATCGACCGACTTAGTAACATCATTTGTCCTTTCACACAATACCCGGTTTGGCTGCCCGCGGGGTTGGAAAGTTCTTTTATCCTTTTGTTTTATCAACGTCCGGTAAATAAAGACGGGGACTACCCACAAGGGACAGCTTCGTTGACGCTCGCGTCATTCAACACGCCAGAACCTCGTTCGGAATGGGAAAAGAAAACTATTGTGGAAACAGGGTTTGCGTATTAGTAACGGAGGAAGTTTTAACAGGAAAAGAATGACAAAGACAACGATAGAGACGGAGTGGTGTTCCTATCTCGGAGAGAGAGAATTTCTTCCCATAAAAGCCAAGAGAGAGAGATGCTATAAGGCTTGCTACGTCAAGGGAACAATTAGGGACACGAGCTGAAAAGAAATTAACTCGGAGGAAATAAATTATGATAAGAAAGTCAGGTGTTTTATGGGATCAATAAAATTTGCAATTTAAATTTACTTATTGCATAGGATACTAAGGTCATTTGATACATTGTCAGGGGTGATGCCGTCATTGATTTTGCAAGGTTGTGGTTGGCAGGTTCCACTTTGCAGTCGGAGTGGAAGCGAATATCAACTAGTTACGCGGTTTTCTCATGGTCTAGCGACACTCGACGGAATGAATGGCGCATTCATATCAAAATCCATTCAACCCTTCTATAATAACTTCGTTTAATCTTAAAACCGAGCAAAGCACAACTTTTCATTCTATAATAAGGTTGACTGCATTCTAAAATGTAGCGTCGAAAATAAAAGTATATATTTGAAATATGATCGGCGCTCCATGATAATATTATGAAATTCATAGGAATGATGATGCCGTTTAAAATGGTTTATTTAAAGTAATTAGGATACATTTCTCATTTAATTTCGATACTTTTTTGAGGAATTGCTGAAATGCAAATTCACAGACCTTCAAAATATGAATACATGTGATTTTGGAAACCTTTAAAAATAGAAGGTAACACACAAATATATCATAATAAATAAATAATTCCAAATATAAAGAATTATGTTACCATCAATTTTCCAATTCCATTTTGTACCTCTAGTTCCCTTGTAGAATAATCTCAGAGAACCCGATAAAAATTTTAATCAATAGAAATATCTTAATTAATTTAATTAAATATTTTTCATTCTTACTTTTAGCTTATATTAACTTCTTGCTATCTGGGTTACATTCTCCGTGTTTTTTTAGAATACCATCGGCAAAAATAGCCATAATTACGAAAATATAATCCAAATTTAAATGGTATTTAAAAGTACCGTCAGTAGATAAAGGGTTAATACAAAGTTACAATTAAGGAGATTTACTTTGAAATGGCAGTATACATTTCTTACAAACCTTTTCCTGAGCAGTAATCTTATTCTGTTTTATTTTGGGATCTATTTTGTGGTCTCGGGGGAGGGGGGTTAATATAAAATCAGTCACTCATAGAATCAGATATCTGTGCAAAGCAAAACTGGAATTTTTGTTAAAGCAACTTGCATTAATTTATTTTCCTCTGGCAAAAACTGATTATATTTAGAATCAAAGCTAACAAAGAAAACTTATACAGACATTCTGTAGTTCACCGATTATTTTATACGTTGTAACAGACAAGAAATCGTCAGCGACTGAAATGATTTTTTTTATAAAAAATTACAGCAATATTAACTGATGAATTAATCTTCAAAACGTGCAAGAATTCTTCAGCTAAGATTTCTGTTAATATTCTTTGTAACAGTAATAACATTAAATAAAATTCGTAGCAATTTTACTGACATAGCAAAATATCAGATCTATTAAAAACAAACGGTTCATATAACACCAAAATTGCAAATTTACAGCAGCAAATACCCATCCTAGATAAGCGAAGCGCCTGTTAACATAGTGTTATAAATCATATTTTATGCTTTTTTTCTGATTCATTTCTCACCTTTTTTTCCCTTTTACATTAATTTTTAAGTAAATAGGTAAATTCCGAATATCTGCTCATTCGACAAAGTTCACTAATTTTTAAGTAAATAGGTAAATTCCGAATATCTGCTCATTCGGCAAAGATCACTAATTTTTAAGTAAATAGGTAAATTCCGAATATCTGATCATTCGGCAAAGTTAAAATCTTGTTGGCATATAAGCATTTGATTTTAGGACCGAAAGCCCAATTACCTCACTATATATTTCGTCCCTGATGTTCGCAGAAGAAACTTATTGCAGTTTCGTTTCGGTAGGGTAATCAGAGATATAAAAATTTTGCTTAAAGTAGATTGCAAAAAAGAAATCTGAAATTATTAACAAGAAGTACTTACCACTATGGAATAGTCAATCTGTTCCCTAAGCAACCGTTCCTCCGACAAAGAATATCGAGCATCGTGTGTGATGGCATCCACGGGGCCTTTCTCCACCTGATGCTTGATGGCGCTGAATAGAAGGAACAGCGAGCTACCGGCCTCGTTCTGTTAAAAAAAAATCATAGAATGGATTACCTCGAAGTACTGACTACAACAACGTCTGCAAGTTGAAAATAATAACTTTGTACAGATGATACCTGGTAATCTTAGAACACTGAAGGACATGACATCAAAAATTGTCAGTTTTTTGCCGACTGTTTGAAAGTTTGTAGAGGGGGAGGAGAAGGTCTGTAATTGACCACTTAGGGCCAATTATCTAGAAGAGAATATCAGCTTGATTCGGACAATGTAAGGATAGGCATTGCTAAAGACCACAGTCGGCCACAACAAATCTTGTTGATACTGCTACGTTCAGTGGTGGCGGGGGGGGGGATCGGCTGTACACGAGAAAAAGCTATACCTACAATAATTTATTCACGTGAGCCCTTAACATTTTCCATTTAGAACTTAAATTTTCAAGTAAAATTCAACATCTTAGAATTTGTAAATGTTGAATGTTTTTTTTTCTGTCACTGCTAATTATCCCATTCGGACAGTAATTTTATTAAAAATCCAGGTTGGAAATTACCTATTATGCGCTTTATAGAAGGAGAGAGTGTAGGAATTTAAATAAATACCATGGTGACAGAATATCTGGTTGTTTACGTTAATTTTTGAATTTAAATATAGCGAAAAATGTACAATATCCCAAACGCGCCCTCTTAGCAGTACAAAATTTGGGAATACCACTCTTCCATTTTTTATCGATTTTATTTTAAAATCACTTAAATTATCTCTCAACAGATGCGTACAAGTAGAAATTGAAGTAACAAGGGGTTCATCCAGTTGCGTTTTGTATCTCGAACGGATAAAAAATTAATTAGATTTCTTAAACAAAATAATAAAATTTATTGATATTTTACAGAATTTATCAGGATTGTCTGTAAATCAGCCAAATGTAAGGAGTAAAAAAACTTCAAACTTTAAAAAATGATTAATAGTAATGTTCTATAATTTGTACAATACTTAATTTGAATTTGAATATGTACAGAAATATTACTATTATACATCTACTGAAAGCAAAGAATTCTCAGGATTTTGGGCCCGTAAAAAGTTGCGGGACCCCCTAGGTAGTTGCCTACTAAGCTTATTGAATTACCCGGCCTTGCCAATCATGGTGAATGGGGGAGGATTTAATCTCATAACCCCCCAGGGTGACATTTACCCCTGCTATGCTACTGGGACAAAGAGTGGCAATCGAATGTCACAGTACTAATGGGATTATAGAGTCATGTAAATCGACACAATTATTATCCATTGAAGAAGATCTAAAAATTCCCTTTCTGAAATTTAAAAATTACTAAATGACAGTGATTGTCAAAAAGTAGATAATTAGGAATGTGATTTCAGAGATTCTGGAAAGATTTTACACACGAAAAACATTTTAATGGGAAAGCGGATATCTAACTAACAATACAAAACTTCCCAACTCATTCCAATTTTCACTACCAGAGTAAAATCTAGAGAGTTCTACATCTGCAAAGGAGAAGTCGCGATAGCAAAACTCTGAAAACCTGTTAATCACATTCGAAATTTCACCGGCGCAAAAGGACAGGAGGAAGAGAGATAAACACGTGCCTGCGTCGTTGAAATTTTCATCAACTTCCCCGATACCCCCCACAGCACACTCCCATATTTTGATTACGCCGCTTTATTCTCTCGTGGAAGTAGGGCTGGAAATGAGAACGAGACAGGCAAAGGAAGAGAAAAAAAATACCTCGAGAAAATTGAAATTCCGAAAAGAATGTTAATGAAACACGACGAGAGATAAAATAAATTTCTCCCCTGCACATCAGAAAACGCGACCTTCCCACTACTACTCTCTGCACCAAACGCTAATGACGTAGATTCGAAGTCTTTCTTTTCCCAGCGTCCGGCATTGAGCGATCACAAAATAAAAAAAATTTCTCTGTCTTCAACAGCACACGATATAGATCGTAACGAGTAGGGAGCTCACCTTCAGGTAGTCGTACATGCTGAGGGCCATCCAATTTGTTAGCATCTTCTCCACAACGGATTCGGTTCTGGAAATAGAAGAAGTAAAGGGATGAGATAGGACGAAAGGAATAAAAAAAACGGGGGGAAAGACCATCGTCAGTTTCGCTAATTACGTTTGAAGTCGGCGAAAGTATAACGAGTGCCAATTAAAAGTGACTTAACGGGGCCTTTCCTAATTAAGATAACCGAAAAACGCTCCTTCTTACCTCCGTAACATGAGTTGAGGATGCTTCGTATTCACCGATTTTTCTATCAGCTGCAGCAGCAGGGCTCGAAGAACACTGAAACAGAAGAACACAAGCTAAGTACTACATTGTGCATCGGATGGTGGCATCATGAAGAATTAGGTCGCATTTTTATAATTATCACTCTAAAGTGGACAAAGCGGATTTGTTAAAAGTAAAGCCTTTAAAATTAACGGATGGAATGAGTGGGTGAGTGAGTGAATTGTTTTCGAACCGCAGGCACAGATTTGTCTAATTGATATAAATCATCCACTTGATGAAGGTGAAATTTGCCTTTTAGGCAGGCGGGTTGTGACAAAGGAGATTTGATCTGGATGCCTGCAGTTCTTAATCTTCAAACAATATGTGAAATGGAGAGTTGCTGAGGGCGGCACTTTTGAGTTCTTGACGGAATCTTTTATCTAGGCGATATTTTAATTACAAGAAAAGACGCAGGTGGAAGAGTTAATGAATACTTTGTCATCCAACCATCTCTTCGAAACAGTTAAAGAGCACTTTGATTGTTAACTTTAAGATGATCAATATTAGGATCAGCATGATAAATAGCGTAGCGACCAGAGACGACGGAGAAGGCATAAATGCCCCAGGGGTAAATCTTTAAGTAGTATATGACAAAACATCAAACTGTTGATTTTATTGATACAAATGAATACGGATTTTTTAAATCAAAACATTTTAAGGCGAAAAACAATGTCAGTTTGCAGGGATAACGTACTTCTGCTGTACTAATGTCATACGTTAATGGCTCATAATGACAAATAAAGATGCAGTAATTAAAATTATTTTAATTGCCCATTGGTTATAAAGAAAAACATAGCAAACTAATCATTTCCAGAGCAAATTATTTTTTTACAAAAAATTGATACTTGTGGTGGAATGTGGATTATTAGGATCCGTGCAGGAAGCAACATAACACATGTTTCTAGAAACATATTTTTTAATAACCACATTCACACACAAAACAATTACATGACAAGACAATCACGTGCGCAGATTACAGAACAGCGTTATCTCCCTCTATTCACAACCCTAATGAACTAAGGGATGCATACTTAATCACGCATCGCTATCTAGTATTCAAAAGAGAAGATAAGAGTAATAGTGTAACTGCTACGTACTTTAAATTGATGCACCTGTCGAGTGCTGATGGACCCCTGACAAAAGAAAATAGAAGGTTCGTGACAGTAAATGCACTTTTTTCCGAAGGTGGGGGATTCGCGATATCCCTTTTACCTAAGGGTAGTCCATACTCACATCCTCTAATCGTAGAGGGCCTTAAAACGACATAATTTGACTCGCTTAGTAGTCAATTTTAATTGTTATATTGAAATTTCGTTTTGAAATAACAGTATAAGCTTTTTGAGATGAACTTATTTTAATTTAATCTAGTTATATAAAGTATTTTTTAAAATAAATATCGGTATCGGACTTTGCGATCCACAGATTTAAACTATTCGTATTTCTTTTTGTAAGCTTGAATCATTGTTACATATAAGAATAATAATAAATTAAATAAATTTTATATACTTACTCAGTGGCATATTCCATTTTCTCCAAAAGAATGACCATCAAAAGCGAAGCAACATTCACCCTGCAAAAAAATTCATGTAGAATTATGAAAAATCATTCCTTATTACATTATTAAACAGCGAAAATTTCATATAGAGAAATAAAGAAGGAATTGTTATCCCCTTAATCCATAATTTTTAAAAAGCTTCAGGGAAACGAATACGAAGATAATATTAATAAGAAAAGTAAGTAAGTCGAGATGATATAAATAAATAAAACGCAATGGGAAATCAATGTCTTACCTGTCTCTGAAACTAAAAGATTTTTGCACCTCCAAAGTTTTAATGAAAGTCAAAAGGAAGCATTTGTTGTTGATCAGTTGCTCAAACTGCGCCATGGCAACTTCACAAGTGCTGTACATTCCATTCTGACGAAGCTGTAAGAAAATACATTAATTATGATGAAACGCTAAATGAAATCTACATATTTAATAAATAGAAACTATGTTTTGAAGTAAAGATAACTGTATGCAACAGAACATCATGCATAGAGTCAAATATTTTATTTTAAAAATATTTTTAACAATATATGAAACAAAAAAAATTGCTTCTTATATTATGAAATATGAGCCTACATGAATATTTACCAAAACTTCCTCGCATATTTTCTAATAAGTACATGTCATTAAATATACAATTCTGGCAACAATAATTATGGAAATATCTATTAAATTGGGGGATTTAATCTCTTGGATACAATTATTATACAAGAACCAGCGAACTGAATGTTGCATTTCTGCCCCAGTAAAATCGAAATTTGATATCAAACTCCATTGTAGTTAATATATTTAATTCATATCCGGAGTTTTAACTTGTGTTTAAGTTTGTGCTATCGAGTTTGACAAGTTTGTGAAAGACGGCCAATCTTGTTGTTATTTCTCATCCCCATGACTAGTAGAGCCAGATCAGGTCCAAGAACTCCTTCACCCTGAGAAAATCCAGTACCAAAAGGGGATCATGAACCAGGTCCTGCCTGGTTAGCCCCAGACAAAATAAAATGTTAGCCCCAGAAAAAAAAAAAACCAGGAGACGAATCCACAGAGTGCCGGAACGATGGAGGAATAAGAAACATATAAACTCTATGAACAAATCTCAGCGCACAATATGGCATTAATATAGATTTATTAATAATCTCCAGTATTAATATACCTATAGGAAAATTATACAAAAGTTTGACAGAAGAATTAAGGATATTAGTTGATATCGGTTTTTAAATTGTAAATATTCCTTGGCAAATAGTTTAAAACAAAGGAATGTTGCAAGCTCCGATTTTCACCAACTAAAACAAAACTGCCAGCATATGTCAGAAATTGCTAGCATACCAAATTGTGCACGGCCAAAACTAAACTATCTAGAAAACTTCTAACATACCTAGAAAACTTCTAACATACCAAATTATGCATAACCAAAACAAAACTGCTAGCATATATCTTTTTATAGCGTATTAACACCTTGTCTGTTGGACGCATTTTCCATGGTTTGCCCAACTCATCGACGTGAACTTTTCATTATTCGATGCATATTATGCTGAAATATTATTTGCAGCAGATAAAATGAGTTCTAAAATCATACTTATAGTAGTTTTCGTGATTTGGGGTCACCGGTGCCCCCATGGCGCTGTAGGCAGTTCTTACGATTGTCCTTTTTTCAAACAATCGGGCTTTGGTGCTAAGTAAATACACTCATTCTTTAGTCTTATTCAGTGCGTTCTACGAACAAGCAAGTGCGTTTGTTATATTTTTTCGCTCTACATACGTTTTTGCGTTTTATATCTTTCATTTATATTTTTATAAGCAATTTTAAAAATATGGCTTCAAATGAAGATTATATATCAAGTACATCATCTAACGGTGCGGTTTTACAAAACCCCTCAAACATACTGTGACTGCTATACAACATCGAGAAAAGTTCATTGTAGTTCGTCGGATATGATAAGAGAGAAATATAATTTTCATGTACTAATAAAATTATTTTTGTATTTTCTATATTACATTAATTTCTTCAAGCCATGATAATAAAAATGGTATCATTGAAAAATTTATCAGTATTCATATTTACTATTTTTATGTACTTTTATTATTTGCGGCGTCGCCGGTTACCGGTGGCCCTCACATCATTGCAGCAAGGTTGAGTGACGGTCACTTGTGACTTCCACGGCAGTTAACGTATTAAATACTAAACCTCACACAAAATGCGAATAAACGTTCTTTAAAAGAATAAGAAAAAAACCTTGCCATTTTCTAAAAAGCCAAAATAGCTTCTAAAGCAATCTTGAATTCAACAGTGTCTACCAGCAGCTCACATAAAGCAAGTAAAAGAAAGGACACTCATATCTCTCTCGACTTTCACGGGGAATTCAAAACTAAAAACTAACTTAACAAAACCAGAGCGTCAGCTGCTGCGTCCTGTTTAACAATTCCGAACATATCCGACGACAAAGTTCTCACACAGCGGCACACCCCCAGGAAAAGCACAACAGTCGCCAAGAAGTGGAAACAATTTTCATTAACAAGAATCCCTTTTCGATCCGTAATTGTGCTCACTGGAAGAAAAAGGCAATAACACTGTTGGCAGAAAGAGAGAGGGAGAGAGAGAGAGAGAACTCACGGAAAACCCTTCACTTCTTTATTTCCCTTATGTCAATATTAAAACGAGGGGGAAGTCTCTTTATTTTTTACCATCCATCCTGGAAAACCCTTCTCCAAGAGAGAGAGAGAGAGCGACTCTTCGAAATTCCAAGCAGAAGAAGCGGGAAAAATCTTCCAACAATGGTCTCGGGGTGGAGAACGGAGACTGCATTCAAAGCGGCCACCTAACCGGATAAAGCGACGGAAGTAATTAAATATCGGCTGCTGGTCTGGGACGTTTTGAATCTTGTTGTCTGCGGAGCAGGAATTTCAAGTCTGCTGCCGAAAAACGGATTAAGGGGGAGGGGAGATCGAATCGATTGTCCTCCCCCTGAAGTGTACTGATAAAAGTTCGATAAAAGACGGTATACCTCAAGATAGAGAGGGAAAAGGAACCAAAACATTATAAATGAGTTCGAGGTACCATGCAAAAGTGAAGGCAAATAGGGGCAGACCCCAATCAAAATAGGTGGATGCTTCAATTTTTTTATGATTTACTACAAACCACAATTCACACATAATTTATTTTCTCCGATATATTTCATAAAACAAACATTAAGTTAAAAACTAACTAGAATGGCATGATGAACTATCAATCTGTTATAAAGTTGCTGTATGTTAATGCTAAATATTTTTTGAATAAATCGTGGTAAAATTTACAGGAGAATTTTATCCAATATGTAATTTTATTTATCATTGAATACTGCAGGACCGGGATAGCCTGGTTGGTAGGGCGTTGGATTCGCATCCATTGGGCTGCGAGTTCGAACCCGAAAGCCGAAGACTCCGTGTGTGTGATGGCTTATGCGCGCTAAATCTATCATGGTCAGGAAGATTTCCATGTGGAGAGTAATATCGCCGGGGGTCACGGGTCAGAGGTGATTGTTCTCTGTTCCAGATCTAAATTACTGACTGTGGATGAATGAATGAAGTCCGTCCCGTAAAAAGAGTTTGTGACGTGTTTGAGCAAGAAGTCAGACTTCTGCCCTCGGGTTTTCAGGAGTCAATACCCTTGTAAGCTGACCTCCTGGGGGTACCTCGAAATGAGGATGAGATGCGTCCGGCATGGTTGCTGGATCTCGCCACCCTGGTGAGTTCATTAATGGATGGGTGTAGGCTCCTCCCATCGATAACGGGACGTACTTCCAACAGGAAGGGTTGTACCGTGGCTGATGATGGCCACTAGGACTCAACCATAATTCACGCCAGAATTGTTGTTGCGGCGGTCCGATCATTCAGCCCTCGTAGTTTAAATCTGTGTGTCTTCGGGTGGATCGGAGAGTTTGGTATGACTTACCCATTGAAGTTACTGCCGCCCTCCTTCCGTTGTAAAGCAGAACCCAGAGAACAACAACAATTGAATACTGCTCTTTAATTGCATGCGTTTCACCCCACTATTAAGGGTAGCAATAGCAGGATTAAGAACTATTTCCAATGCGTGCATCTTTACATATTAGTATTTTTATAAACTATTGTGAATAAATTCAAATTCTATTGTATTATCTGAAAAATAGCTTTTAGCTGATATTATTTATAAACTAGCATACTTATGTAAATTATGTGATACGACATGCAAGATGGAAAAAAAATGACAGAAAATTTCTTTAAAGCAGAAGATGGAATGATAGCTAACAAATATAACGATAATTACTATTTGAATAGTACGCACTTATTAAGAATCGCTTTTTAAGTCACATTTTTAATTTTAAAAAAATCAATTCAAATTTTATTATTTTGTTTAATAATTTCATAGCATATTATAGCCATTTCTGCGTCACTTTAAATTAAAAAAAAAAACTTCTTAATGACAACAATTTCGATTCTATATAATTTTTCCTCTAATTTAAATAAATTTTAAAATTATGTTTAGGAATTTTTTTATATTTCTCATTTCTGTAGTTTCAGTTCATAATCAAGATATAAATTTAATCTTCAACAGATTTATAAACATTACTTGTATTAGGTGATCTACTTATTCTCCGATTCTATCATGAACTAAATGCATATTCCAAATAAATAATTATTTTAACTATCTTATAACCGAGACTGACATTTTTTGAAGCTAGCAGATTACTTTGACTTGAAGACAATCTAGTGATGGAATTCTCAGTTTTGAATCATGTCCAGTCGATAAGAACTCCTTCTCCAAACTTCCGCACCATGCCAGAGGAAGGATACTCCCTTAATGGTAGATACTGGGTTCCTTTTGAGGTATGTATAATTATTTCACAATCCATATCTTATTCCAACTCACGTCTTGAAGTCATACCTCATCATTCCCGAAGTCGGTAATGTAATAAACTTCTATAGTTAACCTTAACTATTATTAATAATCACGTTAAAAGACAGTGGCTTCTTCGTAAATTCTTTTTTGAAAATTCATAAACCGAACAGAATATTTATAAATTAAAAAAGCAAAAAATCCATCTTGTCTGAGAAACTCATTATTAGACTTATTTATAATCTTTTCAAGAAGCACATAATCTTTTCACGAAACTCATTAATATAAATTCGTTTCCTTAAAAAGATTATACATCAACAATTATAGAATTTTTTTTTGAAGGAAAATTCTTTAGCGAAGGAAGGAAGTACTAACCTTGGTTTCTTGCAAGAGGGGATGGTCGTATACTCCAGGGAAAAACACTTTCATCACGTATGTCCGATGATCCAACGTGGGAATACCGCATGTCTCTAAATCATTTGTCAAATCTGTCATATCTGTCTGCAGTTCAGCAAAAGCTTCAAGAAAAAGATACGAGTAATGCATTTTTGCTCAAGTCATTTACAGATTTTGAAATATATATAAATTTTTCTTTTACGTCACAAAGAAAGCCAGAAAATTATCTCGCACGAGAAATTAAATATCGATCTGATTTTCAGACGTTACTGAATATACTTTACTGTGACCATCATTTTGCAATCTGGAAATACATGGCTTTGATTTTTTTATACCTTATTGTATTAAATTAGGAAGCAATAGTTAGATATATTTTGTCAGACTAAAGACTTTTTTAAAGCTATATGAAGACTACTTTGAACCAGAAGAATGATATCTAAAACGATTGTTTTCTTTATCCAATTTCCATACCAAACCAGTCGGAAGATATTTGGATATGAGGTGCATTTGGAATATTCTGCTTATTCTTTGGAAATTCATTCGTTATCAATTCTTTTATTTTTTTTAAAAATTAATTAAACTCAGAGCTGAATTGAAAATTATGAGGATATAACACAGAACTATTCAGGATGAAGCATAATTTTCATGTTTTATTTTATCATTTTTCAATTTTGACTGCTAAAAAAGCATACAGAATGGTAAAAAGAGGTAGATTGATTTTTCAGAGAAATTCAACTTAACACATTAAGGACCGCAAAGAAATCTGTAATACATACGCCTGGAACCGCACGTTTTGGAACAAATTGTATGTAAAATCATCATAAATTTGATATTCATAAGAAACGAGAAATCTCGTGAGCGGTCCGCAGCAGATAGGACGTGAAACACGAGAAAACTCGTGAGTGATCCTTGATGTGTTAAAACAGTTATATATATTTATTTTTCGGAACAACAAAGGGGCTATTGTATTAGGTGAATTATTATACATCAGATTAGTTTTCCGATCACTTCAAAATTACATTAAGGGAATTAGGAATGACTTGAAAATGCTAATTTCATTCTTTGGAACAGCCATCAAAAGCTGCATTAGCCACCACCCCATATAAAACTAAAGAATTAATTATTGAGCCTGTCCATGCACATGAACCATTTTTCGTGTATTTGAGTCTCATAGCCGAGACCATTGAATCTTCTCATAATGTTTAACGATATCAAAAGTAACAATTTAGTTCTAAACATTTTACTGAAGTTTGTCGTTGCAGTTTACTCACCTTGTTTGCACTCGGATCTGACGCTATTCTCGAGCGTGTCCATCTGCAGCTGGATGCGCTTGTATTCCCTTTCCGCCTGGGAGTTCTTGTGTCTAAGCACAGCCAGGATGATGAGGCTGAAGAGCACCAGCACAGCACCACCGGCAGCGATGCCACCCACAGCTTCGGGAGGTAGTTCGTACCTTTTCGCTACCTCGTACCGCAAATAACCGACTTCGAAACGAAGATTGCGGCCAACTCGGATCTGAAATAGAAGACATGCGTTATGCTTTCTCCTTTTTAAAGGAAACTATAAGTCTGTGTAAAATGAATTGCGCGAATTCTAATCAACAGGATGGGCGAACAGGGAAGGAAAAAAATAAGTCGGACCAGTTTGAGGCAAACAGTAGGAAGGACCAAAAGAAAAACTAAGATCGCAAATTTCAAGTTATTATGTGAGAATATTATTATTTTCATTATTTATCTTAATTAATCTAAGTCATTAACCAGTTGAAAACACTTTATCATAGACTTCTCAATCTCTCTCATATATATATATATATATATATATATATATATATAATGATAATTTAAAACTTTCATTTTCAACTTTTCCAGCTGGCAAATTAAGTTTTGGAACTAACTGATTTTGAGATTTGAAAACATTGTTTTTTTTCAATCGACGCATACGTAACCTGGTAGTCTCATGATTGTTTCAAACCGGTTTAAACTAGTTAATGACTTAAATTAATTAAGACAATTCATCAGAATTGAGCTCAGATGTCGTTCTCTGACTGCTGTTCGAAATTAAGAGGTGCGTCCCGAAATACCCTCAGTTTATTTGTTTGTTTTTTGCAACGGGACGTTAATATAACTAAATTAAACCCAATCTTAAGAATTCAGAGAATGAATAAATTTGGTTCCAACAAGCTTTGGTTTGGAATTTATCACCAACAAGCTGAAACTTTAGTTCTGATAAATCATCAATTTGTTGCCTACTCCTTTTGAGGTTTCAAAAACCTCAAACGAAAAATACATCATATTCTCACATGATAAGAAATGAAAACATTCGCCGTATCGTGATTTGTACAAATAAGTATAAAAGAAATCTTCGTTAGAGAATGAGTTTAAATATAAACAAATATAAAAAAGAAAAGTAATAACAAATTAACTAGCAATAAAGAAAATAAATGAAATGAAATAAACATAAAAGTAAATTAACTTTTTCAATATTTAGAAATTAATAGAATTAAAATTGTTTCAATTGATCACTCGAAAGTACTTAAAGCATATAAATTTTTTAAAAACGTATACAGAGTTAGTAAGATAAACTACATTTTTATAACTCGATTTATTATCTGATTTATTAATTAATTGAAACTGATCTTGATATAATTGCAATGAATACTTGTTAAGAATATGAAAGGTACTCTCAGTTTCCATCCTTAAATAACTGATCACCGATATGGAAACGTTTGAAAAAATATTCATAACTATGGACAAAGCAAAATATTTTTTAAACAATTTGTATTTAGCCTGTACTTGATTTCATCATTCAAAAGATTTCTTATTTAGAAACTCTGAAAAAATTACGTATAAATCTAACGTAATTTGTTGACTATGAAATAGAATCTTCCTAATTTTTTTTTTGTTGCAATGGTTGTTATCACCCAAAAGCTCTCTGTTTAAAATATTGACATTTCTATTGAAATGATGCACTATTCAAAGTACCCTCCTAAAAATAAATTTTCTGAAAAAAGAGAATAGATTAGCTAATTTTTTTTTCTAGAAATATAATTCAAAAAATTTCTAATTAGCCTAGAAGCTTTAAATCTCAAGTCACAGTTATCTTTCACAAAGAATTCCGTGACGAAATCAAGATCATTAGGGTAATTAAGGATCCATATTTTTCAGCCAATAATGACGTCATGCTTTAAGCCGCCGTCTAAAGGCGTAGTATGAAAATATAATTGATTGAAATATATTTTGCTTTAAAAGGTTATTTTTAGAGCTTATTATAGATTAATATAAGGTTTTTAATTAATTGATTGATTAACCTTCTTTATACAGATCAAATTCTGATCTTATTAATAATCAGAAATGAATGGCTGCATCATAAACATTCTAAAAATAGGCATACATGGAGATAAAATAATTGAGTAAAATATATTCATCACAGTGACTTTGCATGATGAGATAAACAAGAAAAATGAAATCCTAATTTGAAATTTATTTTCATGAATTACGACGCAATTTAATAATTAAAAAATGTTTTTAAATGCTCAAGAATATCTTAAAATCTGTTGTTGTTGCTGTTACTAATGGCACTTGCTGAGGACAACCGCGCTGACGGCCACCAGCGATTTTAAACCTAATAAGCGGCTTTTTTTTTTGAAGTAGCGCCAACTAGGGTCAAGAGTATGACTTAGCTACACACTCATCACATTCACTTGCACATTTACAGGGGGCACATTCAAACACTTAAAAGATAGTACACAGAATAACCATGCCCTGACCGGGATTCGTACCCGGGACGTCTAGATCACGAGGAAGGCACTCTACCTCTGGACCAGGACGCCGGTTTTCTTAAAATCTTATAAATATTATCAAGAGTTTTGGGATTCAGAAATTACATAGCACGTGGTTGTATAGTGGAAATTTCATGCCGACAGTACCAAATTAAAAATATTCACAAAAGGGAAAAGAAAATGCCTTTAATAAAAAAAAACTGGATTTCTAAAAGACAAGATATGGAATGAAGTAAACGAACTTACCACCACCATTGGTAGTCCGCTCTCCGTCCTACGTCCTATTTCATCAGTTCCAGCGGGTTGAACCTCAGGTGGAACGCAAACAAGTTGGGTCGAAGCTAAAGAAGTCAAATTACATGGACGAGTACCAATGGTAACGTTCACTTCTGACTCTGTGCTGGCTAAGCGCAGATTTTCGCCCTGAAGCAGTAAAGAAAATACCAATTAATTGAGATATCGGCTTAGAAAATAAAATGGATAATAACGAGTGTCTCACAGAGTTGTTACAAGAGAAAGAATCGATAAAATGAAGTTACTTTTATTGGAAGAGGGAAACATTTTTAAAGCAGTAAGTACGAGCCAAAAAGTAATCAATGGATAACGGTTCGATACTACGGCCATCTACTATCTATAACGAGCAATGCCACTAAATTTTTCTTTTTGTCACTATACTAGTCACATTATGGGTTCGTTATTTCAGGCTATTTGACCAATTTCTTTCCGGCACTGGTGGGATGGCGTATTATTTTTTAAAGAATGCTCGCAATTTTTTAAAAAAGCTATATGACAAATAAATATCTGTAATAAAATTTACTTACATGACTTTGTATCTTGGATATATCTCTGTATTGAATTATATTTAATTCAGACCGAATGGGTTAAGAATAATGAACGATCTTCTTAAATTAATAGGGTAGTCACTATACAAGTCAAATTATTAGTTCGTTATCTCAGGCTATTTAGCAATTTCTTTTTGGTGCTAACGTATTATTTTTAAAGGACGGCGTATTATTTTTAAAGACTGCCCTCAATTTTTTAAAAAGACTGTATAGCAAATAAATATTTATAAGAAAATGTACACACATGGCTTTGTATCTTGGATATACCTCTGTATTGCATAATATTTAATTCTGATGCCAAGCAATACAACTAAATTTTTATATTTGTCACTATACTAGTCAAATTCTGAGTTCGTAATTTCAGGCTATTTGAGCAATTTCTTTTCGGTACTGGCAGGATGGCGTAGTATTTTTAAAGAATGCGCGTTATATTTTTAAAACCTGTAAGGCGAATACATATCTGTAATAAAATTTACACACATGGTTTGGCATCTTGGATATATCTCTGTATTGAATTGTATTTAATTTTGACGGAATGGGTTGAGGATAGTGAACGATCTTCCACAATTAATCGGGTAGTTCTGAATTTTGAATATTTTTCTCAAATTAAAAAAAGAATGGACAAATGGTAATAAACCTTTCTACTCATAAAAACAGTTCAATATTAACTTGCTTTAATATTTATGAACAGACATTAAAGCATTATCCTTCTTAATTTCAACTATATATATATATGAACATCCTGTGAAAGCAAATAAATGTAGCAAATTACATTATTTCCTTGAATATTTTTAACGTTCGCAGTGAATACGCTTCAGCTATCATTAGTGATAGCATTAAAACGGTCAAACATTTCAATTTTTAAATTGTTATTCTAGTGTACCAACTCTCATTGTAAAATTTCTTCCGTATCATGTTGAAGCTCAATTAATACGATTACTTTAAATTGAAGGGATTATACTACTCTTTTATTTCCTTATAACATGCTTTAATTTTAGCTAGTTAAGAAGAGATATAGCAATAAAGAGACTTAAATTGCTATTATATGTGTCCCGTTAGAAAAAAAATTAATCTAAATCATGTCCTCTTTATCTAAATTTTGTCTGGAATTATAAGGATAATAAAAGTGTATTAAAATGATTAGGAAATCTCACTAAAAATTATACCGAAGCCATTATATGATTAAAGTAGTTTATCAAATTTTGAACCAAAATTCAGTAGCATATCATTTCGGAGTGGTTAAGAAAACAGTTTTTACATACATGCCATATCAGTAATTGAATTTTTATGGCCTAACTAGATATGGTATCACATTTATAAAGAATCCAAACAGCCAAAGACGTAACGGTGGCTGCTTTGAATGTAATGTGATTTCAAATTAAAGAAGATAAAACAGCAACTTAGAATATAATACTGGTTAATTTCAATTACTTATTAGGCAGGATTATTTTCCCCAATTAATGTTAGTAACTTTGTATTCCATCCACTTACTCATCCTTCATCGTCGCCTATTCTTAAATCAGCAGAAGTTATTCAGCTTAACCCAATGGAAAATTCAGCAAGAATCATATTGTACAAGATAACAGGCAGACCTACCTCAATAACAAGCGATTCGCCTTTGTAAAGCTTGATTCCGTCTTCTTCGAAGCTGAAGAATTTTGGATCGGAAACATAAGTAAGGTCCGAATGGAGGCTTGGAAAAGAATCTTGCAAAGATCGGACGCTTTCGACGCCATCCATGATGAATCCAATGCGAAGTTTGAGTAAGTGGTCAGAACTCTCTTCGGCCATGTAGTCTGCCTGGGCTAATTGCCACTTGGATGCTGAACCGGACACGGAAGGTGAAGGGCATACCATCAGATGGTCAGAACGGACTTCACAAATCTGGAAAAACAAATAATTATCAAATATTCAATCCTAGAACACGAAAAAAAAACACGAAATCACCAAATGTTTTATTAGTTCATTGAGTTAGTTCATTAAAACAATTCACTCGGCAGCCTTTGAAATCCTGTAATCCCTTATTTTTGCCCCTTATACAACTTTTTAAATTTAATTTGGCGCGTTTTTTCGCTTTTATTTAGTTTGGTGGATATGATATAAGAACTGCGCAATATCAAACGAACTTATTTTGATAAGTTAGAAGATGGACATGAATCTAAATTTCCCATATTTGGCTCTGTTTCGCTTCTTAAAAAATTGCAAAGGAAAAAAAAACTTTCCGGGTTTAGCATTATCGTATTCTTTATTATCCTATTATTTTTGCAAAACCAGCTTTAAGAGCGCTCTTTTTCTTCTTCTCATCTAATATTTTCTATATTGAGTGAAAGGTCAACTCGTCACAGCCACACAGTAACATTTAACCCTTCGCAGTCCGAAAAATAATTAGATGCAAAATTATTCACCTAATACAAAGATTTGTTTATTGCTATGAAAAATAAATATACATAATTCTTTTAAGTCAAATTTCTTTTTAAAAAATCAATCTACATCTCTTAACCATTATATAGGCGTTTTTAACAATTGAACTTGAAAAATAAATAAATAAAACGTCAAAATGATGCGCAGTCTGGAATGCCGAGTCACATACAACATCGGACCGCAAAGGCTTAATACACCAGCAAAGGTGATCAGGAAAAAAAAAATCGCCAAGTAAAGATTTCAAAAGAACAGGTAAAATCAGAAATGTTATGAAATATATTCAATTTCTAGAAAAAACAGCTTTCTTTATGACGGTAATCGATTTTAATTTAATGAAGTAGCTTATAGGTAATAAATATTTACGTGAAATGTAGAACAATAACTAATTTATCTAGCAGTTATATTACTCTTATCTTCTTTTTCGGATACTAGATGCCAATGCTTGATTAAGTACGCCTCCCGTAGTACATTAGGGATGAAAGTAAAATGAGATGACGCTGGTCCGTTGTGCACGTGAAGGTCTTGTCTTTGTTTAGTGTGTGAATGTGATTATTAAAAGATATGTCCCCCAAAACATGCATCCTGTTGCTTCCTGCACGGATCATAATAATTTACATTCCACCACATTTATAATTAGTTAATTCATTTTAAATGTATAATAATTAAATGATATTTCAAACTGACTTTCGATCGAAGCTGAATGGTAAAGCAATAATTTGTTTTATAGTTCACAGATTGAAATTTAACGATTTTCAGGGCAGAAATATTGATAGGAAATTAGAATAATTTTTCACGTTGGAAAAAAAATTATCAAAATGTTCAGTTTGTTAAAAAAAATCAAATGAAAAAAAATTACCTAAAACTTTGGATCTATGTTAATAATTAAGAACTATTTATTAATATTTAACTCCTTCAATCAATATGTACTCAATTTATTAAAATTTTATCCTCATAGCCTTATTTTAGCCAATTTAAACTAAATTTAAATAAACATATTGTTCCCTGAATAAAATTATTTGAGAGACATTGTTTCCTAAATAAAATTATTTGAGAGACATTGCTTCCTAAATATAATTACTTGAGAAACATTATTTCCTAAGTTAAAATATTTGTGAATCCTTGTTTCTTAAATTAAAATACTTGAGAATCATTATTTCCTAAACAACTTTACTTGCGAGACGTTGTTTCTCAAATAGAATTACTTGAGAGACATTATTTCCTAAGTTAAAATATTTGTGAATCATTATTTCCTAAATAAAATTACTTGAGAGTTATTGTTTCAAATACTTTTTAAACATAAATTTAAAGAAAAATAATAATACTTAATCCCATAATTATATAATTTTAGGCTTGCAAAAATTCTGAAAACATAAATCACTCATTAAACATTTTCGATTGGAGCAATTTCTTCTGAAACGAAATTCTAAAATATTAAATCTTGCTGAATTCTAGCATAAACTGAATATAAAATACCTCCGATGCATAGAGATTCCTATTCGCGGATATATTAGAAGATTAAAAGTTTTTCAGATCATTACTAAATTGAGTGAAAACTTCGCAAAATGAGCCTCCTGCAGAAATTGATCTTCTTTCCCATTTATCAAGTGGCAGAGGAGGAAAACTTAGCAAGACTCGCCCAAATTGCACGATTCTATCATTCAATACTAGCCTTGCGTAACTAACAAGTTCTAGACTCACTGCAAAGACTAATACATCACTGCGGAAGGTAAGAATGGAAAATCAAAAAATCGATGGGAACGTTCACGGAAGATATGTCGTCATTTTATTTGGCAGAGGGTAATTTGTCTTCGTTCTTTCGGTGACAAGGGTTCTCAGGGTGCCTTGCCTTCGCAGAGCCTTACATTTGATAAATATTTTATATCAGTTTTACGGCCACTACAATTCATCTGCGGGGAAGAGGGTATAGCTGCGGCGTTCGAGGAGGGCGTTAATTTTATTTGTAGCACGAAATAGTTTCGGTGTCAATTAATTGTCTTTCAAGAGCATAAAGTAGTGGGAAAAAATGCCATAAAGTGAAGTTTATTGATGAGTTAGAAAAAGTTATTTGAGATTTCCGAAAATTAGTAGGTGATGATTTTTTTTAAAGATTTAATGCATTTTGTATGAAATATTTTTAATAAAGTATTTTAAAAATATAAACGCTTCCAAGTAGGCGTACAAATGTATAAAATAATAATAATAAAAATAAAAAGAACGAAAATTTCATATTTTTCTATGCCATTCGCTTAAATAGATATCAGAATTTTTAGCATTAGCATTTTTGTCTTTCATTAATTTATCAACTTTTGAATAATATTAATTTTTAAACTTTAATAAAATTTCTTTTTTATTTAAGTTAAAATTATAAACCTTAGTTAATAAAGAAAGCGAATATATCAATACATGTATTCGATTTTTGAAATTGCTGTTTGCTCGATTTACATAAATTTTAATAAGTTTAAATTGGAAACTATGTTGAATGTTTACAATTAAAATTAACTAATATTTAGTAGTAATAGCTTCAGTAATTACTTATACAGAACTTAACTATAAAATATTATGTTTTTGATATTATCTTTATCTATTCATAATTTATAAAATATTATTAACGAACTTGTTTAGTAAAATATGATTAAAAAATTTCGTCCAGTTTTGTTTTTTACTAAACAGTCACATTGACTTTATTAATTCATATGTATTAAGAAAGGCAATTCTTTTTTTTTTGTTTTAATTCTGGATAATTTAAAACACATTCATAAAAAAGTTTCTAAACACTTGTTCAATATTACGAATACAATTCAAATCTGATACACATTTTAACAACTTACAGCAAAATTAACCTCAAAATCTTACTAGAAACACAGCAATAATTTTACGCTACTGATATCTGATTTATGAGCTTTTGAGGGTTCATAAAAAAACGTCCACTATCGGTTACAATCATTTGCAAATCTAACTTAAAGATCATATTGGAAACTCAATATTTCCCAGTTATCTATTCCTAATTTATAAATGACTTATTTAACTTGTTTAGTAAAATATAATTTAAAAATTTAGTCCAGTTTTGTTTTTATTGAATATAAGTAAAATTGATTTTATTTATATATATTAAGAAATGCAATTCTTTTTTTATTTACAATTTTGGAAAATTAAAACACATTTATATAAAAAAAAAATTCTAAGCACTTGTTCAATACTGCAATCTATTGAGAATACATTGCAATATTGCAAAAACAATTCACAGCTGATGCGCATTTTAACATTTACACTAAAATTAACCTCAAAAACGTATTAAAAACAAAGTACTAAGTTTATGAAACTAAATCTGTTTTATGACCTTTAGAGGGTTCTTATGGTTCATAAAAAAACGTCCACTATCGGTTACAATCATTTTTGCAAATCAAACTTAACTTGATACAATATTGAGTTTCCGATATGATCTTTTTGTATTTATAATTTATAAAATATTATTAATTAACTTGTTTAGTAAAATATGATTAAAAAATCTTATTTAGTGTGGTTTTTTACTAAACACAGTCAAATTGATTTTATTAAGTCACATATATTAAGAGAGGCAATTCTTTAATTGTTATAATTTTGGTTAATTTAAAACACATTTATAATTAAGTTTGTGAACAATAGTTCAATACCGTAGCAATATTGCGAATACACTGCAATATTACAGTTGCAATGTTGCGAAAACGTTGCAATATTGCGAATACATTGCAATATTACAGTTGCAATATTGCGAATACATTGCAATATTACAGTTACAATATTACAGTTGCAATATTGCGAATATATTGCAATATTGTGAATATATTGCAATATTACAGTTGCAATATTGAGTATACATTGCAATATTATAGTTGCAATATTGCAAATACAATTCAGATCTTGTGTGCATTTTAACACCTTGCAGCAAAATTAACCTCAAAAACTTATTAGAAACAAAGCACTAAGTTAATGACACTGATATCTGATTTATGAGGGCTCTTATGGGTTCATAAAAAACCGTCCACTATCGGTTACAATCATTTGCAAATCAGAGCTTATTATGGTGATAATGCGATTTTGCGGGCATCGAGGACTTCCGATCTCAATCCTGGCGAAACGCTCCAAGATTCGAACAGCTGATAGAGTAATAACAGAGAGGAAAGCAAGCATACCGTTTCGTTGACGAGGCTATCGTTGAAGTAGACCACCATTCGGGGCTGCTGAACAGGCAGGAAGTTGACACCGCTCACGGTGACGGCTCGTCCCCCGCTACAAAATCAAACAAGAAACACGCCGCCGTCAGCAAATATTCATCACAATCGTCACAATTAAAGTAAAGCGGAAAAGCAGAACATAAAGGAGCAGGGTAATTTGCCCCGAATTGAGCCACGTATCTCCCCCTAAATTGATCCCTCTTCCCACCCAATTCGAGGGTGAGTCATTTACCCCGTCATCCATCACGCTAGACCCTGCCAACACCCCCCCCCTACCCCCTTCGAACGAAAAGGGTTGAAGTGCCGGCGCGACGGACCGTTGCGACGCAATGCAACGCCCGACATTACTGCCAAATTGATAACGCTCGAGGGTTGGCAATGGAGTAGTTTCTGTGCTGAGCACAAGAAGGTATCAACTGATTAGTTCGTGGATTTCTGTTCTGTTCTGTTCCTATGGTGCATCGAAAAGATTCATTTTATGTTTTGTTATAGGTATTTCCACATACTTTTATTTAAGTACATTTGATTAATATTTCTAAAAACTGGGATTTAGTAATCGTTCATTCTTTGTTCTGCCATTTTTCCAATTTTGCACAGTCACAATCATTTATTTTTATATTATATTTATTTAGTTATCAACCCCTTGGCATAAGAATTTATTTAAGTTCCTAGTTAGATAGCACATTCTATTTTGGACATTTATCGTTTTTTTTCTTCTTCTTATTTTTATAATAATATAAGAAGCATTTGAGATATTTAAGCTTTTCTAATTGATTTTTGAACTTCTAAGTACTTAATCTGCCGATTAATTTGAGATTTAAAATTAAAAATTCCGTACCTCAATACACGTTTCTGACACGTCAAGGTATGCCAAGGGGTTAATAAATCGTTTAGTTCTATTTTGGATTTTGGTTTCGAAAAGGGGCAGCAATCTGAAGAAATTGAATTCAAGATTAAAACGAGCTTATAAAAACTTATAAATAAAAGTCATTAAAAAAAGAAGATATTTTTTATTTGTTAGTATGACCACTGAAAAAGTAGTTTTAAAACTTTTTTATTAAATTTATTGAATGATAATTTTTTTATTAATCATTTATTTCCTTGTTATAAATTTCTTTCCCTTTTCTGTTTCTGAAATCCCAAACGTTAAATCTGTCGTGATCACAAAGTTCTCCATGTGGAGAGTAATAACACTGGGGGTACTAGGTCAGAGGGAATCGTTATCTGTTTTAGATCTAAAGAACGATCTGTGGATGAATGAATGAATGAAATTCATGAATGATGACCGTCCCGTAACAAAAGGTTTGTGACGTATATGAGTTTGAAGTCAGACTTCTGCCCTCAGGTGCTCAGGGGTTCCATACCCTCAGAAGTTATTGCACTCTTCTTTCGTTCCAAAGCGGAACACGAGAACAACAACAATTGTAGTAATTTAATAAAAAGTAATTAAAATAATTTTTATAACTTCCTAAATGTTTCCTAATAACCTAAGTAGGAACTGATTTAAAAAGAAATTGTTTTTTATATTACTTGTTTATATTCAGGAAAGAAAGGCAAACTCAAAAAATAATTACCTCACAAAACTTTTCAAAGGAGTGATTTTCTTAACGATCGGATCATCCCTGTAGACGAAAGGGTTGGGAAGGGTGAGTAGCGCGTTGTCCACCGATAGTCGCAGTAGGCTCACGTTGTAGGACGGAATGGGGCTTTTGGTCGTGCGACAGCTGATCTGGCTGTTGCTGGCCAACGTCCTGAAACAAGGAATGCACACATAAAGTCAAAAAAAAAGAGTGACAACTCTTTATTAAATACAAAAAAATCAACTCTCAAAATTACAATCATCTGATACAGTATATAAAATATATTGTGGATGATTAGCGGATAGCGCTAGGCCTAAACTCCCAATCTTATGATTAGTAGCCGAGTAACATACCGATCAAGCAAAAGGGACCCTTCAGCTCGAAGGATATTATCTGGCTTATATAGCATTCACCACAAAGTGTTTAACACGTTGACTAAAGGACGCATTTTCCATGATTTGGCCAATGCCCCGACGTGAACTTTTCCATAAGCGATACATATTATGCTGAAATATTATTTACAGGAGATAAAATAAGTTATAAAATCATGCTTGAAACAGTTTTTGTGGTGAGGGTCACCGGTGATCCCCACGGTGCTGTTCTTTTTTCAAACAATCGTGCTTCGGTTGCTAAGTGATAAATCATATTCTTTAGTCTTTCTTATTCAGTGCGTTCTACAAACAAGCAAGTACGTTTGTTAGATTTTTTCACTCTTCATATGTTTTTGTATTTCAAATATTTCATTAAAATTTTTTGCTAGCCCTTAAAAATACGGTTTTAAATGAAGATTATACAACAAGTACATCATCTGATGGTGCAGTTTTACAAAAACCATCAAAAATACTGTGACTGCTATCAGACAGCGAGAAAAGTTCATTGAGTAATTCGTCGGATATGACAAGAGAGAAATATATTTTTCACGTACTAATAAAATTATTTTTGTATGTTCTATATTGCATTAATTTCTTCAAACCATTATAATAACAATGGTATTATTGAAAAATTTATCAGTTTCCATATTTACTATAATTATATACTTTTATTATTTGTGGCGCCGCCGGTCATCGGTGGTCCCCACGGTGCTGTAGCTAAGTCGCGTGCCTGTCACCGGTGACCCCCAAGGCAGTTAACGTATTAAATAATAGGAGGGTAAACTTTAAAAAGACGCGAAATTTCTCTCTCCAGGTACATTTTTACCCAAAATAAAAAATGAGTCTATGGAATGACCAAGGAATTTTTTTCCTGTTAATGGATTTGTTTTCACTAATTATAAAATATTTGTTTTAAATTATACATTTCGATAAATGTTAGTTATTTCCAGAAACTAATTTTGTTTCAATCGTTCCAACAAATTTGATCAAAGGATGGATATGATTTCAAATTATCCGCATTTGATCCTTTTGATTCCACAATAGATATTCTATGTTTGAAAATTTAAGAATTAAAAAAAAAAGAACTTCGTCTTTCTGAAAAAAATATTCTTAAATGACAGTCTTGAATACCCGCCCCACCCCCAACTGTGGTTTGAAAAATGCAGAGCATAATCCTTCAAAATACCTCTATTAAATCGTCGATAGCTGTCGTTTATAGTTAAAAATCGAATGAGTAAATTTTTTTTTTACATCGAGTTCTATCTAATGAATCCTAGAACCAGTTTTATGCAGGCATTTTGAAACACTCTGTATATGAAAAGCAATGCTCACCTGTCTACTTCGCAAGGAATGTCATCCAGTAGAACTTGGAGTTGGCTACCAACGTTCAGATTGGCACCGATCAGATACAATCTCGTTCCCCCTGATTGAGGACCTTTGTTTGGATGAACCCGGGATAGCTCCACCACCTATGGGAATGACACAAATTAAAGATTCAAAAATTGTCAGTAACATATCAAATTTATATATATCGGCACTGTTAGTATAGTCCTGCTTATTTCAGGACTATAACAAAAAACAGATTTCTAGCAATAACATTTTTAAGAAAATAACTTAAAAAGATTAAAATGAAATCTGCTATCCATATTTCAATGTATCGTGTCAAAACATCATTTCTTGAACGGCCAAGCACCACGTGCTCGTGCGAGTTATATTATATTTTTGTTCCTTTTAATTGTTTCGTTGAATGAGTCAATTTAGTATTGTGAACGATCATAAAAAACTTTGTCTCGCATTTTTTGTTTTAAAAAAATGTCACATTTCCTATTTATTTCATTCCATATAATCGCATGCTCAAAATGACATTTTTCTAGGTTTTATTTGCTGTAGTTATTAACTTATTTTTTTTTTAAGTCAGAGCTTTTGTAAATGCAATGGCAGCGCGTTATTAAAAGTTGATTTTTTGAGATGTTCGCGCAGATAATACAATTTCAATTTTTCGCCTACGGATTTTTGTTGACGCTCATTCCCCAAATAATATCATGTTCTGACATAATAATAATACCTTTACTAGAAAGGCCTTATTAGCAAAGGTTTGTTTGTACAGAGCACAAGTAAAATCGTAAAAAGTTGTAGAATCAGAAAAATGGTGTCAATCAATATTTTAAATAAATGAATGAAATAAAATCCTTGAAACTGCTAACCGTAATTTAAAATTCATCGGCTATTTATTTCAAATTTTCATTGTTTATATCGATAACCAGTTTATATTAAATTTTCTAGTATTCAAAATTTAGTAGCGAAAGGAAATTTTTTTGAACTTCTTATTAAGCGAAATATCGCAGAAATATGCATTAACAGCATAGAAAAGTAATTCATTTTTATTTCCTCATATACCTAATGCAGAGAAAATATGGTAATCTTCAAAAAAAAAAATCGAGCAGGAGATTTTTTTTTTCTCTTACTAAGCGAAATATCTTAGGTATAGGCATTAATTACACAGAAAAGTACTTTATTTTTATTTTCTCATATCTAGTGCAGAGAAAATGGTAATCGTCAAAAAAAAAAAAAAAATTCGTGCGGGAAATTTTAACAATCTACACCTTTCAGACCTTTCTGAGTTCGAAAAACACATTTTTAGAAAATATCTGTCTTTACAAAGATAACTCAAAAACGGTTTGAGCTAGACAGACGGATTTTGGTGTACGGGCTTTATTCTAAATTATTCAAATTCGTTCCCAATAAATCGGTCTTGCTATTTAAATATGAATTATAACGATAACTATAAAAGGAAGAGAGCAAAGCGTATAAAATTTTGTATACATATTTAACACCTATGTTGTAGACACCTATCAAATTTTGAGTCAAATCTCACAAAGGGTTAACCATCTGTCGGTCTGCTCATTCAGAAACATGCAAATGCGATGAATCTAAAACATACTGATTTAATTATAGTACGGAATTTTGCGACTACAAATGTAGTTCTGTGTAATATTTTTATTTTAATTGGTGAAGAAAAACCTAATTTTGTTTTTGGATAACATTATTATGCCAGAGATTAATCGCCAAAAAACAAGCCAAGAATGACACGATGCATTCAGTAAAAATGTTGAAAATGCATTCTCTAAGATAAAAGTTTACCAAAGAATATACGAGAGGGTTTTGAGGAGACTACTCTAGCTGGTTTGAATATTTAAACTCTTTTAGACTAAGATAGCTGGCAACTTAACTCTTGCGAATTTATTTATATAAGGGGTGGTCAGAATTTCTATTGTCTTAATAGCTAATGAAAAATTAATAGACGATACGCAAAATTTATAGTAAATACAATTATTAAAAAATTATTAAGATATAAATCTAAGACACGTTTCTATTTCAAAAAATAAACATTGTTTTCTTGATAGCTATCACATTATTTCTGACTTTTTGCATCGATATCTTTTGATAATTTTGAAGCATCTTTTTCAACAAATAAAATTCAGAGCTTTTTTTTTTTAAATCAAGACAGCAGAACAACTTTCGATCAGCAATTTCGCCGTCAAGAAAGAAAATAGAAAAACAATACTTGTTCACGACTTTTTTCGTTGACTTTGGAAATCAATCAGTACATTTCACATTTACAGAATGCGGGGTACGAACGTAAAAAGACGGGGATACCTTTCCACATCGGATCTTTATTACATACCGAGCGAGAGTCATTACTAAGATTAAGTCTGCGGCTTCTCCAATTTAGTAATTCACTCAATCCCCCCCTTGCACCCTGCTTTTCTGCAAGTACCCAAAAGGGGCGGATGTAGAACCGAAAAAAAAAAGAAAAGAAAATCATTACGGAAAAAAAATGGATGAAAAGCATAGAGAAATGTGGCATTTTCGATCAAGCTTTCAAATTCACATTAGCTTTTACTTAACCGGCATTTTTTAAACTATTATCATACATGAGTACCATGTTCCTCCAGATTGTAGGTTACAGGGAAAGAGAAAATAATAATAATATTAATAGTAAATAATAAAATTAAAAAATAGTGAGATAAAAATATCCGAGTAGGGAGCTTTCAGTCTATTTTGTTCGGTTCCCGTTTTTTAATGCTTAATTTAAGTAAGCATAAACCACGCCTTCTATTTTACGATTTAAACTTTTAATGAGGTTTTCTTTCTTTTTCTAATTTTTTCACTCCCTTCTTTTTTTACAACCAGCGCGCCTTTATTTTATTTATCGTTTACGGAAATTTTTTCACTGCAGAAGCAGCAGCTTTTTGCACAAAAATTTTTTATTTTCATTTTATTCTAACCCTTATTATTTTCTTTTTAATTTCATCCCGGCGGAGCTGGAAATTAATTATCTTTTCAGCTTCTTGTTGACTCGTTATCCAATTAGAAGAGGAAGTTGATCGTTCTCTTTTCGTTAAAATCAGACTTTTCCGCCCAGAAAACGGTCGTTTCCGAATCAACGGCGCTTTTGCCGCAGGTCGCTTTGCCGCGCGTCGCTTTCAATGCCTCCTTTTGCCTCTTTTACGACTGGAAGAATTAGTCGATTTTTTTTTCTCTCTCTCTTTTGCTTGCCTTCTTTTCAAATAGCTGCAGAAAAAGGGGAGAAGCAAAGAAAAAAATATCGAATTAATTTTTACTCAATGTTCAGTGGCTGATGTAGCGCCAAGAAGGACGGTTAATTTGAATCAAAAAGGAATAATGCTTTTTTTTTAAAAAAAAAAGTCTTTCAATTATCGATGTCGTTTATTACCTTTTGCGAAAAAGTATCCGATGTATTCTTTTCTCTTAATCGCTATCTAGAACGAATGTTTATTTTATAGCGCTTACAGATCCGTAACTGAATAAGGCCGACTACATGAATTTATATTTTATTATGAAAAACTTCATGTTTATTTAATGATAGTATAATAGTAAACAGATAAAAAAAAAGGAAGAAGACCAGCGATTAAAAAAATATTGATGTATTTCTGGTTCGGAATACAATTATATAAGCAGCAAGCGTGTTAAAAAGAATTATATATTTTTTAATCATGAAATTCTTGCTACTATTGAAAAATGAAGTTCTAATTCAAATTTTATTACGAATAGAAATTCAATGAATACATAAAATTCGGATCTAACAGTTCCTAAAGCCGAATGCAATAATTAAAAATTAATTTAATAAGGTAACATTGCAACATGTAAGAAGACAATGCTTCGTAAATATTTATATTTTGGTCATTTTACTACTGCCTCCAAATATATTAGTATACATTAGTGCAAGTGAAAACTCTTTACGGCTGAGTTTCGAATTTCTTTCCTCTTGCATTAAATTGCGCGATTGTAAAACTAAATATCCGTAATAAATTCCGCTAATCCGATTTCTTAAAATAATTGCTTTCTGCTTCATTCAAATATTTAAAAAAGATGGTTTTAACTTGTGGAATATCTGGTTTTTCCACTTTAAATGTTCCAAGAGAAACTACAACACAATGTGAAAACGAGCAGCTAATGCACCTAATGCTTGTTTAGCCTAATTCCTTCAGCAGAATTCATATAGTTTCGAAAGAACTCTGTCTTTAAAGCTATATGAATTTTGAACTTGTTCCTGCAATCTTTTTCCTGCGATTCTTTTGCATTACTGCATATGATGATCTAATAGTAATCACAAACTAAAAAATTACAATTAAATGAACGAAAAATTTACTATTACTTTCATAAAAAAAAGAATAATCATAAAGATAAATAAAGGCATCATTTAAAGGTCAGTTTATTTCCCAGAAGGCAGAACAGCTTCATTAGAAAAATGGTATGAAAAGTAGTCTAGTCGATTTGACACAATTGTACGATAAGATGTTTCTTACCTTATAGAAGAACCTTTCATTTGCAAGAGTGAGTCCCGCTTTGTTACCCACGACAACTTCAGCTGCCATGGGACCAGCACTGGCTCCGGTTCGACAAACGACTCTGAAAGAAATACGAAAAAATATTTTTTTTAAAAATACAAAACACAAAATTATTTCCGGAAAGAAATACAAAAATATTTTAAAAAAAATACAAAAAACAAACTTTATTCCCAGAAAGAAATACAAAATACAAAATCTATTTCCGGAAAGAAATACAAAATACAAAATCTATTTCCAAAAAGAAATACAAAATACAAATTATATTTCCAAAAAAAATATAAAGAATGCAAATTCTATTTCTAAAAAGAAATAAAGAATACAAATTCTATTTCCAAAAAGCAATACAAAATACAAAATCTATTCCCATAAAGAAGTCCGATAAAATCATTAATATAAATAATCAGAAGCAATTAGGGCAGCCAATTAAATTGAACTAAATAAGTTAGTAACATTCAGGTAATACAAATACTGATTTTTAAAGAATTACCTGACGGAAACGGAGTACTCCACCAGGATACAAGGAATTCCTCCAATGGTAATGTTGTCCCGGATTTCTTCTTCACTGGTCCCCAAATTACTACCTTCGATCGTCACGAGCGTGCCGCCTTCGATGGGTCCGCTCAAAGGATGAATCTGGAGAGAAAAACATTACACCGTATTATTTCTACCTTATATAAATGTAAAACTGTACTTTAGAAATGATTAAGCAGACATGCTCTAAGTGCTTTCATTTCAACATATATTTTGCAATTGCTTATTAAAATATAAATTATATATACTTAGAAAACGTTTCACGATCCACTTTTGTAATAATCAGTGAAGTCAAAATTCAAGTGGAAATAAAGGATAGAATATAAGTGTGAAAGTGTATTTAAAAGGAAAAAAAAATTCATACGAGAATTTGTCATAACCACGTTTAGCTAATTTTATATGATTTTATTTCAAACTTTCAGATTTTTTAAGAGCTAACCAACAACCTTAAGATATATATAAATTTTTGTTGCTTTCTCAAAGAGGAACACGTTTATGCATTAGTAAATTGGCAACAAAAAAGGAAATCGATATTCAGGGGCAAAACAACGATAAATAACGATATTTCAATCACACTAAGACGTAAAAATAAGATTTTATATATATATATATATTATATATATATATATATATATAATTGGAATCTGCTATCTCAAATGTCAAGTTATTATGAAAAAACTTCATTTTTTTTTAAGTAACGTGTTGACAATCCGACAGAAAATCATCATGTTCACACATGATTCATACTTCGCAATCACCAATATTAGAAAAGCGATGGTTTTTTTACCATCTCAAAATCATTCGAGTTTTAAACATTTTTTTTTTCGTGAAAACCCCGTTTAATTATCAGATTACGCACGCGCGAATATTTAGAAAATAATGGGGTTTTTTCCCCCGCATCTCAAAATCGTTCGAGCCCTAAAACCTTTTTTTTCTACCAGCTATATGACATTTTGATATTTTAAAAACCATAAACCAAAACAACATGAAGTTCTCAATGATTATAAATTAAAATATCTGTGCTAAAAAGATAAAGAGAGAATAGATTCAATGAAAATTCAATGCTTTAATTCCGTTTAAGTTTATCCTAAGTTTAATTCCAAGCGGAGTTTTTTCAGTTTTTTTCTGTTTTTAATCCCAATAAAATGTAACTAAACACTGAGAGAGGGCAGTTATTTTCATAAAACACTATTTTAAACTAATAATTTAATAAAATTTAGTACAGCATAGTGTATTTTTAAATTTTTTTTTCATTAATTCAAATGTTAAAAAAAATGAAGTGGCGGATTTTGTAAGTCTTTAAACTTTTCTGGAACAATCAATTAAGTTTGATACAACAGTCACATGGCAAATGTAACGTTCATGTCATATAATTGTAAATAAATGGCATGAGCATTAGAACATCTTAAAGAGATTTATTAGTATTCTTATTTTTTTTTATCTCGAGCAAATTGTGCTAAAGATACCAAATTGGCTTGGAAATATCAGATATAGTGTTTTTAAAAACT
>JAOUZG010038069.1:5741026-5758339 GCA_026289955.1 Argiope argentata | reverse complement strand
CATGGCAAACGTAATGTTCACGTCATCTAATTGTAAGAAAATGATAAAAGCATTAGAACATCCTAAAGATATTTATTAGTATTCTTTTTTTATATCTGGAGCAAATTATGCTATGGATACCAAATTGGCTTGGAAATATCAGATATTGCCATGTCGAAAGCACGAATTAAATTGATTGCTCGGAAAGCAATATTAAAGAAATTCTAATCAGGTCCTCCAGATCAAAGAACAAAAATTAATAGAGAGATAATTTTCCAAAACAAATTGATTGCAAAAGAATTAAAGGTTTTCATGCCGATAATAACCTCAATCCATTTCGATTAATGTCTTATCATCTTCTGATACCCCATCTCGACACAAACAGTTTGAAATTCGCAGCTAGTATACCGGACGTTTTCCGAGAGAAAAACTCATTATCGAAATTCCACCAATGCTCCCAGTCGGAGCCGTGACAAAGAAAGAAAGAAAGAGAAAAAAAAAATCCCTTAAGAAACGTTGGAAAAGAAGAAGAAAACAAAGCTTATCCCTCAAGAAAAGGAATGGAAAGAGACGAATGAGGAGCGATTAAAATCGTCTTCTAGCACTCAATCTGGCCATCTTCTTAATGGACCAAGAAGCGGTAACCTTGCTTCCTGGTATAATCCTATCCTACCAAGTCCCTTTTCTCATTCCTTTTCCCCATTCTTACCCAAGACCTTGTTTCTTTCTCAGTACCGGAAAGAAACCCGTCAGAAGCAAGAGATAAAAAAAATCCAATTGATAGGCTCTTACTTAAGTTGAACTTTTAAAAGAGCAAGTTATAATAAAGAGAGAGGGGGAATTTTCCAGACGAATTTAGCTTCGTGGATGAACGTCTTACTTGTTATTTACGAACAGCAAAGGAATTTTTTTAAAGAAAAATAAATACGTTTATTCATTAAAGAAAAATTGTCGGTGTTGTGTCTGTGAGAGGGTGGAGGTTGGGGAAAACAGAGTCCTTTTGGGGAAAGAGCATATCCAATCATTTTAAGTGATTGCACACTAAACGGTACTTTGTTCGAGTTAAGATTGCAGACGATTCTGAAAATGAAGTAAAAAATTGGATATTTTCCAGAGACTATTTACACGCGTTAGATTAATATTTGAGAAATGAGCAAGATATATATATTTTTTAATTCCATCATTAATGAAAAATTTTCAAAAACATTTTCCACGCGTTATTACAGGGATTTGCGATTTATTTTGAACGCTATCATTTCCAGAATTTCTAAAGGGCTTAGTTTTTATTTTTCCCAACCATGCAATTTCTAGGATTCTTATTTCCATGAGATAGTAAAAATAAATGCACGGCAAAGTATATTCAAAAACATAGATAAGGTTTCTGAGATATTTTTCATTTCTTTAGAATCTAAGAACATATCAGAAATATAGGAGAGAGATGTTTTTAAGAAGTATTAGTTAACAAAGCAGTGTTTCGCCGAATTTGCTGTTAATCCACAAATAAGAATTATATAACAAATGCTTGTTTTTACGATCCTTTTAGCAACAAAATGTTGTTTCCTCTTTCTTTGGAGTATCTTCACAATTATTTTAAATGGAAGAAAGATGAAAATGAAATGAGGGGGAAAAAAGATTACTGTGAACATTTTTAAATATAGTAAAATATAACAGCATGCAATACAACGTCATAAAAATCTTTGCCAATATTTTCTTTTTTTCCTCAATGTAAAAAGAATAAAATATTATGAATTTAAAAAAAGTATCACTTTATAAATATATTCTCTATTTAAAATTCTTTATACATTTAGGTATAAAGACACACACATCGAATTTTAACCCTTAGCTTTTTATATTTTTTAATTATATTTTCAAATGCCATGTACAGAAACTTTAAGAAGGGGAGGTGGTAAATAATCGAATGAAAGTCTTATGGCACCATCGGGCCAAAACATTAATGTTTTTATTATATCATTTTTTGATATGAAATATCACGAAAAAATAAAGTTATACTAGGGGGACTAACTATATTTATTAAACAACTGATGGCGACTAGAAGGAAAAAATTATATGCTTCAGACGTCTGTTACTCTTATTACGCTACTTTTGAAAGAATATAAACATCAAAATAGATCTAGGTTTTTTTTCTCGATTATATTATATCGTTTCCACACACTTGGCAAAAAAAATGAAGATTTTTTTTTCTTAAATGAATTCTGGCGTACTTTTGGCGACTAAAAAATATTGCGATCTCTTTTTACTATTCGGAATTTTTTAAAATATTGCGATTTTTAAAAATTCTAGATGGGTAAAAGAATAATTTTTAATCATTTTAGCAATAATATGAGAATGTTCTACACTTTTGGGGTTTTTTTTGGCACAAAAGCCAAGATGTGGACTATGCTGCGCCAACCAGAGAAATGAAATCATTGCAATATGAGAGTTTAAAGTTTTAGAAGGAATGTTTAAATATGAAACTATTATTTTTAAAAAAATGACCACCATTTTAAATGAGGGAATAAAACCTTATCGATTTTAAAAATACAATAAGATTAACATGAGGCATTTTGTCAAGTAAATTTGACAAAGAAATTGTAGTCGTTTGAAAAAAAAAAAAAAAGCTCAAACGTCTACAATGAGCAAACATGAGCAGTCACTCAGAATATGGCGTACAGAGATTTGACATTTGCATTGCGAACACATTGGTGGTTGTTCGCCGAGTAAAAGATGAACATGAGTGAATCTGGTATGTCCAATGCGTGGGCGTGCTTAAAGAGTGTCCGCGTTTCTATGAGTGTCTACGCTTTTGAAGGGAGAAAAATGGCACTGTAAATGTGTCGTCAAGTAAACCATTGCCGAGTGTTGCGATTATATACTTTGGAAATCTCGGAAAATGCAACGAATTATTAACAATCAATAACATAAGCGAATCCTGTTATCAATGATTAATTGTTAAATATTAATATAGATTAATATATATTTATTTTTAAAAGTTTTCTGGGCCGTGGTGGCCTGGTAGCGATGTCTCCGCTCGTGGGCTGTAGGGTTTCATATTAGAGACCCGATTCCCCCGAAAAATCGTCGTGCAAGGGGTCAGTTGCACGTTAAATCTGTTATGGCTAAACGTGTTCTCTGCTGGAGTGGTGTGATGTGATGGGAGTGCCAGCTCAAGTAATGTTCTCATCATTTGACAACGTTTTAAAATTACGATGTCTATTTCAAAATAGCCCTAGTGTTACTTTACAACAGGACGTTAATATAACCAAACGTGTTCTCGCTGGAATGGTGTGATGGGGATGCCAGCTCAGGTAATGTTCTCGTCATTTGACCGCGGTTTAAAATTACGATGTCTATTTCAAAATAGCCCTAGTGTTGCTTTACAACAGGAAGTTAATACAACTAAACGTGTTCTCGCTGGAATGGTTGATGTGGACATGGGAGTGGCAGCTCAGGTAATGTTCTCGTCATTTGACCGCGGCTTAAAATTGCGATGTCCATATTAAAATAGCCCTAATGTTTCTGTACAACAGGACGTTACTTTAATTAAACCATACTAAATTTTAAAAAAAATTCAAACAAATATTTTTGGGAAATGAAAAAAAAAAGCGAGTTATGATTAATAAATAATTTTGTATCTGTTAATCGAATTTTCAATTATCACATCAAAGGTGATTTCAATTCTCTATCAAGTCAGATAATCGAGGTTCAATTAGATTACTTTAGTTATTTTTTTTATTAACTGAAACAATCTTTTGGTAACTTACCCAATCAATTCTGGGGGGAGGGCACGTGGTTGCTACAGGGTCTAGACAAGCATCTCCATACTTGCACGATCCGTCACACCAAGCACATTGATATTTTCTGTCACGGGTTAAACACAATGAGCAGTCTGCAGTACCACCATGACTTCCCAGCAATGGGCATTTATACAGCGTCACTGAAAATGGTGAAAAATACATTGAAAACTTACATAAGGAAAGTTAAAATATATTACACAGATAAGATAGAAATATCTTTTAATTGTCTTCTTTTAAAATTTTTTAATAATTAAATTTTACAATTACCATTGGTTTTATCAATATAAGTATCATCATTCCAAAGGACTGTCAACGATGCCGTCACTTTTCCAACTTCAGCATGGTATGTATACTTTAAAGAGAGAAAGAGAGAGAGAGGTAATCATAATAAGTAACAAATTTAATTATTTCTGAAAAAGCTCAAAACTATATAAAATATATTATATAATGAAACATATAATTGAAGTAAATAATATGAAAAATAATTAAAAATTTTTTTAAACAATTTAATATATTCTTGCTTTCAGAATGGCAATCAAAATGTATGTATCAGTATAATCGGTATATATCAGTATCAGTATAAGCATTAAAATAATACTTACTGCCGTCTCAGAGCAGATGATTTTGTTATTTTTAGCAATGGCCAGAACTCTTTCCTTTGCACCTTCAATTTCAATAACACACTGGAAATTCTCCTGTAGTGCAAGAAAATAAAGTTTTATTAAATGTATATTTTTTTGAAAAATTGTCATCACAAAATTTAAATATTTTTCAATTTGAAACAGTTTTAGAAGATACTAATTTATGTATTAGAAACAATATCATCATTAAATCTAAATAACTGATGGTAATAAATTAAAAAATAAATCGAATGCACCTTAACCTGTAATAAACGTAAGTAATTCTGATATTTTAACTACATTTGGAGCCTGACTAAGGTAGGGGTAAGGTAAGGGGCAGTTGCCCCTTGCCTCCACAAAAATGGGGCCCCAAAACGAAATATAAATTTTATCTTACGTTTCCTTCTTTAATGAATGTTCGTTTCGTTACTAAAGTAGTGAAGCAGAGGGGGCCCAAAAGAAGTTTTTGGCCCGAGATCTTAACTAGGCTAAGATGGGCCCTGTCTACGTTTGCAAAATTTGAAAACAAACTAGTGGAATCTACATAATTGTTGAGGTTGGAAGATTTAAAAGATGATTTGGTGATATCTCTTGGAAATGTAAGGGGATAGCACGAAGAAGGAAAATAACCATTGTTGATGTATCTAAAGGATATGAATATCAACAAAAAATGGTGAAATCCGCTCATTGGTTCGAAAAAAAGGGGCTGATTCTTTGATTTTCCAGAATAATTTTAAATACATATATGTTGTTGTTGTCGTGTTCTGCTTTACAGCGGAAGGAGGGGTGCAGTAGCTTCTGAATGTATGAATCCCTGAGCACCCGAGGGCAGAAATCTGTCTTCTAACTTACACACGTCACAAACTCTTTTTAGAACACAGATATAAATTCTACTATTATGAATAAGATATTTCTTTTTTTAAAGAAAATCCTAGTTAAATGAACATTTAGATCGATAAAATTGGCATAAAAGTCACAAGTAAGTAAGTAAATAAAGTAAGTAACAAATAAAGTGAGAAAGAGAATGCATACTTCCAGAACGATTACGCACACTTACCACGACGCTCGGTAAATTTCGGACTTCTATAGTGATCTCTTTTGGCATTCCACTGGGAAGTAATATTTCTTCTTCCAGTTTAAAACTAGGACAGTGTTGTCGACCTTTGATGAGTGAGTTTTGAGGATTCTGAAATTTTTTTTTTTTTGCAAGAATAAGCACCATGAAGAATCAATATACAAATTGGCAACATAATGTTTTTAGAAGTTCTACGTAAAATTTGAAAAGATACGTACATTTTCACCGGAGATGACTGTGCGGGAACACGTAGTGACATTATGGGTGCATTTATTCTCATGCGGACACCAGCTGCAGGCCCAAGAACTGGTAACGCAAGATGTGCAGCTGAATGAAAGAGGGGAAAAAATGCAAATAAATAATAATCTAAAGTTATTCTACACTAAAAATGGCACAAAAGCGTGACGCTACATAATAAAACGTATTTTAAAAACTTGATAAGAATATCCTGAAAAGAGATGTAGAACGTATTTTCAAAAAATTCAGAAAAGACCGGGAAATATAAAGGGGAAGGGGTTGGAAATTCTTTTCTATCTAGATAAAATAAGCGCAGTTTTCTTATATATAGGGCGGTAACAACAAACCTTTCCTGATAGTGATAAAGCACGGATTCTACAGAATATTTCTGAAATTAAAACATAAAGGGCATTTTATTTTTTGCTGTTAAAAACGTAATATTTGTTTTAGCACTATATGAAAAGAAACATTTATGACTTTACAATTTTCAATGTAATTAATTACTGAAATGATATTAAACAATTGAGCTCTTTGCATTCTGGTGGTGATTCGCAGTAACCATTCAACAAGGTGCATCATTCTGACGTTTTATTATCATGTTAGAACATGTTTTGGGAATGAGGTTTGTGGCGTCAGTAAAAATCCGTAGGCGAAAAATAAAAATGTTATTATCTGCACGAACATCTCAAAAAAGTAGCTTTTAATAGCGCGTTGTAATTGCATTTACAAAAGCTCCGATTTAAAAAAAATAAGTTAATTACTCCAGCAAAAAACCCCTACAAAAATGTCGTTTTGAACACTTGATTATATGAAATGAAATAAATAGGAAATGTGATATTTTTTTAAACAATAAATGCGAGACAAAGTTTTTTGGATCGTCTAAAGTAATTCATTCGATGAAACAATTAAAATGAATAAAAATATAATTTGCACGGGCACGTGGTGCTTGGCCATTCAAGAAATGATGTTCTGACATGATGCATTGATATATGAATAGCAGATTTCATTTAATCTTTTTTATATAGTTATTTTTTAAGTTTGATTTTTTGTTTAATTCCAAAGGAATGAATAGAAGATGCGGATTAATATTTTGGCGAAATTGAACTATAATTAATTTTAAGTTATAATTAATTTTTTTTCTTCATACAATAAGCAAGTCCTTGTGTTATCTGAATAATTTTGAGTATAATTACTTTTTCGAGTACAATGTGTTAATATATTTTCATCCTTTAAAAAATTATTTCTTTTGGAACTACAATAAAAAAACACCTGTTAATATATATATAACATTCCAAATGATGCGATATTGCTCTCAAAAGAATAAACAATAATTCCTTTTTATGATTTGTAATATGAATTCAAATCGATTGAATTCGTAATAGAAGAATTTCCTTAATGCTGAATATGGAAAATGGAGAGTTTTTAAAGCAGCAATTTCCGTCACTGATGATAATATTAAGAGTAAAACAGCAAAGCTCGAAAAAAGTCATTCGACTTTGTTACTACACAGTTCCGCGAATTTTATGAATTTAAGACTAAGGTTTGTAGTCGCACATAAGCCTCTTTCTGTTTTAATGCAGTTGCTGTCCTTTTCCTCCGCTGTCATCAAAACAAGGACAGAATTTATATCGCGGAGTTTTTGGGAGTCCGAGATACATAGATGGTTCTTACAGTCCTAAAACTGGAGAAGGCTTTACGATGAACGGAAGTCATGAAAAAGATCGGAAATCTCTGTAGTGAAATACCCAAGTGAAATGTCCCCCGTCTTTGATGGTAAAAGGGAGCAGACCAGGAATCGGCGGGAAAAAAAAGGAGTAAAAAAGGTTACTGTTCCAAGCACGGTGGGTAGCCACTTACAGAGTTTTCTTATAAAACTTCAGGAATACGGGAAAGGCTTAAATGCGGTAAGAAATAAAGTCACGTTCATCATAAACTTTGGTTCATTCGGTAGCATTTCTGATTTTATTGAAAGTGCAGGTCCTCAAGCATGATGGGATCAATGTGTAATTGATTTTCCACAAAGAAAATCTGACATCAATAAAATAAATTGTATATTATTAAATAAAATTATTAACTACTGAAAATGCAATTATTCTCGTTTTGAAATAATATATGAGGTCCTTCAGAATAGATTTTGCTTTTCAAATCTTAATCAGATGAAGAAGAATTGCAATTAATGAGAAAATACCACACTAAAGTCAAGAAATGCGATTAATTTTAGGTTTGGAGAAAAGAAATCCATTATTAATTTACAGTCATCAACCGAGAAAATAATGGATTTCTTTTTCCATTATTTTCAAAAATTCCAAATGGAATGAAATCCCTTATTTTCTTAATAGATGGCTGTAAAATAATAATGGATTTCTTTTTCTCCAACCTAATATTAATCTTTGATGAAATCCGTCTCAAATGGTGTACACTTCCATTTCGTACCACTCGTCTCAAATTGTGTACACTTCTATTTCGTACCATTCGTTCTAAAGTAATAAATGCGATTCTTCAGAATGCATTTTGATTTTCAACCAGTAATCAGATGAAGAAGAATTTTAATTAATAAGAAAATACCAAACCAGTGGCTATAAATATGATCAACATTTATCTTTGATGGAATCGGTCACACATTTTTGGCGCTTCGATTTTGTAACATTAACTTATCATGACCTACTGACAGATCCAAATAAAAATCATCACAGTAATACCACTTTACAATTCTTTACAATCACCACTTAACAATCATCACAGTTATTTTCATCACAATAATACCACTTTAATTCTGTCAATTTGTTTAACGAGAGAACAATCATGAAAAACTAGTTTTAGGCGTATCTCATAATTTAAGTGGTGATAAGAGATGTAGAGAATAACACCTGAATCCCCAAATCATCATCAAATTCCCAAGTTTGAACATTATCCACAGAAGAAAAATATATCTTTAAATAATTCATTATCCCAAATTGTTATTTTTAAATCTCAAAGCTCAGGTTCTTCCAATCACAAGGCTGCTGTGTGTTTAATGCCAAATGGAAGTGAACGAGAGAGGAAAAAATTAGGCTTAACCCTTTGAGGTTTATGTCTACTCTCAGCCACCACAGCAAGGAACCATACGAATCCTATACTGTATGAATTCATACACTTTTTCTAAACAAACCTCAATGCCCAAGAAACCTATTCACGAAATAATACGATACTCATGTCCAAATTTAATACAAAGGGTTAATAACACACACAGTTCAAATATATAGAAATATCTAAATGAGGATTCTGAAAAAAGAAAGAAAAAGTAAGAAGGTACTTACGTCTTATGAACGGTACAGTCGTAGAAAGCAAATAATCTATTTAGGAAATCCTTGTTTGTTTCACTGGACCTCACAGCTAAATCCACGGAGACATGGTCTAAAACAGAGACATCATTGTTCAATAATTTTATCTAACTTTTAATTCTCAAACATGCATTTTTATTAATAAAATCATCTCAGTATTTATAGATGTGTGCTTAGTAGAAATATGAAGTACCTTTTCCTTTGGGAATGGGTGGTCTTTCGGCTAGGACGGGTGCAAGGCAAGCAAGCCCTTGGTCAGTGACTTTTGCCTGGACGGGGGTGCTGCTACCGAAGACGCACATGTAGTGGGCACCATATGGCAATTGTGGCAGTTGATTGATAACTAATTCCACCTTAAAGCACAAAAATTTCATAAACTTATCTGATGGATAGGTTATTTTACCAGTTAACTGTTTCAACCTCTTTGGAAAATTCATATCCAAATTACATCGCAAAAATTTAGCGATGACGAGTATACTCGTCAAACATAGAGTATGTATAATATGAAATTATGTTGTAATGAAATGACTTATTTTTTATTACAATAATTACATTTATTTATTTACTTAAAATAGCATACATTTTTTAGTATATGAGCGAAAAGAAGCATAAAAAATTAAGTGATAACGATTATACTCTTAAAGCATGGAGTATGTATAATATGAAATTATGCTGTAATGAAATGACTTTTATTTTTTTATTGTAATAATCAATATATTTATTTACTTATAACATAAATTTTTTTGTATATGAGTGAAGAGAAGCATAAAAAATTAATTTATTATATTAATCTGCTGTTAGTGAATGGTATTGAGCAAAGCATGGCACAAAAGGATCCCCATTCCAGTTTTTATTAACAGGCTTGCCACTTATTGACAACTCGAAAACAATTTATGGTTGCCTAATTTGCTTCTGGGATGACTTATACAATACACTTAAGAAAAACAATCCATCTTATATGCGGGTTTTATTAATAATATTTTATTTATACCTTTGGTTTCGACTTGGGCTTCGAAAAATTCTAAATGTTTAAAAATTTAGGAGTATACTTGAGTTTTTACTAAAATTTTAATTCAAACTACAAATTGTCACTACTTGTACTTCAAAAAAATAAAGTCAAAACGCAAAACGTTGCACTTTTTCCACGACGAATATAATCGTCAGAAACAGTTAACTAGTTAATAAAATTTTAAGAAAAATGCATAAAAATAAATTAATCTTTTTAATATAGTAGTAAATGTAAGAGTTAAGTAAGTTGAAAGATATTTCAAATAAGTAATTACTTTTATTAAAGTCATTACGTTTATTATATAGGTAATACCATCAAAATTACAAGTAACAATGCATTTCATAGAAATGCACGTAAGATGAGCATTGACAGCATATCTTTTTCCCACGTGTAAAATATGCACTGCATTGGTAATATGAATACAAATTGTCTTTGCAAACAAACAAACAAAAAACAGTCATTTCAACTATAAGTAAAAACCAGATAGCAAGGTTTATGGAGGATTCAAAATTAAAAAAAAAAAAAACTTCTGGACGTTTAACTTTTGAATGATTAGTTTTAATGAAAACGTCTTTGTGTTGCTTCCTCTTAAAAGATCACACTAAGATCGTTTTCTGTGACATTCTATTTACGTTTTAACTTTGCATAAAGAATGAGTTCAATGGCAAAAGTTGCTTTTAAAGAATTAAAATAAAGTAAAGTATAAACTGAGACATTCCAAGAAATATTCAATTCTTTATTATAATATCCAACAAAACAGCTACATCAAAATTAAAATGCTAAAACTTAAAAAGAGCGAACTTTAAGTAGAAGAAAACTAAAGACATAAAAATAGCTACTGTAAATTTCAGTTTACTAAAATCATCCGTTCTCTCTTGGCAACATTTATTTGCCTTAAAAAAAGTTGCACTTTAAGTAAACTGTTCGACTTAGCACCCAAAGAGAGAATACTTAATCAATAAACAGATTCATCAAGACATACCGGTCTATTAGAAGAATGCAAATTAAAATAAAAAAGTTGAAATTCGACAACATTTTCCGAGTTTTACCAAACAAACAAATTGCGAGTTTGTAATATAAAATTCAAACAGCGTTTTCTAAAAAGAAATTCTTAAATTGAGAGTAATGCTGACTTTTAGTAAGATTCTTGATTTTTAACAATGTATCGTCTTGGGACTTCGTTATTGTTTGAAAAAAATTAAAAGGTGTTATGGATACTTACTATGGATAGGCTATTTCGTGGCAGATGTTCAGGTCGGATTGCTTGGAAATCAATACACTGCTGAGTGTTGAGGGATAACCACCGTGGACTACTGGAATCTGTCGTCAACGTCGCATTTTGGCAAGCTGCTTTTACAGTACATCTATAATGTAAAATGAATAAATTTGAAAAGGTATTAAAAATACTTAATAATATTTTTCGAAGGTACATAATCGATTATAAATATAAATGAAATGGTGATTTCTGTTCTTATTAAATTTTTGCTATGACTTAGAAAGAAGTCTGACATTATGGATACCATCCTCAATATGTTGTTGTTACTTATGGCCGTTGCCATGGACAAGCCCCCCGCTGATACAGCAGCAGATTTAATCCGAAAGGAATGTCTCTTGTTTTTGAAGTAGCGTCAACTAGGGCCAAGAGTACGATTTGCTACACACTAACCACATTTGCGGGCACAGCCCCTTTTTTACAGGTGGGGAGCACAGTCACACATCTCACAAATAGCACACAGAAGAACAACCATGCCCGAATCGGCACTCCAACCTGGGACTCCCAGAACACGAGGAAGGCGCTCTATCTCTGTGCCAGAAAGCCGGCATCCTCAAGGTGAGTTCGTATATATCAGTTTTTGTTGAAAAAACGTTTACCACTAGTGTTTCTAACAAGTTTCCAATGCAAAAAGAAGAAAGCTATCCACCGGTGTCTTGGCACAGAGGTAGCGCCTCTTCTTCGTGATCTGGGCGTCGCGGGTTCGATAGGGATAGGGCATGGTAGTTTTTCTGTGTTCTACCAGTGAGGCGTATAAATGTGCCCCTATTTAAAAGGGTTCGTGTAAATGAATGTGATGAGTGTGTAGCTAAAGTTGCACTCTTGATCCTAGTTGGCGCTACATAAAACAAGAGACGCTTATTTCGGCTTAAATCCGCTGATGTATCAGCGGGTTTGTCCACGGCAAATACTATTAGTAACAACATAAAGCTATCCGTTTTAATTTGAAAAAATTGCATTGATGTTTCACAAATAAACATTTTGAATTTTATACCTCTTAGTTTATTATGGATTTTTTATTGTTAGATAACTATTTGGACCTTTGAAAGTAAAAATAGTTCACAAAAGAGCGTTCAGAACGCTATTGCGTGATAAGATCAAGCTTATAATAATAATAATTTATTTTTCTACAAAATATTTCGATATATTCTTCGCAATGAATAATTTGCAACAACAATTTTTGTTATTGTTGTAATGGTGAAAATTTTTTGAAACAAATATACAGAAGATTAGATATGCTGATAATAATATATATATATATATATATCTTTTTACTTTTTTAATTTAAAATATCAATACAATTATTTAAAAAAAACTTTTTTTCGTTCAACTTTAAATAAAAGATATAACTTTTGAAATTCGATACAAAAAAGTGCAATTACTTTATTCTTGGTAATATTATATTTGTAACATTACATCACCAATGATTTAAAATTACGGCTTTAATAAAAAGTATTAGCACAGAGTCAGGTTTTTTTTTTTCAGACTACTTGTAATAAAATTGGGAAAACATCAACATCTTTTTTTTTTCATGAATAAATTTCCATTTCATTATTCTGATATAATCTTACTTAGGATTTTCAATACTTTTCTTAAAACAAAAACAAAGTTCATATCTACGATTACGTAAGGCAAAAGTAATCTGTGGCAACAGATATTACCTTTAAGAAAGCGACGAGTGAGTTCCGATTCTATTGCATCGGTTGCCCCCAAGGATTCTACATAATCATACAACAAGGGTTCTCTTTTTCTTAAAACTCCAAGTTCGAAGTTTACAATAAATGGGAGCACAATTCTCTTGTCTTCGGCAGTAGAAATTCAGAAAAGGTAGCATCGATCAATAACCTTTTTAAGAGGCCTCGATGATAACGGCGGATAAAGAAATGCATTAAAGTCATGTCTTCGCGAGACAAAGTCAGGAGAGAAGTTTAAGGCGCCCAGATAGGGCTAATGCGTTTCCTTTTAATAACGACATCTTTCTCAATTGACGCGTCTCCTGGGCGGAGGGGCAGAGACTGCTAAAAGCTTCTCAACAAATACGCAAAAGACCGTCAAAGATGTGAAGTGTTATGTGTAGCATTTCTCCGGGCAGCTTTCCTGGAGGGCTTTTATATGCACTTTGTTGCTTGTTCTGTTGATATTTAAAAAAAATACAAGACGCCGTTCCGACTAAGTTCGGAATTAACCTTTTAGTGTGATTAACCACTCTCCCCCTCTTCTTCCATGTTCAACATTAAAAATAACTTTTAATGTGATGCATTTGAATATTAACAAGCGCTTCAACGGCACTTTCCTTAAGCGGTTTCGTCAAATTCTTAATTAAATGTCACAAAACAGGCTGAAGAATTTGGGATGGAATAAAGAAAATATATGGAATGGTTGCTGGAAACAGAGATGTACAGAATCGATTTTGGAAGACATTATTTGCCAAAGCTTTGATGATATTGAACATGACAATATATATTTTTTAATTAAAAACTAATAAAAATGTTACTTATCGACGATTTAATGTCAAACGGTAATTAAAAAATTATTTTTTGAATTAATTTAAATGTCAAGTAATAATCCAACTTATATTAATTACTAGATTCAGTTATATATACAAAATAATAAATCTAAGAACTATTTAGTATACGACGTCCATTTAATTCATCGCCAAAAAGAAATAAGTAAATATCATTTTTTTAATATTGAGTTTTAATGTAAGTATTTTATAAATTGATTACCAATGGAAAAAGTGAATAATTTTTTTTTAATTTTAAAAATGCATTTACAGCTTTTATCTGAAACAGTAAATATTCATAAAGATAAAAGAATAAAAAGTAAAGTAAATCTGCAATAATGTATTTGCTTTGAAGCAACAAGTTGTTTACGTTTTTATTTTTATTAATTTTTAAAGACAAACCTCACATTTCTAATTTTTATTTATTACATTTTAAGAATTTAAATAACATTTTCACTATAATATAAACATTTATCTTCTATGCCATTCATACTCCTTACACAGAATTATGCAGAAAGCTTGAATTTTCACATATAGATAGTATCATAAATATTAGACTATCTATAAGTCTTAAATATAAATCAAGAAACTAATATATTAGTAAGTTCTGAATGGCAACATACCTTTTTTCCAAAGAACACCATCCACAATACGGATTCCTTGCTCGTAAACATTGATCGCAAGCTTCATATTTATTACATTCTTCTATCCGAACTTTGCTCATCTATTTTAATAAAGATAATTACTAATCAATAAATAATACATAAAAATAATTAACACTGTGTCAAATTACGGACTTCTTTATTATTTTATATTGATATATAAAGGAAATTGAAAACTTTTTTTAATAAAGGATAAGGAAACGTAAATTTTAAATAACTGTCAAACATTTATTATAGTAAAATTTAAAATAACAATAATAATATGAAGGCAGTAAAATATTATTGACGCGTTTCTGTTTAAGAAGCTTTTAATATTTAATAAAATGTCCATTTACTTTATATGGTGAGGCAGCGTAGATGTGTGTTTCTGTTGGATCTAAGTGCATATCAGGAAGAATAGGATTGCCCTCGTCCACAACTACCTCCTCAAATTCTTCAGCCTCATCTCCAATAAGAACCTACAATGTAAGTAAGATTATGTAATACGAATTCATCTTTTCAATAAAATATCTTTATATTAAAAAAAGTGGTGAAATACTAAAACAAGCGTCATGTATACCAGTATGAATCGAAGTTTTTAAAAACACTGACAAAAAAATTAACATTCAAAACAAATAAATTAATATAGAAAATTATTTAAAAATAACAATACAGGCAAAAATAGAAAGTAATAATTTATAAAAATTAAAGTCTATGCAAAAATAATAAGGAAAATATATTTTCATCTGTCACACCAAAATTCTAAAGTTAAGTGTTTGTTAAGAGAAAAAAAAAGTTTTCAAAAGTACAGCACAAAAGAAGACCAGTAATCGAGCCTTCGAATTCAATTTAGGCAAATACCCTTTTAACACGCCTATAGGTTGGTCATACCAGATTCATTCATGTTCATCTTTTACTCGGCAAACAACCACCATGTTCACAATGCAATTGTTAAATTTTTATTCATCATATTTTGAGTGACTACTCATGTTTCAGTGTTCAGCGCTTGGGTTTCTTTCAAACATCTACACATTTTCTAAGTAAAATCCCTCATGTTAATCTTTTTGATTTTTAAAAAAAATCCATAAGGTTTTATTCCCTTATTTAAAATGTTCATTTTTGCTTCATCGACATCATGGCTTTTGTGTCAAAAAAAGAACCAAACCAAATCAAATTCAACTAAATGAATAACATATACTGAAATGTACTTTAATACAATTAACATTCAGAATAGAGTCCAGTACCCCACAGACGTAGTGTAATAATGTATGATATTCCCCAATATACGCATTATCGTACAATATCTTGGATAATATCGAACAATATAGCAGAATATATTTCAGCATGTTACCTGTAATGCAGGTCTCATATGCCACGTCCAGGAATTCAATCCTACTCTGTCAGTGGATTTATAGGATACCAAGAGTTATTAGCTCTCCTGTCGTATGATCATAAGGTATGCTAAAGACCCCCCCCCCCTCGAATTCAAAACTTGGTAAATCAAATTCATAGCCAGATTTTGAATATGTAGCTCATCCGTTCCGGTGGATAAACAGTGCATCAAAGTAAAACAATGAGAATCATGAATAAGAGTTCAAACAAATGAAGTTATCAGCTTTATAGTGTTTTGTGAATAATTTTAGAGAAAGGTCTTTGTTATAATAAAGATAAATTAGTTCATTTGCAACAAAATTTGTCAGTAATTAACAGCATTTTTTTCTCGCTTTTTTACTAGATGAGGCAAAGTTTTAAAATAATTGCTTTACAGACTAGTAAGTGAAAATTATTGTTTTGTAATTAAATTTGTATATAAATGTCTTTTCTAATATGAAATAAAACTAAAAGCATTTAATAAATTTATAATAACTCAATGGTTATAGTTTTTTTTGCAGTTTTTTAAAAATACATTTCAGTTTTCTAAATTTAATTGAGTGAATTTAAAGATATATATATTAGTTTTATATATTCTGTGTATTGCATGAACTGAATAAAATATTCAATATATTCAGTTTTAGTTATTTAGTGAACACGAATGTAGGATCAATTTTTTATACAAACAAATTCAACTAAAAAGCAATAATACAGTTTTCAAATCTACATAAAATGCAATTCTTTCGACTTTAGAGATTCACTTCTAAATAAAATCGAGGTAGGAATAAGTTTACTTTTTTTTTGAAAATGCAGATAATAATATGTATATGTAAATATTATTATTTGCTGAAAGCAGAAGGTAGTTTCAGAGACATAGATGACACTTCGAAGTTTTAAGCTTGTTTTATTCCATCGCGGGAAGCAGGCATTATGTACAAGCAGAAGCAACGAGCACAACTCAAAACAACACAAAACGGAATGTCAAAAAGCCTATGAAACTTTTATTCCTATGAATATATACTTTTATATTTTAACAGGGGTAATTGGAAACATGTCAATCACATGTAAATCCCGTGTAAGGGAATCATAGGAATCTTTTAAGGGAATGTGCTTGGAGAGATAATTTTATCCCTTCACTCGGAGTGTGGGAAATAGTTGACTTTTAGCCGAGTCAGTAATTTTACAAAGCTTTTGTTGAATTAATATACTAGAACAAGTGAAATGGATCAGGAAATAAGAGAATAATTTAGAATGATGTTACTATGGGCTAAATTAAGATAAAGCTTTATAAATTAAGGTTTTATTTAATTAATCATTATATATACATATATAAATTTTTTTAGCGTCTTTATTAGAAAATATTTTTAAAACTGCATTTTGTACGGTGGAGAAAAGTATTCACAAATAAAACGCAATAACAATCTATCGTATTTTGATGATTAAAACACACACACACACACACACACACACACACACACACACACACACACA
>JAOUZG010038069.1:5720626-5740626 GCA_026289955.1 Argiope argentata | reverse complement strand
CACACACACACACACACACACACACACACACACACACACACACACACCTTTATTTTAAACAGGGAATACAATTCTAGGCATCACAGTCTTATTTTTAAACAAATAAAAGCATGTGTTTTAAAAATAGAGCGGTTTGAATGCTCCTCTTTTAAGCTAGCTGTTCACGTTGACTTTTTCATTCAAATGCATTTCCCAAACCTCAAATATATTGTTCAAAAGATATAAAGATAGAAAAAAAAAAGCCCTATCTTTTATATGTGAGAATCTGAAATGTTCATAAACCTCAATTACAGCATTAAACGGACGGCATTGATTTCCAGAGCGTGCTGAAGCTCCGCCTCCTATGCCAATGAAACAAATGTCGATCCTTTGCAAATAACGGTAGAGCATCAACTTTCTTTTCTGTCTGAGAGACTGTCAAGTAAAAATCTGTCAGAGAGCTGCCAAGGAGGGCGCTGCTAAAGGAGAAATGGAAGGTGGGTATGAAAAAAAAAGAGAGAAAAAAACAGGGAGAAAGTGTACGTGCGATAGATGGCTTCGTAAAACGTCGGCTGTCGCTTCAAAACCATCAAATCGACAGCAATTGTAGGGATGAAAGTTGTCCAGTCACGTGTGACCTGCTCTCGTGCGCGTTATAGGGGTGACAAGAGAAAAGGAAAGACAGCTCATTAGGATGGCTCATCACAGGATTCGATATGAGAGTAACGGAAGGTACCTTTTTCAGGTGTCCATCAAAGTGTCGCTCAAAGCCAACGACCACGGCTTTTGGGATAGATGGATAGATAAAAGTATAGGGAAGGAAATGCGGTCACTGTAAAAATAAAAGGCCAAGATCATTCAAGAGATGGAAATAAGATATTCAAAAGCTGATTGGTTCGACACTACATGGGGTGGTGGTGGAGGTAATAGAATTCTAAAAACTCCCCTATTGAATTAAGATTTATAAATACTCGTCAATTTAAAAAACGTATGACTTTGATCTTACTTTGTACTAATATAACTAGGGTAGACAAATTAATATAATAATTTCTTACTGAGATTTTAATATGGAAATATCTTTACCTTAGGCCAATTCATTTAAAATTATCATCTATAGTGTAAAAATCCTTTACGTGGGATGTCTTTAGTTTGAGTGGAAGACATTGATCACATCCAATTTTAGTCTCAAATTTTTATTTACATGTGGATACGAGACACAGCACAAACATAAAACAAAAATACGAAAGAAACACAAAACTGTCCCATCATCTTTCGACTCTTAAGTCTCAAGCCCAGTTTTAAGGACTTGCAGATCTTCAAGTGGATCACGCGTTTCCTCATTTTACTCCTCTTGCGGTTTCTTAAGTTACTTTGATGCCTGTGAACGCGTCCGAATTTTTCTTGCAAATTATCGATAGAGTGTCCAAGTATCAAAGGATCCTAAGAAACCACAAAAGGGGTAAAACGGGGGAACGCGTGGCCCAACTGTAGATTCACAGGTCGTTGAAACTAGGCTTGAGGTTGATTTCTCTTCAACCTCGCTCAACTCTTCTCCCTCCGCGTTCGACAAGAAGGGTTGCTATCTGAGGAGAGCAGGGTTGCCAAAGTGGGCGAGCCTTACATATAGATTAATAATATTAATTAAAAGAAGAAAAAAAAGGAAAACATTGTTTTTATTAATACAGCTAAACGAATAAATTTGGAAATCTGAGGTTAAATCAATTTACCATATTCATGACTCCTGTTGAAAATCTTACTTGCAATGAAATTATTTGCATATATTTAAAGAACAACAAGAAAACTAAGACTTTTTTTACTACCTCTTCCATGATTTTAAATAATAATAAATATTGAGAAATAAATTTTTTAATGACACAGAAAGTTGAGAAGTCGTACTTTTGAGATCCGAGAACTTTCTGATATAAAAAAATTGAGAATCAAATTTTGTATAAAAAATAAATTTATAAAACAAAAACACTTTGCTACTTTTGCAAAATTGAAAGAAATAAATTCCAGCGGAATTTATGTGAGATAATTTTGTAATGCAAGATATATCACCATCTTGAAAAAATAAAAGCGTTACTGCATACAGGGATTTACTACCAGCGAATGTTATTGTTAAAGATCGCCTACAATCATTATTTTCACTGAACATCTAATAATAAGCGAGATTTAAAACATATAATTCTGAAAGAAGACAAACTGAGGTATACGGAGAAATAAGAAACAGTTAGGCAACTCAAAATGCACCGCGTATCAGAGATAAAACGCCAAGTTCACCTTGCGAAACGTTATTTCTGAAAGATAAACCAGAACTCCTTCATTGTTACAGCAACAAAAGTCTTTCACTTCAATGAATACCGCAAACACAAAGATTTCAGACTGGGAAGATAGGAATGAATACACAGGCTCCCCAGGTAATGACTTCCATTAATTTCTTTCTTTCTGGCCATAATAAAACGCCCCCAAAAGATGCCGGACATTAAGTACTTTTCCCAAAACGCTTGAACAAGAAAGTCAGCAGAATGCCGACCACATGTGCTGCTCCGGCATTAAAACATGCACTCTTTTTGCGGCGGGTAACAAGATCGTTCAAAAATAGTCGCGGCAAAAACGCGCGACAGTATAAACTATCACGCTAACAAGGCACAGTTAGTTCTTTTCGGAGAGGAAGGAAGAAGCCTGAACCAATAAAAAGAGGAAGGAAAGCGCGACCAGTACTTTATGGTACGTCCTCCCCAAGCGATGGTCGGAGGAGGAAAAAAATGGTTTTTACGAGCGAGAATTTTTACGAGGCCTTCGGCCCGGGAACTTAACGAGCTCGACTCCCGGTACTAAAACGATATCCAGAGACTGTCATCGAGAGATTGTGCGTCCACCCCCTTCGCAACGACAATAGTGATGCTTGAATGGAAAAAGGGAAAATGCCCAAAATTCGTACCACAGAATGAAGGTCTTTCGACCCTTCATTTACCTGAGTCGTGACAAGAGTCACCGACCTCACAATACCCAATGAATACCGCATTGAGGATAACCAGATTATTTAACCCTTTGCAGTCCGAAAAATAATGAGATGCAAAATTATTCACCTAATACAAAGATTTGTTTATTGCTATGAAAAATAAATATACATTATTCTTTATGTCAAATTTCTTTGAAAAATTAATCTACATCTCTTAACCATTATGTAGGCGTTTTTAATAATTAAATTTGAAAAATAAATAAATAAAACGTCAAAATGATGCACAGTCTTGAATTTCGGTCACACTCGACATCGAACCGCAAAGGGTTAAAATAGTTACTCGTTTCTAAATTATAAATTCTTGAAACTTCCCTACTTCTTCATAACTTTTTAATTCGTATTTTTAAATCTTAGGTTAAATTCTCATTTTTTTTTCCTCCAGAAATTTGTCTCTTAACACTACATTTTGGGTTCACTACTTTGTATATATTTTTAGCTACATCTCGGATTTTCATTGTCACCGAAAACCCAGCCAATATCTTGAGACGCAGTTCAAGGTCGCAAATAGAAGCTGTATTAGCTTAGTTATGTTAAAGTTCCTTTTTCAAGCAACACTAGAGCTATTTTGGGACAGACCTCTAATTTTGAACAGTGGTCAGATGACGAGGACGATATCCGGGTTGAGCTCCAATCTTCCACACCATATCAGCGTATAGACATTTGGCTCCAACGGATTTAACGTGCATCCGACATGCTTACACAACGGTTCTTAGGTGGAATCGGTCTCGAATTTGAAATCCTCCGGTAGTGAAGCCGAGATCGTACCACCAGGCCATTGCAGCTTCCAAGAATTGCATTAGACCAATATCACTTCGATAATAATATTTAAGAATTACATAAGCAATTTGCTTATGATATACGATGCATCATTTGGAACATAACCTTGTCATAAATAACCTTGTTATTTAAACTTTTTGAAAAGCACCAAGTTGTGAATGAAATGAAGAAGCAGGATAACTGATTTTCTAATTAAGACTTACGCTAAAGTTTTATGACTAGAATTTTGCATTATACATGGAAAAAAATTATACTAGTAGAATGAGAGGTTGATAAGAGGTTAATTCACACAACCCTAAAGAAAGCCTGCACCCCCTCCGCTTCACTTTCAGGGGGTCATAACCTTTCAGGAATACATCTCAGCAGGATTAAGGATACAAGACCAATAGATAGATTGTAAACGAAGCAAGATGAATAGAATTTACATGAAAATTTAAAACACGTTGCAATGGTTTTATAAGGCCAACAAATAAGTTTAAAAAAATGTTTTGCATGTTGAATAGTATATAAAAAGTTCCAATAAGGGGTGTAGGACATATAAATTAATATCGAGATCTAGGAGTAAGGGATGACAAGCTTCAGTTTTTTCTCCACCCTTTTATTTTAATCGGAGCGTTCGGGAAGAAAAAACTCCATTGATGTCATTGTTTTTACTAAGCAACTATTCATTTAATTTTTTTAAATACATAATACTTCATTGTATTTGCATAATTATTAAACACCCTTCTGAAATTTTAATAACACTAAAAAAAGGAATGTTTTGTGTATAATTATTTAAAAAATTTTTGTTCTGCTTCAAAAAATAAATAATACGCAAATAAAAATAATCACTTTAGTTTGCATTCTCAATTCTATATAATATCATTAACTTCCAGATCAGAAGAAAATATCGATTCAGTATCAATACATTTTGACTGATAATTAAGAATATAGTTTAAAAATTCATTTATATAAGATGTCAAACTATTCAAGACAGAAAAATATTTTTTAAATACATAAACCTAGCAATTATGCTAAAAAACCTTTACTTTTTCTTTTTTATAAGATAGAATATACAAAAAAGGAAAATTAATAGTCTACCCAAGTTAAATCAAACCAAGTGTAACACCCCAGAAACTCAAATTTTCCTGCACCAGTTGACGGCCCCTTACAATAAAATTCTTAATACTCCTGAATATCTAGATGGATTTCTAAAGTCAGACGACAACCAAATTGTGGCACCCCCTTTCTCTTATTCCTTTAGATTGACATCGTAAATGGAGGAGAAAAAATATACTTTAAAAAAAGCATATCACACTGCCTGACCCCCAAAAGGGAGTATCGTGATAGCTCCACGGCTAGTTGTCTTCCACGAATTTGTAACATAAACAGAGAAGCAGCCAGCCCTGGGAAATAAACTTATGGGGAAATAGACGGCGTAAGGGATCTGCAAGTAGCGATAGGGAACGGTTTTAGCGCTCTAAATTTAAAACATATACCGTTTTATTCCTAAAAAAGGAAGGGGCATGAAAATTCTTCAACATCTAAAAGCTGTCTCAGTCGATAAAAGAAGAGACTTCAAATTTATGGTAATTGCAATAATAATGGAGATCGAATTATGATAATGTATAAGCAATAATAACAAATATAAAAAAATTAAACATTTTTTTTCATTAATATCCTGAAAAAGTTGAAATTATTTAATTTTTTTCATTATAGATCATGGATATAACATTAAAAAGTGAAAGGATTGGGAGCAATAGAAGTATGTAAGAGTTCCAATGATATTTATAAAATATTTTTAATTTGTAATTAATTTTTCATATTTTTTATTATGGTATCTACAATGATTTAATTTGATCATTGTGTAATTTTCAGCATTTCACTTTCTACGATTTTTGTTTTGATCTACATATTTTGATTTGATCCTTTGACCATCAATTTTTTTGAATATTTTTCTCTGCAATTGCGTAGAAAATAACGTAGGGATAATAGCTTCTGTATTAAACAAACCTATTCGATTTTTTTTCCAGTTGTTTTAAACCCCCGTGGCTAAGACATGATAGCCAAATACAACCTACCCTCCAACAACAAAAAACTTTTTTTTATTTAGAACTATTTTAAGTTGGTTTTAAAAGTTAGTGAGATGTATATGTCCCATTGATAGTCGAAGCGTAAAATGTTATTTTCAGCGTATTTCTTAAAATAGTATTATTATCATGTCAGAACGTGATATTGTTTTGGGAATGAGGTTTTCTGGCGTCAACAAAAATTCATAGGCGAAAAAGAGACATTTTAATCCTTAGGCAAAAAATAAAATGTTGCATCGCATTTACAAAAGCTCCGATTAAAAAAAAATAAGTTAGAGACTACAGCAAATAAAATCGAGAAAAATGTCATTTTGAGCACGTAATTATATGAAATGAAATAAATAGGAAAAGCTCAATTTGTTTTAAACAATAAAAGTGAAACAAAGTTTTTCGGACCGTTTTCACTACTAAAGTTATTCATTCAAAGAAACGATTAAAATGAAAAAAGTATAATTTAACTTGCACGAGCACGTGGTGCTTGGCCGTTCAAGAAATGATGTTCTGACGTGATACGTTGAAATAGGCATAGCAGATTCCATTGTAATCTTTATTTCTTTTTGTTTTCGGCTGTATGTCATGGTCTTTTGAAAAACCCTAAAGCGATTTTTAAAAAAATGAATATTGCATTGCTCAGTTTTCTATTAAAGCGATGGTGCTGTTTTCACGTGCTTTCATACAAGTTTTTTCATGTTTTTCGTTATGAGATTCTTTCTTTTTGAGGAATCATTGATTAATCGTAAACCTCATCAAGTCGGTTCCCTACAGCAATAGTAATGAAGATAGAATTGTGTGACATGATACATTGAAATATGCATAGCAGATTTCATTTTAATCTTTATTATATATATGTTCTGATATGAATATATAAAAAATATTCATATTTCTCTAAATATGAATTTAAAAATCAAATGTGCAATACCGCTGACTTTGATTTCTGACCTCAATACAAACTAATTAAAATGTTACCTCACACACACAAAAGTCACGGCTCTGCGGCTTCTTATCAAGCTGAAATCCACAATCACTATTACTCACAACGCGTCACACCCTCGTGAATTTAGAAGAGGCGGAATCCTCACAGAAGAATCTCGAGAACAAGATAACTCTTTCTTTTCGGGCGCTTGCACACACTTAAGCGAAGCAAGAGGTGAGGGGGGATGGATGAAACCTCTGACACGAGGTTGAGGCTTTTGAAAGTTTGTTTCTCGATCATAACTTCGTCCCAGAGAGTCCCACGAGCGCTATCCATCTCGTCTCCTCCAGTACCCCGACATGCAGTTAAGACATCAACGCTGTCACGCCTTTGGCCCGACGCAGATGTCGTCTCATTTTAACGCCGGGCTCTCTCTGGGGGAAATGTGGCTTGGGTCCTATCAGTAACCCTTGGGGCAGAAACCTAATCCGTGGGAAATAAATTCGGTGCGTCGCATTCTTGCGAATGATGGCACTGGACGGGCAATTCCATTTATCTTCTTGACGATTCAATTAAAAAATATGTGTTATGATACGGGGAGGACTGGAGAATGTTAATTTCGGGAAGATGCGGAGGACGAGTCTATTAAATTGATTCGAGAAATCAGATGTAAAAAAAGGGGGGGGGATGGCAGCTGCGGAAAAATGTCCGAAAGATTTATGGGGAGCTTGGACAGCTTTCTTAGCATTGAAATGCGACGGTGCCTTTTCGAGCAAAGTTTTCATTCGGTTAATTAAAATTCCATGCAGCTATTTAATGATTTTTTTCTCCATATGAGAGTGTGTCCTCTCTATTGCAACTTTTGATAACAACCGCAATACAGATACGCTCAGCGATTGCAATGGGGAATACTGATGGAAGAATTAATTAGATATGCTGTAAAAAAGATAAAAATCAATCTCTATGGTTGAATTAATTCCGTGGAAATTGTTTTTAACTGCAATATATATTAATGTTACCATATATTATCAGTTTCCGTCAAACGAAAAGATAGGAGAACAGGATTTAGTATACATACACTTTCATTTCATTTGATAACAGGATATGAATAATAGACATAAATATCTTATTTATCATTGCATTATACCTGAAACCAAACGTAATACCGGTTCCTGGCACAGAGGTACCACATCTTCCTCGTGATCTAGACATCCCGGGTAGAGCATGGTCGTTCTTCTATGTACTATCTGGGAGATGTGTGAATGTGGCCCCCTGTAAAAAGGGGCTATGCAAGTGTGTGTGTGTGTGTGTGTGAGAGAGAGAGAGAGAGAGAGATTGTCATCTTCAAAGGAGCTAGAAGTCAGACTTCTAACCTCGGGTGCTCAGGGGTCTATACCCTCAGAAGCTACTGCATCCCCTCCTTCAATTGTAAAATGGACACATCATCATCTCATCACCAAACGTAATAACATTTCCGGCACATAAGTTTTATTTTCTAACTCTTAAGACTAATACATTTACATACAAGGAAGTTTTAATCTATTATTGAAAACATAAACATCTGGAAAAATCAGAGCAAACTGACCAAGCTGGAGGGACTATGTATTGTCCCTATATTTTCTATATTAATAAATCTAAAAGAAATTGCAGAATGTCTTGACAGTTTTTATTGCATAGGAGTTGACTATTAAGAATAAAAAATAATAAAAGAAAATTATCAAATCAAGTTTTTGTAGGTATTGTTTACAAATTCAATGAAAATTGATAAATACAATATACAAACTCCTTTTAAAACTACAACTGAATGTCACATATTTTGCATATATCAATTTGGTTTTTGTTAATAAGGTAGTAAACAGAGTTATCGTACTTATTAAAATTTGTTTATTTCCATTTATTTATTTATTTTGGTTTCCAGTAAACTTTTAAAAAGTACACTGATTGTATTTTGGATCTACAGTTTCAGATTCCAGAAATATTCTAATAAGAATTTAAGGGGGTCGTTGGACTTGATCATTCAATGTAATTTAACGTTCTAATTGCCTATCCTGTACTTGGACTTGTTTGTCTAACTACCTTTTGCAGTGTAAACAACAGTTTCTTCTCGGAAGTATGATATGAATTTATTTGTAAATGTCCCACGATTTTATTGTTGTTGTTACTTATGGCACTTCACAAGCCTGCTGACAGATTTTCAGTGATTTAAGCCGAATGGGCGGCTCATTTTTCAGTAGCGCCAACTAGGTCCAAGAATACGACTTTGCTACCTCATACTTCACATTCGCTTGCACAACCCCTTTTTACAGGGGGGGGGGGGGCACAGTCACACATCTCACAGAACAACCATGTGCTATCCGGGACTTCCAGAACACGAGGTAGGTGTTCAACCTCTGTGGCAGAAAACCGGCATCCTCGATGTGAATGATGTTACAACTAGTGTTTTTAGCAAGTTTTCAATGCAAAAGGAATAAAGCTATCCGCTAGCGCCCTGGCTCTTCTTTGTGATCTGGGTGTCCCGGGTTCGAGACCCGAATAGGACATAGTTGTTCTGTGTTCTATCTGTGAAGCGTATGAATGTGCCTTCTGTTAAAAAGGGCTGTGCGAGCGAATGTGATAAGTGCTAATGCGATGATGCTACTTCATGCTTCGCATTCGCTAGCATTACCCCTTTTTACAGGGGGCACATTTACACACCTCACAGGAAGAATACAGAAGAACAACCATGTTCGAACCGACACGCCCAGAAAAAGGGGAAGACGCGTTGCTAGTATACCGGCCCCACGATTTTAATGGCATCCATTAAAAAGAAATTATACCAAACATTTGGTTTCGTTTTCCCTGCCATACACATGAATCTGCTAGAATTCTTAAACTAAATGAAAAAAAAAAAAAACGTTTTCCCGAATATTCAAGAAGTGTTGGCGTTGACCTTGAATTACCTGGTCAAAAATTCCACTCTGTCATGATTCCCTCTCGAAGTTAAAATATATCATTAATGGTTACACATGGTTCAGCAAGAGCGATCACTGCCATTTCATGAAACAAATGCGACCAAATATCGAAGCGTATCGAGTTAAGTAATACCATCTTAGAAGGTTTTCCGTCATCTCTTTCTTTCCTTTTTTTTTCTGCGCTTATTTGTCACGCTATGAGTCTGATCACTGTGACCTCTGATGAGCAACTTCCAATCTTCTTTTTCTACCTAAGACTTTTAGAAAGGTTGCAACATTTACAGCCTCCCTTTTCTTTTTTTCCCATTCACCCCCCCCCCCAACACGTAGGTTCCTCAACATCCACGACGGGGTGCTGCCAATCGGATAATGGTATCCGGCTCCTGCAAAGTACGTAACTTACCGGTCATGCCAAAAAAAGTGTAAAATAAAAAAGATATAAAAAAGGGTGAAAGGACTGTTTTCGATTAAGGTTCTCGGCGGGAGTTTTCTCCTCCAACCTCAAAGAGTCAAAGAAAGAACCCTGAAAAACTCAAATAGACTAATGAATTAATCATTTAGCTCAATCAACACACTGTTTTTTCTTTCTTGCATAAATCCCTTTAAAAATGAGTTAAGAGTATTCAAAAATATAATTTATTGCTTAATTATATGCATTATAAGTATTTTTTGCCCGAGTAAATAATGGCATTGTCCCAAAATATCATCTATTTTTGTTAATTAATTCTGTTTATTATCGCCTGATGTTTATTTATTAGAATATAGCCGGTAGAAGTGTTGAGGAAATCAACACTAAAAATCAATCGTTGTTGTTGTGACTAATGGTACTTGCCGTGGACAAGCCCCGCTGATACATCAGTAGATTTTAAGCCGAAGATATACGTCTCTTGTTTTACAAGTAGTGCCATCTGGGGCCAAGAGTACGACTTAGCTACACACATGTCACAACTCTTTTTAGCGGACGGACTACATTCATTCAAATTCATTCATACATTTCAGACCGTAATTTAGACCTGGAACAGAGAACGGTCACCTCTGACCCAGTGCCCCCAGTGATATTACTCTCGATATGAAGGACTTTGCGATCACGAACAGATTTAACGAGCGCCAATCGCCACACACTCGGGGAATGTTTTGGCCGGTGAGCTTCGAACCCGTAACCTAAGGAGTACGAGTCCAACGCTCTACCAACCAGGCCATCCTGGCCTAATCGTTATTTTTAGAAACCTTATCAGCTTCTAATAATACATAGCATGTTTTTATAATTAATATATCACTTTTCAAAAGTTCTAGAAAAATATGAAGAGAGTCAATGATTCACCTTGCTTAGATTTTAAGAGTTTTGAGCATAATAAGTAGTCACGACTTGAGATTGTAAAAATCAAATTTGTATACCCCAGTTCTACTTATACATCGATTTGGTTCTTGTCCAGTTTTAAATCACCTGATTTGCTTCAGAAAACTCTTCTTCTTCCATGTTTGAAACGATTTTTACTATATATGACTACAACTGAAATATGCACAGAATTTTATAAGAAATCCTTTACAAATCTTCTCAGCGTAATTTAGGTAGATTTAGCACCTGCATCATAAAATCCAAAAGTCATAGATTACCCGTATGCTACAACAGTGCTACACAATGCAAGCATATTTGACAAAGTACTAAAAAGATTAAGGTGCATCCACCCAAGTCATAGATTACTTGGTACGTTACTATAGAGCATATTTGCTAAAGTATTGAAAGGATTAAGATGTATCCCTTTTCTTTCTCCCGAAAATTTTATACCCAGGAATTGCAATGGATAAACGGGAAAAAAATCTGCTTTTTTTGTTTAACTGTTTTTGCCACAACATTTCTACAAACATCCAGGCTATATGTTTACCAAAAATTATTTTTCAAACCAATTTTTTAAAGCCGTTTAAATAACAAGCATTTGATACTACTTTTATTCAATTATGTTCTATGAAATTATAATTTTTTTTCATAAAATCAGCATGATCAAATAAAGAAAAATAAATGAATTGGTCGGCTTCTGTGCAAATCAAATTGCTCCAGCAAACAAACAAACAAAAAAAAAAGAACTAACTAAAACCAGAAAAACGTTTAAATGCAAATAAGCACACCACTTTCGAAAGTGTCCTTGAGAAAACGAAATGAATGAAATAAAAAAATGACCTTTGGTTTTTTTCAGACGCTTGATGAGAATGAAAAATTAAGCGTCAGAGAAAATAGCTTCCAAATGATTAATGACGATCTGAAAAACCCTTTTCTACCATACAATTTTTCGTTTTCAGTGTCAAACGGTCCAATTGAGTCGTGGAAACAAAGGGTTTGACATGTACATTATATTATACTTTAAAAATAACATTTATTTTTATTCGATCCAATAATTTTGATAGTAACTAATGTCAGTAGAAGCTACTGTATGTTTCTGAGGACTCCATTCTTGGTGATGGTGAAAAGTTTAGCATACATATTATAGATTACACTTAAAAATAATATTTCCATTTTCGAAAAAGTGAGTTCTTCGAATTGTATTTTTAAGTAAGTTGGCATCTGGGTAGGGGGTATTTATTTTTCGACCTTCGCCTTTAATCTCAATTTTGTTAGTCAATTTTCGGCTAAAAACTTCATATATCATCCCTGGTATATTTATATCTATCTTGCCTATATGGTTACCTCACCACTTAACTATAAATTACCTAAAATTGTCTTGAATGAAAATTCCAAGAAAATTCAATAAGTTCAACATATAAAAATAATCTAAGATTTCTTAAATTGAATTTGAGAATAAATAAAGTGAATTTATGCAACTTCGATGCCATGAAAACACTGATAGAAAAATGACTTGCAACTGTTCTGATTTGAAATTTAAAAAAGTTAAATATTAAGGTATTTATTTTATTAATTTTTTAATGAAAATTTTTTAAAGTTTCATCTTTTACAGCTGCATGTACACTTAGATGCGAATATTAATCTTTTGTACTCCGATGAGTGTTTTTCCCCCAATAATTCAATAGTAACGATAGGAGAAAAAAAATTAAATAATCTAAATAAGTATCAAACCTTTATTTTAGTTTTCTAGTATTTCATAAAGCAATACGCGTATTATACAAAATCCTGCTTATAATAAGCTCGCTTCCAAAATTATGAATGAAATAAATTATTGCTATTTCAGATTAACTAAGGAAAAAGATTAAAAACAATTGCTGATAAATTTTACTGTCCTCATTTTCTTTTTTTCCTTTTTTTTTTTTGTCTCTTTAGATTCCTGTGCTAAATAATGCTCGATTTACTTGCATTACCATACTGGTAAAAGTGGAACAAAACTATAGTTTTTAAAATTTTATTTTCTGGGAAAGCACATGTCTTATTATTGATGAAATGTTGTGGCCATTTTTTTTACCAGAAATCAATTAATTTAAGTAATGATTTGTCCTCACAGTTGCCATAAGTGGCAACAGAGTGATTACTTCAGGACAGTCACGTTCTCTTCTAGCCCCTTGGTCACTGGAAGCAACACCAATAAAAAAAGTGAAATATTTTTATTGAACCATAATTTAAACAGAATTATATTTTCTTCCACCTATGGTACCAACTACTCTTTTGAAATTATTAAGTGTATTGCCTTAATATTAATTTTAACATTAAATAAATGTAAAAAACTTCAAAGAACAAACAAACAAACTAAACGATAATCTTTTGAGAGCGAGATTAATTATTTAAAAGTAAGAAATAGTAACAAACTGGAAGATGACGTCATTTCATAGAAACGACAAACAAAAAATAATTGACAGTAACTTTAATTCAATATTTCAAACAATACTAGCAAAAGAAACCTTAAATGCCATGGGTCAGGTGACTCTCTATCTACTAAAGAAAAAACGAATATTTCTTGCCTACGTTATTTCGGAGACACCAAAACCTTCTAACCAAAACAACATCACGTATGCATTTAAATAACGAAATAACCATGAACAAAGTTTGAACTTCTCTTAGGAGACAAATGTTCATAGCCTCGTCCCTCAATTCAGACTGACTCGTCACAGTTTCCGTCACAAGATGGCACTGCTATTACTGATGATGTGAAGTCAGCGCAATTGTCACTTTCCTAAATTTTATAATTTCCAAAAATGAAATGCAAAATTTGAAAAATACAAACTTACCTTTTTGAGAAGTCCGTTCCTCGTTCCAATGAAAGCAACTATATGATGCGACGTGGTGGTGGCCACTACAGAAGACAGGGTGATGTTTTCGTAGGTGATGACAGGAAACGATGTGAGTGGTAAAGAACCGTTCAGCTTAAGAGATTCCCCGCAGAAGTTGAAAATGTTACCGCCCTTCTGAAACAAAGATAATGTCAAAGATACCATTCGAGAAGCGGCGAACCACTCAGTCATTAACAGCGAGTAAATCTTTTAACAGAAAAAAAAAAGAAAGAAATTCTCTCGGGAATAAAAATATTGTAGTTTGAAATAATCGCAAATATGATAAAACGGTTGAAAACTATTTTTTCGTTCTTTATTAATAATGAACGAAAAGAACGTTACAGAATACAAACATCATTACTCATTAGAATGTTAATAACAGAAAGTTTTAGTCATCAAGTCATTTTAATAATAATGATTGGATCTAGTTACAGACATTAGACTTAAGAGTAGTAAAATAATACTTAGTTATAAAAAGACATTAAAATAACCATTTAGAATAACACAAATTATTGAACAAAACTTTGTTTTACTCTCTGATTTTTAAAAGATTTAAAGAGCAGACAGCTTTTGAATTTCTCAAATTTGTATTAATTTTGAGAAAAAATATTTCATTTATTAATGCAGAATGAAAAGGTTCCATATTTCAATTCATATCATAAATATATTATAGACTATAGAGAAATATTAAAGATAGTTTAGAGAGAGTTATTTTGTAGTCGTAAGTCAAATAATAATAATAATAATAATTTCAAAATTATAAATTCAGATGAGAAGAAGTTAATATTGTTCTGATGATCCCAAGAAACATTTTAAATTCCCATAAACTGCTGGACTGAATTTCTTTTTTCACGTTCCCTTCATAAAAGGAAGATTCATATCTCTCCACAGATTTAATATTAATACTTTAGTAAATTAATAAAATGCAGTAAATTATGCTTATATACATTAATTACTCATTTTCATCAAAACAAATGGGCATTTAGAGAATTAACGCATTTTAAATGAAATTTATAAATATTTGATATCTAAATTCATGATTTTATTTTTGCTGCATTAGTTATAATAGCACATACGAATTTTTCAATATTTTTATTGCGGCTGCTTTATATCGATAGATGAATTTAAACAACTCTAATAATAAATGCTTTAATTTTAGTTAAAATCTTAATGAAAAAAATATAGCTCAGCGGATTAAATATTTTTCATTAAGCTTAGATAATTTGTCAATAATTTGAGAGTTACATTATAAATTTTATTACCGGAAAATAAATCAAAACACTTTACCAATCAACAACTTTATATTCGTTTCAAGAACAAACATTTTTTTAATAGATGCTACTAAACACAACTCTAATAACAACTGCTTTAATTTTAATTAAAATCTTAAAAAATATAGTTCAGCGGATTAAATATTTTTCATTAAGTTTAGATAATTTGCCAATAATTTCAGAGTTACATGATAAACTTTATTACCGGAAACTAAATCAAAACACTTTACCAATCAACAACTTTTTATTCGTTTCAAGAGAAAACATTTTTTGAATAGATGTTACTAAACACAACTCTAATAATAACTGCTTTAATTTTAGTTAAAATCTTAGTGAAAAAAAATAAGGTTCGGCGGATTAAATATTTTTCATTAAGTTCAGATAATTTGAGAGTTATATCATAAACTTTATTACCGGAAATTAAATTAAAACACTCAACCAATCAACAACTTTTTATTCTTTTCCAGAGAAAACATTTTTTTTTTTTTTGAATATATGCTACTAAACAGAACTTCAATAATAACTGCTTTAATTTTAGTTAAATTGTTAATGAAAAAAATATAATTCAGCGGATTAAATATTTTTCAATAAGTTTAGATAATTTACCAATAATGTGAGAGTTACATAATAAAACTTTATTACCGGAAACTAAATCAAAACACTTTACCAATCAACAACTTTTTATTCGTTTCAAGAGAAAACATTTTTTTTTTGAATAGATGCTACTAAGCACACCAGATGGCGTGAGTAGTCCCAGAAGAGCATCTGATGGGATCGATGTCCGTTGAGGTTATCCTTCAAACCGATCGTGAATCGATCTAGGACGTTGAGGGAGTTTTGTCCGTTTCCGTTCAGTCGGAGAGAAAACGAGGTTTTCATAGGGACGTTTGATATTTTTCGTGGCGGCAGATGTGACTGCAATTCCTATTCCGAATCTCTGGAGAACAAGATCGATGGCTGTTTTAACATGAGTAAGGGCAGATAAGCGAAATTATCATTTACAGGCAACGAAACAAAACACGTAAAATGGAAGTATCGAGGATAATTAGGTGGATAAAAATTTACGGAAATTGCTTGAGTAAGGAATTAAAAAATATTTCTAATAAGATCAGCACCGGATTATTAAATAGGCAATGTAGGCAACTCCTTAGAGGCCTTAATGCCTCGATTTTTTTAGGTGTTTTCAGAATAATTTAATTTTACGCTTTTATCGAATTGACAAAGGCCTTCTTTTCGAACTTATTTAAATTAAAATCAAATATTATTAAAATATTATTTTAATACTATTACTAATTAATTACTTTTAATAGTTGGAAAATGATAATAAAAAATATTACAACTTCAAATAACTGTATAGATGATAAAATGTTTGAAAAGCTATATTTTTCAAAAATAATTCAAAAACCTGCTTCTTATTTGTAAATAAAAAAAAATGTTAGAAAATACAAGAAACTTGATCTGTTATAATGTTAATATAAGAATATTTTAATCATCATTTAAATGAAATTTTTTACATTTATATTACATTACTTCATTATTTTTTTAAAAAAAGATTTTTATAATTTTAAAAGGCGATACTATAATCAAATAAGATTAAGAGTTAAAAATTTGTGTCACTTTTATTACTTATTATGCGTAAAATTTAATCTTTTAAATTAAATTTCTCACTTTTTTAAATGGTTGTTTTTAAAGTAGTTTCCAATTTAATGTTTTGTTATTTCATTTTCCAAAATTCAAATTCCGTTTTTCAAAATTTACAGTTTAAAACTCTCTATAGGGTGATTAAATTAAAATTAATTTAAAAACAATAATAATAAAATTTAGCTTTGGAAAAGGGGAGCCCCAAGATTTTGATTGTCAGTGGATTCGTAAAGGACTTTTCCAATAAAAGCTAATTAATATTCTAATGCAAGTAGAGACACTTCTCCTAAGTTTGATTGAGATGAAACCCTTTGAATACAAACATAAAAACAAAATTTATTTAATAAATTTATTTTTAATAAAAATAATAGTTAACTGGCAATACATGACGCAATTTAAAAAAGGGTTAGATAAGTATAGAAAACTAATCCTTTAGTAATCATTTAAGTGATTGCCAAGCTTAAATGCATTACAGGATATGTTTAAATTACTAATTTTTATCTCTAAAAAGAATTTATTCTCATTAAAAAGGCAGCATGATTAGCAATTATTCAATAATTTGTTATTCTCAAAATTAAAAAGTCATACATTATTAAATAAATCGTTAAATTAATCTAAATTCACACTTCCATTCTAAAGAATTCAGACTATATATATATATATATATATATATATATATATATATATATATATAGTGTTGAGTAATATCTTAAAAAAAATATTAAAATAAACGTTTAAGCTAAGTTAAAATCTTAATACAAGAAATATTTCATGGTAAAACAAATCGCCAGTTCCTTATTTGTGTCTGAAATATTAAATTTTTCAGTCATATTGATGGGCATTGATCAGTCATATTGATTATCTTACTTTACAATATCCACAATCCAAAGACTTATCACAAGTTGCATGTGCATAATTCATTAAGCAATGGAATTAAAATGAATCATAGCCCAAATGAAGTCATGGAAATAAACAGAAAATGATTTTATTATTCACACCACCTATTAGAAAAATGATGAAACCTCACATTTGAGGTTAAGTACAGAAAAAAAAAGTGAACAGATTTTTGCGAAGATTTCATAAATCATACAAGACTTGTCTTTGCTCGAAAAGTAGTTGGCGAAACAAAATTGATATTCTTTTCTTGGAACCATGAGTTTGTTAGAAAGCGCATCAGCCAAAGTTTAGTAAACATACTAAGTAATTTTTCAGCTAACAGGATTAGAGTTCCACTGAAAATGGGATTAAGAGATTGTTAGGGGGAAGCCTCTCCGCAAAGCGCCAACTAAGCAAGAATTCGTGTAAGAATTATTGGTTTAAATAGAAAAAGAATTTTAAGTCCGTAAAGTTTTAATGAAAGATATTAAGTGCGTAATGGAAGTCAATTATTTATCGCACTTTCAATAATTATCAAGTAAAAGCTATTTTTAACACCCGCAGTTTTAAACAAGTCTGAATCTTTTTGGTAAGCTAGAAACTTTAAATGTAGTAAAAGCAAAAAGGGCGATTTTGTAAAAAATATTTCATTTTAGTGCACTAAAATATATTTATAAAAGATAATGAATTGAATACATGTATAGTATTGAAATTGTGTGTTTTTTTCATCAATTACTATGTCAAAATTTTTATTTTCTTTTTAAAATAAAACCAATTTTATGAAAATGTATGCATGTGCAATTTGAAATCATAAGGTATTTATTGTTTTAAAAAAATCGATAAGGCGCAAAATACGTGCTTAGATCTCCTAATTCAAAAATACAGACTTTTCAAATGCTGTTTGAAAATTTACAGCACCTACTATATTAACACTTGTTGAATTTTTCAAAAAAAAAATCGGCATTGAATTTAGTCAGATAGGTAAAATTGCTAATCAAAAATTTTGAAATCAAATTGCAGTAAAAGATAATTCTAAGATTTTGTTATTCTGATTGTTAATTCGAATCATTAACTAAATGCAATTTGAAACTACAGAAGTGATCGACTGACTTTACCATATACAACCAACATATTCTATAAAATTTCAAAAAGGTATATCGATTCGAAAACTAATCATAAATTAAACAAAAAATGTATTGATACTCAAATGAAAAAGAAAATGATTTTAAAAAGTTTTCTTGAAAAAGAATCATTAAAAGAAAAGAAAAAAGCATTAAAATATCAACAATATCTAATTCTTAGTTTCATTAACAAGAAGATCAACGAAATTCAAACGAAAACCAATGATAATAAACAAATGGCTCAAAACAGCAAAGACATTCTTCGAAAGATAGCAGAACACAGAAATACGAATTTCCTTTTTCTGAAAACCAACTTGTTTTGGTTTTTTTCGCACATAATGACAATAATTTGAAGGAAAACTTTCTCAAAATGAAGCAAGATACAAAAATAATTGCCCAAACTCGTTTGAATTGATAATAGTTAAACGCCGAAACGTGTGTGAGAGAGAGAGACAGAGAGAGAGAGAGTTCCACAATTTTGACAAGTTCGTTAAGACATACATCCACAAAACTCATACTTCAAAAATTTATGTTCCTTCTCCGTAATAGAGTTAAGAACTCAGAACTCCCAAAAGATTTGTGCGCTTCTGAACTTACGCTAGACAGATGCAATAAAATATGCAACTTAGACCGTAACCGCATAACCGACTGCTTCATGGGTTTTCTGGAAGAGGTGGGAGGATGGAACAACAGAAGGGCAGGATGGAAGTAAGTTCACAACCACCCTACTTTTTTTTTTTTACTATTGCTGTTTCTGCAGAAGTGAGTTACGATATGAAATGTCTTGTTATGGACAGACGGATGCTAGAAGAGGCCTCCCCAATTAAAGATTTTCATCTTCCGAGTCCAATTAGAGGGGTGTCGCAGTTTACGAGCTTCCCCATAAAACTCCGGACGTCTCCATAAATACGAAGAGGAAGATGAGGGCGGTAATTTGGGCTCTTTCATCTGGCGACTGTTTGTTGGGAGAGAGAGGCCGCTTCCATCGCCTAACTAGACTTTTCTAAACGTTTTTTTTCTCTTTCAAATGACAGTTGTAAACACGGCTTCAATGCGAACCGTTTATAATCACGAAATAAGTAATGAGGATGAAGATATAATTATCTGTTGGGTGACTGAAACGAAAACTGTGGTATATCATGTACACATAAACCTCGTTAGAATAATTAGA
>JAOUZG010038069.1:5698509-5720616 GCA_026289955.1 Argiope argentata | reverse complement strand
AATCATAGGTGGAATCGGGATCTATTCGGATTAGTCAGTTTATGGATAATTCGGAAATTTATTTCCATTAACCAGCATCATGCCACTCTGCAGCATAGTCGTCATAAATTAATTAATAGATATCTTTGATACCATGAGGATAAAGAATGCCTTCATAAGTTGGAAAAGTATGATGCGAAAGATAATTTATTGTTTTATTTGGCGATTGTTCGAAGAGAAATAGGCGCCAAACTGACCGCCTTTCCTGGTCTCATTTGTAAGCATTAGACAAGTAGCGATAACAAACATGACGAAAGAATTGTTCTCTAACATTCAAAGATAATAATTATTTACTATGGCATAAAATAGGAAGAAAAACCCTGTTCGATATCAAATTCTCATATAGAAATTTTCTAACTATTTTTCAAATATTCAGTCAGTGGAATAGATATTAAATAAAATTGGAAGAATATCTGAGAAGAATTTGCAATGTCTATATTTGTTTTTTCAGTGGAATATTATAGTGGCTGTAAATACATAGATATTAAATTAAATTGGATGAATGTCTGAGAGGAAGTTGTAATGTCTATGTTCGTTTTTTCAAATAATTAATCAGTAGAATATTATAGTGGCTCTAAATACATAGATATTAAATAAAATTGGATGTATGTCTGAAAAGAAGTTGCAATGTCTATGTTTGTTTTTTCAAATATTTAATCAGTGGAGTATTATAGTGGCTGTAAATACATAGATATTAAATTAAATTGGATGAATGTCTGAGAAGAAGTTGCAATGTCCAAGTTTGTTTTTTCAAATATTTAATCAGTGGAATATTATAGTGGCTGTAAATACATAGATATTAAATAAAATTGGTTCAATATCAGGGAAGAAGTTGCAATGTCTAAATGGTATCGAGGTTAGTTTAAATCACTTAGTTCACGAATCATCAAAAATTCTGTCCAAAAAATATTTTTTGTATTGAAGATATACCAAACAAGGCAAATGTATAAAAAAAGAATAAGAAATGTTATTCATTTGAATCGATCCTGAATTATTATAATTGGAAAATAAAATATTTTAAATGAACGTGATCAGTTATTAAATAAATTTTTTTTTTTATTTCTGCCGAACATTTTTAACATGAGAACGAAATGTCTGAAATTTCCTTTAAAAATAAAGGTTACAGCAAAAACGAATTTACTTTTACAGTTTCTTGTTTTGCCATATAAGGGATTCAAATGACGAAATGCAAAACAGGAAACTTGTAAAAGAAGATAAACGATACTATAAAAAATTAATCAATAGAATAAGTAGTCGATTTATTGATGTATAAAAGTTCAGAAAAAAGTGAGTCGATTCTCAAGTGAATTAAATAAATTCTGATTATTTTTATTTATTTTCAAAATACTCCCTATTTCTAATGTCAGTACTGAGTTAAGAGAATCAATTTATATTTCATCAATATATTTAAAAGCAAATGAAAAGGATATTCAATTCATTAGTAAATTAGAAACAATGACTTTTTCATTGCAGATTTAGCACACAAATAATAATTCATATTGGAAAAATGTTTTTAAGTGTAAATTTCTGAATAAGCTAAATAATATTATTAAATGCTCCTAAATTTAGAGCACTTTAAAAACATTTAAGAAATTATTTTTAAAAAAATACATTATTATTCACAGGCATTCAAAAATAAGACTTCAGAAATACGTAAGCAAAGAAATAAATTAAAGGAAAACAAATCTGAGGGAGAAAAAAAAAGAGTATAAGGTTATAGAATACAACACAGGACAAATTATAGCATAATGAAAAGTTAGAGAAAATCTTGCTTTCAGCAAGTCAAATGCATCCGTCATGCAGTTTTGCTGATTAATTAGAAATACATGCTAGCTTCACTTTCACTGTCATACTTGCAGTTAGTATGTGAAAGCAAGAATTTCGCCATGCTTTCAAGCAATGGTCGCTGAATATAATATTATTGAATTAGAAATAACATATATTAATATAATTAGACCTTATTAATAAATATTCTTTTTATGAAAACGTAACTATAATGTATAGGGAATCAAAATGTAATTTTTTTTCATTATTATTATATTTTAAATAAGGAATATCTCAAATTGTAAAATTATTATTTTCAGATTATATCTAATTTTTTAAATTTTTTACATTGTTATTTTTTAATTTAATTGAACTGTTAAATTTTACAGATATCATATGCTTATACTGAACTATTATATTCATTATAATTTAATTGATAGAGTGATTTATTATTATGAAAAAATGATAAATGCTACTAAAAAGCATTGTTAAAATTTCTAATAAAAGCATATATCAGTGAAAAGGAGCAGAATTTGCGATAAGAATTAAAATTTATATTACTTGCCACTACAAGTGTCTTCCATTTGTATTTAAAGCTAATAATATGCATAATTAATTTTGCAAAAAAAATGTTTTTCAAAATATTTTCTCAAATTAATAATAAAACAAAACGAGTTCTCAATTTACGTACCATTGCTTGAATGCCAGGTAAAACAAAACATAAAAAACAAACAAAAACGGAACCAAAAAGGGATACCTGTGAGTTAAGCAAGTTGGAAAGAATGGCTTCACGTACCCCTGGTTCAGGGCATTCCTGTATACTTCCAGCAATGTAGTCCATGTCACGGGATGAAACACTGCCATTGTAGCACAGGTGAATGTTTTCCGTGAATCGCTGCTCCACATCGGCGAGGGAGAAGACACACACAGCAGAGCGCCCTGAACTATGAACTGTGTGATCTCGGCTAGCTGCAAACACTCCGACCAATAAATCCGCCGGTTCTGCCCGCACAATGTGCGCATCTTGCAAAAGGTTGTAATCGCGACCATCAGGACCCAGACACTGTAAAGTGGTTTCTACATAAGAATCATAACGTGCATCGGAGACGCAAATGCGAGCCAGTCGCGATATATACCCTCCTTCTTCCATCGATCGAAGGTGCGAACGTCGCTGAAGGGTTGCAAAGTATACATAATCTCCAGAATGAAAACCATACACGTAGTTCACCAGATAGTAATCTCTGACCTGTGAACTTATATCTACCCGCAAGATTTCTGAAAAAGATTTCTCGATAATACCAAATAATCGCTGGTCATCCTCCAGGTGACGACTACAAATTGCAGGGACCATATCCCGGTAAGGACCTAGTTTGCTGTTGGTTGTGGCCACATATAGGACGCGAGACGGATACCCCATATAACGGGCAGGTCCAACAAAAGCCACTGTTGAACTCGTCTCATCATTGGCAGCCACTGGCAAAGGTATTAGTTCGTCAGCAACTGCTATATCCTCAAGCTCGCGACGTTGGCAAGAACCCTGGTAAACGCTTCCGCAGACAAGGAGACGACGAGATACCTCGTCAACCACTAGAATTTTATTGACATTATCCACCAACGACACTTGCTGCTCCGAGCATGCACCTGGAAAGCACTGAATATTGTCTTCGACAGGTCCTGTCTGAACAGCTCGATCCAATTCTAGTCCCGAACTCAGTTGAAACAACCAGTTCGTGGCTCCAACATACACCCTTCCGGACAAGCTATCCACTGCCACATGCTGAAAAACCACAGTTTCATTTGGGGTGGTGTAGGATGCGACTATGACACCACTGGCTTGAGTTGCAGACCATGACAGGCAGAGGACGGACCAGAAAATGCACCACCACCATCGATTGCTAATCCATCTCTGTAGAGGAATTTTCCGCCGGCCGTCGGCCCACGTCCGGCGGTAGAGGAAGCTCATTTTCTTTTCAGCCTTGTCCTGCCACTTTTAACCGCATCTCATGCATAACCTGCATACAAAAAGATCAAAACATTACATTCAAAATCATCATCAATACCATAAAATAATACTTTCAAAAAGCAAATCTTCAGATTGCAAATATGTTATTAACTAAAAAGATTTTACTTGTAATGATTAAAAGATTTAAAAAATAAACTAACAAGGAACAAATATGAAACTTATGTAAAAGCAGTGCATAAAGTTGTAAAGAATTGGACTTGGTATTGGTCCAAACAGCCGATAGATGTCAGCACAGTATTTACATGAATAATATGATTGACATTCCGGGAGCACAAGAAATTGAGCGTCGTCGGCGAGTGTTAATGTGATGTTGTGTTGTGTTTGGTGTGTTAAGAAGGAGAGACATGGATGCCCAGGGCCTGACTAAGGCAGGGGCATACGGGGTAGTTGACCCGGGGCCCCACATAAGTGAGGGCCCCTAAATTAAATAGAAATTTTATTTTACGTTTCCTTCTTTAACGAATGTCCTTCAGTACTAAAGTAGTGAAGCAAGGGGGGGGGGGACAAAAGAAGTTTTTGCTCCATCCTCCAACTAGGCTAAGTAGAGCACTGTGGTGCCTGGTGGACGTTAGATTATAAATGTTGTTATGCATAAATTTTCTCATTGTTTTATGTTGTGTGTTTGTCAGATTGTGATTGTTATAAATAAACAAATTTAAAAGACAAATTTGGAATAATGACTCCGCTAAATTCTGATGAAATCACAAGGTACATATCCTACCCAAAATACCACAAAATAATATTTTCTAAAGCAGATCATGAGGTTGCAAATATATGATTGTATATTTTTTTAAAATATATCCTTCCTTGCAATGATGAATTAGAAAAAACAAACCTACAAGGAGTAACAACATGTAACTTATGTAAAAGCCCTACATAAGGTACATATTCTGCTCATTCTTTGTGTATTATATAAATCTAACCTATTTTTCTTTTCTTTCAAAGTAAAATGCACAATGCATCATCATGTCTCGAATATTTGAACAATACGCATTTTTAAAGAGAAATTAGTCATCACATGTATTCTACAGAAGCAAAAAAAAAAAAGTTTCTCCAGTGGTCTGAAAACCAAGGAGCTATGCAAGGATAAGCCAGATAATTGGTCATTGGGACAGAGAGAAGAAATGAAATTCTGGGTCGTTCTCTTAAAAAATGGTATTAAGAATACAGGCATATACCCAAATACAAATTATACATGTAATAATATCAATGATACTTTCTTTTCTCAAAACTGCATAATTCGACAAATTTGAGGATAAACTGATATCATCAATATAAATCAACCGAAAAGATACCACTTTCTGATATATATTATCTTATTCATACCATCGTATGTGACAAACTTGATATCTGAAATGTGAACAGAAGGAATGGACTAACTAGAGCAACGTATATACTCACATTTCCTATAATGAAAATTGAAAATTATATACCATGGCTTGGCAATTCTTTAATCCCCGCATGGGATACTGTTTCCATCTCGTGCAATCAAAGAGTATACAGACTTGATAATATGCATATGCCACTCTTTGCATTAAATATAAAGTCAAATTATACCATTTTACAGAGGGGAAACCGAGCTGGTGCCTCCATTACGAGGCACACTACTGCTGGCAAAGAAAGATATTGCCCAAAGATAATGTTCTCGGAGGTAACAATTCACACGGGACGACTCCAGGGAAGACGAGAGTAGGGAGCCAAGGTTGGCTGTGAGGGTGGGTCCAAAACAACGCTTAATGGCAATTAACAAAATTAGGCTCTCACTTTGGAAAAAGTCCGTCTATCTGGTGGCAGGTCAACACCTCCGGCACTCCCCTAATTGCATAGCATGCTTCTTAACGGGGTAGAAATGCGATTAACAACGCGGAGGAATTAATCGAGTTATGCCAAAAGCGCACATTCCCCACTCTCTTGACTTTCCAACCGTGCATCAGTCTTGAGGAGAGGGTGTAGGAAGACCCCGGCACGGTGGTTCCAACATTCCTCGGGAATAAGAATTGCATTTTGGGTGAAGTAAAACAAGTGGAAAATGGTAACCATGCAGAAGGTCTTTCTACTTAAAAGACTATGCAGAGGAAAGAGGAATATAATGAAATTATACGAGTCGCCAGACACAAAAGTCGCACTAATTTCATACAACATTCATACACAACCGCATAAAAGAAGTGCATGAGATCGCATGTATGATCTTCACCCAGTAAAAAAAAATTGAAGCTCTCGAGGCATGTTGTTACGAGAAGTTAAAGTAAAGACACCTTCCTACTTTGAAATGTAAATTTAATAAAGAAATGAGGTAAAAAAGTTTGTAAAAACTTTCTCGCATATAAAGACAATAAATACACACTAATATAAAAAATATATATAAATCTTGATTTCTGTTTCCAACTTGAAACGAGAAATAGCCTTGAAGAAAACTCAAGGGTATCGTAAAATATCTCTTGTATTAAATTAAATATGGCATTGGATTCATTAAATATTTTATGATGCCGACTAAAAGATTAAAATAAATATAATAATGAAATAAATATAAAGCCTCTTGATTGTGTTTTTTCAATGTTACACAGTATATGAATACGTGTTTAGAAAGCTGAGGATTCTCTTTTCTCTTTTAACAATATATAATTTTTATTTTCTCCTTGTAATATAATATAATCAAATTTCTATAAACATGTGCAATTTTTATCTGGATTTTAGAAGAAATTCCAACTACACATCAAAATAAATGGAATGGAAAGGTATTTTTGTCTTCTATATAAATACTCGCTTTTACATATACCAATTCTGCCTGAAATTACACAAGTTTCACTGATAACAGGTTTAGTTATGTCAAATAATAACACCTGATACAGCAACTTAATCTCTGGATTATCCTAATCCATATTAAGTTAGACACATTGAAGTTGCTTCCAAAAATTTTATATGCGTCAATCTATTGTAGATGACGTATTCGATTAGATGAAACTTAAGATTTTCGGGATATGTATCATATGCTTGAAAACTCAAAACACTAAGGATTCTACATTAAAGTACTTGTTTCCTATATATGAGCAGTAAAACACAAGAAAGCAAAGTTATGCTCTTCTATCCGAAGCGATATCGAAAGTAAACACGCAGCAGATGCAGTATAGGCGACGAAGTTAAGCTGTCTCTTACGGGTCGACGCTATCTCCTCCTCCAAACGAAGACGCCAAGGAGAGAAATATATTTCACGAGAACGAGGTGGGGGGGATGACCGAAAAGGATACGGCTGACTATTTTCTTTTCTAAGCCCATATTCACTTTCTACAAGAGTAAAATATCCTAAACAATGCGTCGTATTTTATGTCCGCAGCGTTTATTTCAAACTTTCTGAACATTTGGACTGAAAACTACTTTTAGAAATATTTCGAATGGTTCAGAAAAAAAAAGTTTGTCTTTTTCGAATAATACCTATCATTTACAAAAACCAGAAATCGAACAGAAAAAAAAAATACATATTTTTTTCCCAATACACATATAAAAATATCTTCAAATATCTCTCTCTTTCAAATCTTGATGGTCAAGCGTACTAAAATTGAAAGAAAACTTGCAAAGTCAGGGATATCTTACTCATTTCGATTAAGTCCATTCAGTCTTATATACTCTATTAGTCGAAGTAGGAAAACTAAAATAACACAAGAGTATGTTTTCTGTATAAGCATTGCCTATGAATAAACGGATGACCACAGGCTTCTAGTAAATGGTGCAAAAACAAAAATATTCTTTTTCTTTTATCAAACAGGATAGATAGAGTCCACGGAAATTGAGGCGAGGAAAAGCAGGTTTTATTGTTTTAGACGTTCCGATCTCATATGAAAGATGCATTTATGGAAATGGATTTTTGATCGAATCTGTTATCCATCCAGAATAGAAAATTGAATGCACACAATGATGTTCCAAGGAAATAAAAAGTTAAGACCCAAGAATAGTTTCCAAGGTCTTTATACTAGTATGTATTTTATTAACATATTTCCTACAAGAAGCGAGAACTTAGATTTTTTTGTTAAAGGATCATGCCAATAAATCTTTTAAATTGCCTTTTAGAAAAAGAAAGTGAGACATCATCACAGTATTAAAATATTTTCAATTCATTTTTGTTAACTTTAAAGTATTAGTTTCTTTCGGAAATACAATTTCCATTTGTAATTTTAAAAAAACTTAAAATGTCACTCTCATTTCTAAATTACTGGTGTCAATTTTTTTTTCAATGTCACTATATTAATGCCAATTTAATAATCATACTAATTTTCCTAAATTTTATCAATTACTTAAAAATGTTTTTTTTTTCTGTCTAATTTTCAACAACAGATTATAGCGTTTACGGAAATTGAAATCTTTCTAGTGTCGAACTAAGTAAAATTTTGTTTGATCTCCTATTTTTAAAGAAATATTATTTAGTGATTTATTTATTGAAATTGATTTAAATAAATAAATATTTATTTATTTAAATAATAATATTTTTTTATTCAAATTGAAATTTATTTTAAATGAAATAAAACTGAAATTCGTGGAATAAAAATTCTGATGAATAAATTCCTTTCACTTGCCTTGTTAAATTATTGAAGAAATACTTTAAAAATAATAGAATAAAGTAAAAAAAATATTCCATCTTTTACCATTAAAATTATTTTTGGATTTTGCCGGAAATTAATCGATTAACACAATTGTTGGCAACGTTATTGCCAAGGGTGGCCAAGGGACAATCGCCGTTTGGTTATTTTAGAGAGCGTGGGAATCAAATGATCAACAAAATAGTCGGGTCTTTGAAATATCTGCAGCATTGCTAGTCACACGTTCTATGCTTTATTTCACTATGTAAAGAGACCAATGTAGTTATCAATTAGTTCATCAGTGCCATTAAAGAAACTGGTGACCGCTTATCGAAGATATATAAATAAACTTCTTTAACAAGTAATATAAAAAAAAGTTCCTACACTAAATTTTTTTAATCCTTCAAGAAGAATTTATTTTTCCTAACCCTAAAATTTTCCTAATATTCAAATATTAGGAAAAATTTAGGGTTAGGAAATATTTTATATTAGTTACTTTTTATTAAATAATTACAATAGTTTTTTTCGTGTTCCGCTTTACAACGGGAGGAGGGGGTGCAGCAGCTTCTGAGGGTGTGGACCCCTGAACACCCGAATACCGATCAACTTTGAGCCCCCATGGTATAACTCTTTACATGGAGAACTTTGAGACCAGGAGAGAACAAAGGATGTGAATCCAACGCCCTATCAACCTGCCTATCTTGACTTAACGATTACAACTACTATAAAAAACTACTATAAAGGCGAAAAAATAAGTTTTTGATTAATTAATAAAAATTAATGAATTAATATTTGAAAAAACTGCATTAACATCAAATGTCATCTCTGCAAGTTTAAAAAGAATTTACTTGAACTTGAGAGGATGGACAAAGTATTTAATTAAGAATTGAAAATTTGAACAAGATATATAGGGAGAAGGTGAACTAATAGTAGGAATTGAAAAAGTACACCATATAATAAATATGTTACATATACTATGTGTGATAAATATGCTATATATAATCCCAGAACAAGCCTTTAAAATTAATAGTCATTTGTCTGATATAATTCAGCGACTAAGTGATTTATATAAATGATGATCAATGCACAAGCAATTAAGGAAATATTGCAATTCTGAAGATAAGAAAAGATTGAATTTTTATCTTCACAAATCTATTAGAAGCATATAAAGAAATAGAAACCGAACCGATTCATTACCTGTTTTAGCGAAACAGTTCCTCTGCCTCTACGGTTTCCAACCAACCATCAATAGGTCCCATTGTCTGAAGAACTACAATAACTATCAAGTGGATACGTCCGTGAGATCGCGCTAAATCCAAACATTTGGAAACGGAAGAAATCTCTGCGATCGTTGTTTTCTGAAGCACCGATGGCGAGAGCCGGTGGAATTATTCCAAGTATTTACGTAAACGGAGATAAAAAAAAAAGTTCTTGCGGAATATTCCATTGCTATCGCAAGGAGAAGACCCAATCCAAGGGCCCCCTCCATCAGCGAAACCTGTTCCGCTAGGGTTTCTATTATCGAATCCACTCGCGAGATAAGAGTTGGGTCCTTTAACGGCGTAATAAATCGCACCCGATGTCCTATAACTGTTCTCTCGATTAGGCGACCACCCATCAAATAAAAAAATAAAAAAAGCCCTGCCTTTACGATTGCGTTTCGGGTTTCCACCTGCACTGGGCTTTCCATGGGGTCGCCATTCCCGAACTCATTGATTTTGCAGACAAGTGGTAGAATGGGGGGAATAAATACTGACAATGATGGAACGCAAAAACGACAGTTCTAAATCAAGGCAGGGAAGATTATCTTTTATACTGGTCATAAAGGTGATAAAAATAATAGTAGGTGGATGTGTACTTACTCAATGGAGGTAGAATTACCTGGTAAGGCGAGATAACACTCACCTATGTGTAATGGTAGAAATTGATAAAAGGTGTCGAGAATACCGCGAATAGCCGCTTTCTTTCAGCTTATATCTATAGAATATATTATATACGGCATCATATATGATGGCGTATAATATTATTTTATGACATCATATATGATGGTATAAAATAATATTATTAATAATAACAAGTAATTTAAGAAATCCAAGAACTACTTCGCTATAAGATTGATAAAATATCCTAAAAACAGTTCTCTACTGTTCGACAACGAATTGTAAATCCATCCGCGCTATTGCGCATGCGTTAGGATGGGTTTAATTAGTCAAAATAGGGGTGAAAAGAAAGAAGAAAGGAGATGTTTATACTCAACAATGGAGACTCGCACTTTTATGAGGCATATAATAATATTATTAATAATAACAAGTAATTTAAGAAATCCAAGAACTACTTCGCTATAAGATTGATAAAATATCCTAAAAACAGTTCTCTACTGTTGGACAACGAATTGTAAATCCATCCGTGCTATTGTGCATGCGTTAGGACGGGTTTAATTAATCAAAATAGGGGTGAAAAGAAAGAAGAAAGGAGGAGATGTTTATACTCAACAATGGAGACTCGCACTTTTATGAGGCATATAATAATATTATTATTAATAACAAGTAATTTAAGAAATCCAAGAACTACTTTGCTACAAGGTTTCGATAAAATATCCTTAAAACAGTTCTCTACTGTTCGACAACGGATTGTAAAACCATCTGCGCTATTGCGCATGCGTTAGGACGGGTTTAATTAGTCAAAATAGGGGTGAAAAGAAAGAAGAAAGGAGGGAATGTTCATACTTAACAATGTAAACTCGCGGTTTTATGAGACAAACATTGCAGATAATTAACAATACTGAAGGTAAAGTTATCAATGCATAGTAAAATATTTCAGAGCAATTTTTTATTTAATGTAAAAGCCATAAACATTAAATTATGAAGAATAAGTGAAAAATTTCTCTTCTTAAAATTTGGAATTTACATTTTTACAAAATAATAATGATGATAATTTTTTGACAATATTTTGAGATTAACAACATAGGATAATCCAGTGTTTAATCTAGTCAATACATTTTATTTCATTTAAGGAATTGCTGTAAATATGGGGCCTCTTAAACATATTAGCTTTAAAATACATGATATTTTATATATTTTGATATTTAAAAAAACAATAATAATAATTTTTATTTAAAAATATAATTACGTTAAAAATTTAACACGAAATTATTACTAAAATTTGTTTCGCATCACTCCTGAAAGGTTTTTTTTTTTTTTTTTTTTTTTTTTTTTTTTTTTGCCATTTAAATTAGATATATCAATACGAAATTTTGAGTTAAAATAAAATGCAGTCAGAAATGATACAGAACTTACAGACAAATGAAAAAATAAATAAAAAGTATCTAATGGGAGAAATCCAAGGTCAAAAGTTAATATCGGAAATGAGCTCATCTTTCTGCGTCTCACCCCTTAATGAGATGGAATCGTCGAAATCTGGTAGTCTCACAATCCGCTGACGAACAGTATCAGTTTTCAATGCTTTATAATATCTAATAATTTATTAATAACTAATTCAATTTATGCTGTTTACTATGTAGACATTTTATAAGAGATTAATGTATATTATAGAAATTACTTATGTTTAAAACGGCTTTACTTAATGTTTTAAGCGTTCAAAATCCCACGGTGGGGTTTCTAATCTTATTTAGTTTAGTTTGAATTTAGGAACATCTATGAATAAAGAACTCATCATATAACATGTCTGGTAGTAGTCTGACTTAATATGGAGGATTTTTGAAAAGAACTAGCTGACATATATGTTCGCTCGAAAAGAACTATGAGTTACAATCACAAGAACGGCAACACTCATCAAAAGCACATATCAACTTGCAAGTTTTCAAATAATGTTATTTAAGAGCTAAATCAGAGGATAAAAAGTTACACTTTCCTTCTGCTAATTTATATTCTTTTAGTTTGCTTTCAACTATTAAGCTACTTAACGCTGAGCTTTACTAATATTTAATGGTGGAAATAATTCAATGCATCGATTATATGAAGAAGTTGTTATATGAAAACGAGCCAAACTGTAATTTATTAAGAAAGGAGGCGGTACAAATTTTGCATTTGAAACAGTTTTGAGATGAAAATCACATTTTACGACAGATTCAAATAATTATGTCATTGGTACTATCACAATTTAATACTCCGAAAAACTTAAGTGAAAAGAATTATCAACTTTTCAACAAAACTCAATAATAACTATTCACCAAGTGATAAAATTACATTGCCAAGTTTCCGCCATTAAAGTCGAAATCAGAATGCCATTAAGGAATAAGTTTGAAAATATTGAATTTGTATACCTAGAGAACCAAAAATCTTCTTACTATTCTGTTTCACATAATGGCTTTTCAATTGAAATCGAATCGCTTTCAAACAGAAGATATTGAAATATTTACAAATTCAATGCCACGGCAACATTTGCAAAGCGAGAATAGCAGCAGAACATTCATGCGATTATAGAAATAATTCATTCAAATGCGAATTGAAAAGGATGGAATAAATTACGCAACGGCTACACTGCGAATCATGAAAGCGGTTTTCGGAAATACCTAAATTAAACTAAGTATACATTATTCAGTGAAACACAAACGTAGATTTATTTTTATTGAAATTGGGTTGCTTTTAGTGTATTAAACAAACATGGGTATATCAGTTATCAATTTGAATTCGAAATGATAACAAGCGGTGTTTTCTTGAAATTAGAGTTTTCAAAAATGATGAAAATCGTACCAATAGCTATCGTTAATCGGGTATTTGCTTTTCTCTTACGAACAGAAATATAAAATTATAATAAACCAAATAGTTCTTTTAAATGTAAGAATAAATTAAACAAGATAATAAAGTAAAGTAATCTTCTAAAAATTTGTAGATTATAGTTTTTTTTTATTTAAAAAATGTATACATAAAAGATTTTACAGTCTCTTTAAGTATATTAATGAAAACAAATATAAAGGACAGATTATTAAATATTAATTATAAATGCAATTAAATTATAATAGGTAGAAATAATGAATATAATTAAAAACTTCTTTTATTGTTTGAAAGAAATTTAAATTATTTAATTTTAAAACTAAGTACTAATGAGGAATTTTTGCATAATTCATTTTTAGAATTAAGCACTAATGAGGAATTTTTGCATAATTCATTTTTAAAACTAAGTACTAATGAGGGATTTTTGCATAATTTACTTTTAAAATTAAGCACTAAGAGGAATTTTTGCATAATTTATTTTTGAAACTAAGCATTAATGAGGAATTTTTGCAAAAATTATTTTTAAAACTAAGCACTAATGAGGAAATTTTGCGCAATTCATTTTTAAAACCAAGCACTAATGAGGAATTTTTGCAAAAATTATTTTTAAAACTAAGCACTAATGAGGAAAAAAGATTACAAAACAGGCAAGAGAAATATATTCTAACGCTGAAAAATGGAATTGCTCTATTTAATAAACAAAGCAATAAAAATACAGAAATTTTTATCTAAATAATCGATTAATTCAAATAAATATTTTCCATTTTTTTATTTCAATTTTGTTTTGTAGTAATATTCAAACATTAAGTAGCTCGGAAAGTTTTCATTCTCCGAAAAATCGCTGTAAGGACCAGAATTAGTTTTATCAGTTTATGGAATTAAATATTTTTTGGAAGGTGGTGCTTTTGGCAATATTTGCAACTCAAACACGGATTTAATTTTGTCTATTATAGTTTAACATGGAGATAAGGAAATATTTTAACATTTGTGCATTTTTGTTGCTGAAAAAGCAAGAACATTTTCATGGCGTGAAAAAAACGATCTTCTTTTTACCAAGAATAATGAATACATAAATGATTATGAAATTCAGAATGCCAATTTTCATTGCGAATAAACACTGTGCTACCACACGTTGAATACCAGACTTGGTTTACGAACATCTAACACAACTTCGTTTCGGCAATTGCCTTTCCCATAAATTAAGAGAAAACTTTAAATGAACCATGTGTCCAAGTGGAGGTTATTGTTCAGATACAACTATAGAGATTCATATATGAAACGGATAATAATGGGCTCAAAGAAACGGGTAATCTAATACAACGGTGAGCAAAAATGGCCATGGTGTAATTCTGATGTACTATCACAAAGGCCAATTTCACTTCGAAGAGAATTATATTCTCTTGCAGGTGGGACTAGAAGCGCATTGTTTATCACCAACTGCTGTGGCCTAGCCAAACAGTTAATTGAGTTAAATACAGTAGCCAGCTGGACAATTTGAAGCAAGCCATTGACCAGAAGTACTCAGAACTGGGCAATCAGAAAAGGGACGGGAGGGGAGGGGTCTTTCACTACGCTAACGCCAGGTCACAAATATCTTTGGTCATCCGGCGGAAAATGTTGGAGTTAGATGGATGTCTCACACCACTCTTCATGATATCCTGATTTGGCACGTTCGGAGCACCATTTATTTCGCTCTTAGCAAAATGTCTAAATGGGTGTAGAGAATGTAAACAGCAAATGAAGTAGTTTTTTTTAAATCTCTGCAGATCTCTAGAGAATGTAAATAGCAATTGAAGCAGTTTCTTTAATTTCTGCAGATCTCTAGTGAATGTAAATTGTAATTGGAGTGATTGTTTAAATATTTGCAGATCTCTAGAGAATATAAACTGCAATTGAAGCAGGCTTTTTTTTATCTCTGCAGATACTTAGAGAATGAAAACTGCAACTGAAGTATATTTTTAAATCTCTGCAGATCTCTAGTGAATGTAAACAGCAATAGGAGCAGTTTTTTTTAAAGATAATAATGAACTTCCCTCGAGAATAACGGTGTGAAATTTTCCGAAAAATTTCAAATTGTTATAAACTAAAATGGTACATAAATTTTTGGAACAATAACATTATAATTTTAAAAAAATCTTTATTAGATTTAACCCGGAAAATTGATAAAGACTTCAAAAAGCCAAATAATATAATAAATTTCCCGCGCCATCAAATATAATCTGAACTAGGATAAATTCTGATCTGATACGTAAGAGAAAATAAATTGTATTAGAAAACATTATTGAGAGACTAATTGTGCCATTTTGGAAGAAAGAAAGAAAAACATAAATTAAGTTATTGAAATTCATGTAAATGTTCAATCTTTTCAACCACATAAAATGTATATAATTGTAGGGGAAACAAAATTTCAATTATCTAACAAATTTTAACACTATAAGTATATATATCGTCAAAAATAAATAACCTTATTTCACATATACTTTTATGACATACGCAATTCAAAAATTATTCAGTATATCTAATTATATTTGAATAAAGCCTTGTTTTCATTTTTTTTTCTGTCTTAGCATGCATTAAAAGTGCTATTCCGTTGAAATATATTTGTGAAAATGGTTTTACATACCATACTTTATTAGTTAAAATGCGAAAATTAGTACCTCCTTTAATCTTGCGCTTACTCTCAATAAAATATGAATCTATTTTTTAAAAGCAGCATTCAAGTATTTTTAAAAAGTTTTTTTGGTAAATTTTATCTTTTTTTTTCTTCTTCTTCGTCATTTTTTTTTTTTTAGCTGAAAAAGAAAGAGTGAGGATGATTCGAACTTCAAGGAAAGTAATTTATTCTCAGATAATTGGCACTTCGTGTAACTACAACTTCACTCGGCAAATAGTTGACTTAAGTTCCTTCATATAAATCGGCACATACGCTGAATATAAAATACTTCACAAATTCACTAATGCCACTCTATATTCAAAAGGTAGGAGAGCACCGAAAATAAGTAAGTCAAAAAAATATGTATGTATCCAACAACGTCGCAACCACAGTTACCACAGCGATAAGATGGAGGGAGGTTAATCAAGGTAGAGCGTGGCACTTAACATTTTAGAAGTCTTATCTAATTTATGGGTATGATGCTGCTCGGAGATAAGACGTTGTTCTTCCCCGTTAAAATGTCCTTCCTGCCATTTAGATGTTATGTTCAACACGGACAGTGTCTGAAGGCATGCAGGTACGATTGAGATACCTCCTGTCACGGTGGTGGGAGTTCTGTCAGGGCAGAGTGAAAAAAGTTCTTATCTGCGAATGTGACCCCGAGAAGGACCCGACTGAGAGAAAGAAACATTTTCTAGCGCTTCTAAGAAAATAAAAAGATAATTCAGTTAGCTTAATGTATTTTTTTGACTTCTTAGATCAATCTGGCAGGTATTTTTTCTAGGAGCAGGACGGTATGTCCCGCCACCTCCCTGTCTTAGACAAATTGTGATTGTTATTTTTATCTGTATGTTTAACTGTCTAGCAAACTCGGATTTTCTAGCGTGTTAAGAAGTATATTATATATTTGGGGGAGAAAAAAAGAAAATAGGGCTTGGTTTAAACCTGTCTTCCAATAAAAAAAAATTAAACACCGACTACAGCGATTCACATAGGATATATTCAAAAGTCGATAATCTACGCGAAATTACAACAATATTAATATCGTGACTGAAATAAGTTTAGTTCCCGATTTAGTATATTTTGTTGTTCGAAAGTCTTTCTTTAATAAAGTTATTGGGAAAAAGATGTAAAAATATTCAACTCAATACTCAAAAATACTAAACTTGTCTACCAATAAAAATAAAACGCCGACTACAACGCTGCACATAGAATATATTCAAAAGTCGATAATCTACGCAAAATTACAATAATATTAATATCGTGACTGAACTACGTTTAGTTTCCGATTTAGTACGATTATTTAGTTTCCGATTTAGAAAGCCTTTCTTGATAAAGAAATTGGGTAAAAGATGTAAAAATACTCAACTCAGTACTCAAATATACTAAACCTGTCTTCCAATAAAAATAAAATGCCGACTACAGCGCTTCACATAGAATATATTCAAAAGTCGATAATCTACGCGAAATTACAATAATATTAATATCGTGACTGAAATAAGTTTAGTTTCCGATTTAGTATATTTTGACATTCGAAAGTCTTTCTTGAAAAAGTAATTGGGTAAAAGATGTAAAACTACTCAAGTGGATTTTGGATAATTTAAATTCATCATGTTTGTTTTAAAATCTTTTAAGCTTTCTATTAATTTAATAATAAAATAATGCCTGCAATTTTTTTAATGCAATATATAATAAACGTTCCATATTTTTGAAAAAAAATTATTTCTCTAGATGGTACATAACATCTTCAGTGATTGTTAGCAAATAATTTTAAATATTCTTAATTTGCTCAAGACCTTAAAATGCGCATAGTAAAAAAAATTCCTAAATATACACATTTCCACAAAGAATTTTAAAGAAACTAGATATTATTTGTATATTAGTTAATAGATGACAGTAAATGTTAATAATACAAATTACTTCTTTATTCATTAAATTTGTTATTATTTTAGTAATCAAAATTACTTATTGGCTATTTAATGGTTACGTGGAAATTTTCAATTACTCTTCAATGTAAAAAAATAATAATGCTTTTTTAGAGGGAAAGATAGTCGTTTCCATTTGTTTTGTTTCGTTTAGATCAGTTTTTCCCCCTAATTCAACTCTTTCATTTAATCAAATTTTATTATGTTCTCATCTGCTTCAAACCATAACTACATTAATAAATCCTCTCTCTTCCTGATAACTTTCATAAAATTATACTGAAAGGTCTATTTCAGCTTAAGTATAATGCACTACGGATCGGATTTTGCTAAAAATAAATCAAAGAGGATTCTAACCTATAGTCTAAAACATGGCAGCATCACATTGTTTAACACTTTATTAATCTAACTTTAATATTTTAGTTTTTTTTTTAATTTCTCAACAGCAATAATAAATTTCACACTTAAAAACATTTTTAATATCATTGAACGTTAGTGATTATACATCTAGTAACTATGAAACAACGAAACGTACTGGAGCAAAAATCACATAAAAATTATTTTAAGAACTTATATTGAAACTGAAAAAACAAATGTACAATAAAAAAAAACTGATGTCAATATAGAGCTTATGTTTTAAATTTCAAACACACCTAAAAATGACATTTGTGCAGTAATATACTAAAAAATTATGGCGGAAAAATATCTTAAGCGAAATCGTTCAACAAAAGAAGTATTTACTTACGCAATAACAATGCCATGTTTGGATGTTTTGAACCACGATTTTCCTTATATCTATTGCACGATACAATTTAAAGACGTTAAGCCAACTTATTAATATTATCTTATTAATAAATACTTCGTCTAAAATTTTTAAAGCTCTTGCGCGAGGTATATAAGTAGCGGAAATGTATGTAACAGCATAATTTAATAAAGATTACCATTCCATAAATTTTTCATATTACATAGTTACGCACCGTATTTTTATCTGTAGATTTATTAAGTAAATTAGCTTCACGGAGAAGTGAAGTTACATAAATATTTAAGCACAATTCGTAACACACACAGTTACTCTCATCGCTAACAAACTAATTTAATTAAACGCATATATATTTAAAGCGTTTGCACTTCGGATGGGCTCATGAAATTTAAACAGAAAGCGTGAACTAATCAACAACTCACTTAACACAAAGGTAAACAGTAGATTTGACTTTTTAGCAGCATTTAGTCTATCTCTACATCCTGAAAATGGTTTAAAGCATTACAGAAACACGATGCAATTTTTTCCCTCCTCCTTCCCTTTTGTTCTTTCTTTATCTCATAAATCTTCTGTAATTACTGTAGAGATTTGCCGCTGTGGGAATTTTTTCCGAAACTATAATTGAAAGCACGTTTTTGGGCAACATAATTTTTTTTATTCATTTTGGTTATTAAAATTTAATAAATAATACGAAAGACATGCATATATAACAAAAAAAATGAATAGTATCATTTTTTGCTTATATATGCGCGTATAAAGATTTTTCTTTTCAACTCTTAACATTAAAAAATTATCATTTTAAAAATCTGATATAATTTAACTATACGAAAATTTTTAGATTTGTTTATCTTTAATAAAGAGAGAGAGAGACTAACTACCGAAATTCCAATTGCAGTGTTGCATAAGCAAAAATTAAAAAAAAAAAAAGATTTTCATAGTTGCAAATAGTTATTAAAAAGATTAAAAGACAAATTAAAATATTGTGATTTTAAAAAATAAAAAGAATCTTATAAAAATTATATGAAGAGAAACTGTTAAGTGTATTAAAATCAGCAAACACATTCTCAAAAACATTCCCATACTGAAAGCAGTGACTGTGGTAGTTATTAAATATGTATTACAGCTCAGTTCACCCTACGATGGATGGTTTTATAAAATAATGATTTGTAATGCTTAAATATTAATGATTTTTTTTTTGCAATACCATTGTTTTGTGGTGAAAGCTTTATCAGCCAGATGACATTTATCGGACCGAAGTTCATTTCTGGCCAAACGGATATGTTGGCTACAAGTCCTAAGATTGCGAGTTCGAGCTTAAGATAATCCGCATTCGCCTTAGCTTTTAAATAAATTGATACGAGTTAACAATAGTTTTTCCATGTCATACGTTTAAAGAAATAATGAAATGAAATTTGAGCTTTTAAAAAAAAGTAAAATATAATTAGTACCGATGAAGAATGTCTTGCTGCCATCAGCAATCGAAATTCAGAAATAAAATTGCTGCTAATGCGTTAAAATGTAAGGATTTCTCGCGTCAAATGTATGGGTATTTTTGTTTTAAAGCATTAACTTATCAAGATACTCTTCATGATGTAATGTAACAAAAGGCCAGAAATAAATTTCCATAAAATCCTTTAAAAAATATAGAAAAGAAGAAAAAAAATCAATTAACAACAAAATTCAGAAATTATAGCGGATGTTAGGTCACGCATAAACGGGAAAATGCATAGCTTTCATCCCTAAACGCGATTATGAATCAGGCCCCAAATTATTATTAGCGGTCACAGTGATGAAAAACAAAACCTTTAAATGCACTCGGGGAATGTTGAATCGTTTACGAAAAGCCGTTATTTGCGACATTACAAGCAAGTCCGACAAAACAACAACCACGGGGTATATTCGGAAGACAGCAGTAATGGAAGGGTGTAACACTAAACCATAATCACACAGGCAGGCCACAAAGGCTTTGATAGCCTTTGGTTGCAGCCATGCCTCTGGAGTCAAAGAAACGGGAAAAATCTCATAGACCCATTGTAATTTAGAAAAGGCAGCGAGAAAAAGAAAGAAAAACATCGTCTGAACTCAAACGGTAATAGTAATAACAGAGAGGAAGGTCGGAGGGGGTCTTTCGAAAACAGAATGCCATTTGGGTCAGAACAAGAAACAACCTACAGGGGGTGGGCCCCACGTTAATTAGGCATTAGCGGGATTCGAGAGACCCTGTGGTTTCCGGAGGTCAAAGAATCTCGGTAGTTTATGGACTCGACTGACACTCGGCGGGGGGGAGACTTCTGGAGGGGAACTCATCCCCCATTTCATGCGGTGTACGGCGGAGGGGGGTAGCCAGTACTTCCCAGGGAGGGAGACATCGGAGGAAGCAAGCTTTATTTATGTGTACTTTAGTGGGTTGTGTTTACAGAAGGATTCTAAATAATTCCGAGATGTAATTCATACCAGTACTAACGCCAGAAGAAACGAGGCATAAAACTTAGGATATTTTTATGAAGTACAATTAAAAATAAATGTATAATGAAGCTGGTATTACCAGAACCATCTAGCTTTATCTGAATGGCAGGTAAATTTCATACGTTATGATCTTTCGGAAGGATATAACACATCAATAAAAGAGGAATTAAAGTTTTTCGGGCTTATTATCTGAAATTAAGGGATGAACAATTGGGGCAATTTACTACCAAAAATATTTCTTTCATTTAACCACACATCACCATTCAGAACTTATGTCTATGCTCATACACGTACAAAGCAACAGACTCTAAGTCAGAAAATAATATGAATGTAGGATTAACTTAGATAAAATACAAAAATGTTTGGTTTCTCACAAAGAGTTAAAAAGAAAAAAACTCTTATATTGGTTCATAAACCAATATTATATTTTTAAAATTGGAGAAAAAAGTGATGAGTTACTCAACTTAATCAAAAAGAAAGCAATGAAATGGCACGACTCACTTTTTTAAATAGATCATTACAAAATAAATTCTATGTTCAAATATTTCATTATAAAGAAAAAAAAGTTCAAAATTCAATCGAAAATTGTTATATGTTGGAACAATTACAATAAAATTATAATCAATAACTCATACAACAGTTTCTAAGTTATGGCAGCGTATTGTTAAAAGTTAACTCAATAAGGTACATGCACTACGAATTTCGAATTGCTAATTTAACAACAACAAAAAATCAATATTTTATTCATTAAATGTTTGAATAGTTTATCTCCCTTACATATCAAATTTACTATTGATGATAGTACAAAAATTTACTAACAGTATCTTATACAGAATCAGCTTTGAAAGTGTGGTGAAAAGCTAGAATTTTCTGTTGAAATTCAAGTTCAATTTTACATAAGGAATCTAAAGTTTATTTCTAAATAGTTTTCCGGAATCTAAATTTGCAGCATTAATTTTCGCATTTGTCATAAACAAATAAATTGTTGTTGTTTTTAAATGGGAGTATAATATTCATTACAGGGATTAAAAGAAAAGCTAAAAATTTCTGTAGAAATTTATGTTTAATCTTGCTTAAAGAAACAGAAATAGTTTGTAAATAGTTTTCAGTTTTCTGGAATACAACTTTGTAGCCATTAATTCTTGTATTTGGGACAAACAAATCAATTTTTTAAAAAAA
>JAOUZG010038069.1:5666432-5698409 GCA_026289955.1 Argiope argentata | reverse complement strand
TATCACACACACACACACACACACACACACACACACACACACACACACACACACACAAATCAAGTTAGAGAATTGAAAGCATAATGTTCATCACAGAAATAAGTGAAAAGCTAAACATAGAAGTTTAAGTTTAATCTTGCTTAAAGAAAAAGAAATAGTTTGTAAATAGTTTTCAGTTTTCTGGAATACAACTTTATAGGCATTAATTCTTGCATTTGACACGAACAAATCAAATTTAAAAAAATGGGAGCACAGTATTCATTACAGGAATTTGGTGAAAAGTTATAAATTTCTATAAAATTCAAGTTTAATTTTGCATAAAGAAACGGAAATCGATTTCTAAATAGTTTTTTCGAATATAAATTTGGAGCTTTGATTTGTGTATCTGACACAAAAAAAACCAAGTTAAAAAAACGGAAGCATAATATTCATCACAGAAATAAGTGAAAAGCTAAACATTTCTTTAGAAATTCCAGATTTGCCTAAGGAAATGCAAATACATTTATAAATAACTTTTGAAATACAAATTTACAGCCTTGATTTTTGCAACTGACACAAACAAATCTACTTTAAAAAAAATTAAAGCCATATATTCAATACAGGAATTCGGACTCAATATCGTCACAAGATTTACTTGTTTTGATAAAGTTTACTAAGGGAAGAGGTCACCGAGAAGAAAATGTTTTTCACGAAGGGCGATTTCAGCCAAGAGGGGGTGGCGAAATTTAAGCGGATTGTCCGGCGCCGAAAGCTGCATTCTAAAGAAGGGTGATCGGAAACTCCCGTCCGTGATATTCGTAGGTGCCATTTATTAAAGCTAAGCCTTCCACTTTTCAGGGATCTTCGACTCTTTCCGTGAACGGAATTCTGAAATCGAGGAACATTTATTACGATGTTCTTTCGCGTATTCCCACCCTCAGACTGAAAGAGAGAGAGAGAAAGAAGTTAAAAAAAAATAAAAAGACGAGAAATCCCCTTTCTACGAAAGAGAGTACCCCTGTATCTATTCTCTTTAAAGATTTATTATCTCACTGCTGCCTCTTCTCATCTTTTAATTTATTTTATTTCGTTCTTTGAAATATATTCATTCGTAGTAAATGATCTTGGGATAAAAATTCGACCGAAATGGGAAAGTTATAAACGGAATTTAACGAATGAGTTTTAATGGGTAAGAATCTATCAAAATGCGGAGAGTTTATCGGTGGCGATATGATTTTATTGAATATATTTTTTTTTAAAAAAAAGAGGGAGTTAAAAATCACATTTTGCTGGAAACTACCATATGTATTCATGTCTTTTTTTATTCTTTCCAAAGGAAAAGAAGTTAAACTTTTACAATGTTCCGGCAATTCGTCGATGCTTCAAAAACTTTTGCCGAGACTACAGGTTAGAATCTTCCCACCCAATTCGAAACATCTGGTCGCTCTATAAAACATGAACATTCAAATTAGCTATGTTAAATTTTCTGTTTTAAGGCTGGTGCTGGCTTTTAGGATTAAACCAAATAGTTTTTAATCGTACTCAGATGACGAGAATGACACTGATCCGGTAAAAGTCCCGTTCCCACCACCAGTTTGTGCCTTGATATAGGCGTATTTCATTCTTTTCACCCTCTTTCGTGGTTTTCTGGTTTTTATCATGTAAGAACATGATGTTGTTTTGGGGGATGAGGGTTTTGGCGTCAACAAAAATCGTAGGCGAAAAATAAAAATTTTATTGTCTGCACGAGCATATTTTTTTTAAAATCTTTTAATAACGTGTTGTCATTGCATTTACTAAAGCTCTGATTTAAAAATATGAGTTCATGACTACAGCCAATAAAACCTAGAAAAATGTCATTTTGAGCACGTGATTATATGAAATGAAATAAATAGGAAATGGGATATATTTTTTAAACCATCAATGCGAGACAAAGTTTTTTTTTTTATCGTTTGCAATGCTAAAGTGACTCATTCAATGAAACGATTAAAATGAATAAAAATATAATTTAACTTGCACGAACACGTGGTGCTTCACCGTTCAAGAAATTATGTTCTGACATGATACATTGAAATATGCATAGCAGCTTTCCTTTTAATCTTTTAAATTATAATTGATTGTATTTTTTTAAGTCTATTCATTTTACTGGCAATTTGCGCGAAGCTCCAGATCGCCATTTACAGATGACTGTGGTGCTACAATAGATGACAGATTTACGACCGTATCTATAGTCTACCTAAATCTACGGGCCATTGGAACGGGGCTTTAATGAATTAAGTGAATGAATCTACTAAATTAAATGACTTTAATGAACATTCAGAACTAAGCATCTTTAAATTTATATCAGCTGGAATCATTTGGATTATTTTTAATTTTAAAGTATTATCAACTTGAACTGTGTGGAGGCACAACTACTAGTGTTTATGAAGGAAATACATGATGACAGGTGTTGGCTTCAGGGGATTGAGGATCTCATTTCGGAACCCCATTATACCGAGAGTAAAGAAGCGCGTCATGTCAGCAGGTCTAATGCGCGGTAAATAGCGAGGGTTCAGATTTCCTATCATTAGTCTGATACAACAATTTGGAGAGGCAGGCACCAGCTCAGGTTTCGTCCTCGTCATTTAACTTTAATTACAAAATGGCCTTCATGTTGCTACAAAAGTTAATGTACAATATCTAAGCAAAATAAATTAAATAAGTAATTAGTAATTAACATAACTAATTATAGACAGAACAGTTCGATGTATTATAGTCTTATCACAAAAAAGTTTTGTTTGCGGACCTATTTTATTTATAGCAATAAAATACTTTTCTTTTTTTGCATTTCAAGCATATACGGTAAAAATTATTTTATTAAAATACTTCAGAAATTATTCACTTTTGTGCAATTGTTCCTAAAAAAACCAGCATGTATATCAATGAACTGAATTTTCATTATTATGAAAACGTTTCATTAATGATGTGATTAATACGATTATTTACATATTTATTTTCGTACAATGGTTATACATGCCTTTGATACACAATGATATTTTTAAATCAAACTAAACCTTAATTATTTTTTATTTTATCTTAATTACCTCAGTAACTTCATTCTCTTATTTCCTTATCCTATTCCACTTGTTCAAATTAATTAATTCAAAAAAAAAAAGCCAACAGGTTCCCACACTCTGTAATAAAATACTGTAAGGAATAAAATACTGTCCATCGAAGCACATTCCTTTAAAAGATCCCGACGATTCCCTTACACGTGACTGAAATGCGTCAAAAATTCCGATTAAAATCTCAAATTATATATTAACAGGGATGAAAGTTTAATGAGCTTTTCCTCATTTCGTTTTGCGTCGTGCTGTGTTGTGATCGTCGTTTCTGCTTGTATATATTGAGTGCCTCCTTTGATGCAATTAAGTGAGCTTAAAGATTGAATTTATCTTCTCCCTGATTTCGGCCACGACAATGCATCTGTCTCAAACAAAATATGTGCGTTACATATAATATTATATATATAATCACCGTTAATTTCCTTTTTTTAAAAAAAATTTAAAACAAAATCTCCTCGTGTTCCACAACGTATACCATGAGGCTTGCAAAAGTAAGTAATGAACACTAAAAAAAGTAATAATAATAATAATAATAAGTAATAAAAATTTAAAAGTCTAAACTGTGAACAAAATTAGACAGAATAACAAAAATCTATTTCCGTCTTACGAGATTTCCAAATTTGTATCTCAATTTAACCAACTTTATTAATTCCCATTATTTAATCAATTCTGCACGAGCAATTTAAAAATGCTGAATTCAACAGGTTCTCACGTTCTGAGGGAAAGGATAAGAATTCTTTATGTTTACAATTTTTTTTAAAAATACTTAAAATCCCCTAGTTTAAATCGACGAGTGCCAAAAAAAAAAAAAATCCTTATCAAAATGGTATAGAAAAAAGAATTGAAGGAAAAAATTTTGCTTTCTTTTGCTCTTGTATCGCTATGTAAACTGACGTATTTCTTACAATTTATTCTTTGTACTTAAATTATACCTCCCGTGATGAAGTAATTTCCTGTTCAACTACGCAATGCTAAATCCTTTCCTTATTCACAATATTTCAGATTTTTTCTTTCTTCCCACAAACAAATCCAAAAAATGTTTGACTAAAAATAACTGCAACTGAAAAGTGTTAAGAAACCCACAAACGATCGCATCACCAAAGAAAGACGCAGCACATGTTCTCATGTGGTTTAGGACGATAGAGAGCAACTTAAAATTTAACGATGCAATGCCGTTTAATTACCCTAGAATATCAACTAATGATGCTAACAACACATTTTCTTTTTTTGTAAAATAAATAAAGACTGTTTTAAATTTAAAGAAATCATATTCCGGATTATTTTGTCTTCATAATCTTACCCAACTAAGACTGTCTTCAATAATAATGACAAACGTATTAAATGACAAAGTATTTCATTCGGATTGTCAAAGCTCAATCGAATAAAGGGTTTAATTAAAGGAGAAAAAATAAGAAAATTGCTCGACATTAATTAAAAGAAACTTTACTCGATCGTTGAAATAAATAAAAACGGCAGATTATTTAGAGATATTTAAAAATTAAAGAATGGAAACAATAAAAAGAATAATAATAATGAAAAAAAATCTCGTCTTTTATACGACATTAAGGATTCTTAGATAGATTATGAGATTTCTTTTTTTAAAAAAAATACGATAACATATCAATTCTCTTATTTACCAGCCCTAATAATAACAACACGAAAAACAACTGAGTAAAATAATTAAAAGGTATTTAAAGTATTTAAAAATATACATGTGTAATTCGCTACAAAAAAAATTAGTATTTAAAGTGCAATTAGAGGCCTAAAAAAAAGAAAGAAAGAAAGCATAAATAAATACCTGACACTCTCTCCAAACGCTTAAAAATTCTAAATGCATGGATTTAGAAAAAAAAGTAAAAAGATGATGAGAGACTATTAGCATAATAACAACAAAAAAAATATTAAGAAAAAAAAGTACGCTGAAAAAAGGGGGGAGAAAGCGGAAGAATTCTAATTACAAAGCCATTTTCAACATCTCAATTAAAAGTAAAGAGAACGACACAGAAATCCGTTTATGGCAATAATAAGAAGAGTTGCTTTTCTTCATCGCATACTGAGAGTGAAAAGAAATATGGTCTTGTTAGGAAGAACAAAAGAAGGAAAGAAAAGGTTCAGAGTTGCCGCTGACCCCTTTGCAAACTCGTTTGAAGGTGGAACATAACACTTGGGCTACTCGCAAAAAATCATCACTCAAAAGCGGGTACATGGTAATTTAAATCATGCGGTTGTCCTGCCTCGCTATTTTAAGAAAAACAGAGGGCCTGGATTTATTAACGAGGCGATAGAAGGGTTTTAAATTTAGAGTGACGCATCGGATTTCTTTGACACCATTTTTGAAATGCAGGCCGTGGATTTGAATTACAGCTTACCAAGAAGTAATTGAAAAATTTAATGTGTTTTTGAACGCACACAAGTGACAGAAACAAGCAAAGGATCTGTTTTTCCTTTTCAACAAAAATTTAACGAAGGATTAATAGCACAATTTTTTTTCAGAATCATGAAAGTCCGAAAGAAATAAAAAGTATGGAATTCGAATGTAACACTAATATTTACCCCAACTTATATCAGAAGCGGGGGCAGGAATTTGCCGACGGGATCCGACAAGGAGGCAAGCACAATATCTCTCATTTGGCTTCAAAATAACTCAAAATAGTTAATTTTACATTCAATTAAAGAAAATAAAGTAATATTTAGATTCTTTTTTTAAATTCAGATACAGGCCCTTCCTTTCATTGTTCATTGTACATTTGTAAAAAAAAATGTTGTTATGCGATAGTATGCGATATCTCATTCACTTGTCGGATGTATTGCCAAAATAAACGCAAATTATAATGAACGACTATTTAATCAAATTTCGGAAATCTACAGACTTCTTCGATACTTGTAGCATTGAGTTTACAGTCGATTGTTCAAAAATTGTCAATAAATTAGCTTATCACCTTTGTCGGTTGTATTGTCAAAAGAAATACAAATTATAAGCTGAATGAACGACATTTGAATCAGATGTCTGAAAATCTGCTTAACACTTTGGTGACCGGCAATTTTACACAGAAACTATGTCATGTCACCGGCTACTTTTTTGTAATTGAATATGAAAGTAAAACGTTCTAAAAAAAACTCCAATGAATTGTGTTGAATTGGAACATCAAAAAGTTCTTCGCTGATACGTTCCGTCATGGTTGAAAATTTTTGGAATTTTACTAAAATTCTAATAAAAATGTAAATACTAGGAAAAGTAATTTTTCTGTTATAGAGCGGACAAGACTAAACATGATACGCCAAGTTTTTGCAATGTTCTATATCGCCCTCGGTGTTATAAATTGAAACAGACAATGCAAGTGCAATGACGAGTTAACTCGTCACCGGTCAGCAAAGTGTTACATACGTCTTCGACATCCATTATTTTCAATTTTTAGGTCTATCAAAAACTGTCTATGAAAATACGGCATATTATTAATTTACAAACTATCGGAATATTTTGGCAAATATAGTCTAAACAATTTGACCATTACTTGGATTTTTCGATAGTTAACAATATATTAATTTGAAGGAGATTTTTAAATAATCATATTCGATACGGCGCAGCTTTCTACAACCATCCTGAAATGGTGAATATTTTTGTCGACGAAACTCTAATATCTCGCCGACGGGAGTGGGGCAAGAGGCTACCGACAGGGGGCAATTGCCCCCCTGCTGCCTCAGACTTATATTCCTATAGAATTCAGAAAGAATATAAGCATTATTTGACTTTACTGCACATTGACAATTAAACAGTTGTCAGTGTGGAAACGCAAGAATAAAAATATTAGATTGAAGCATATTCTGCACTGTAAAATTCCATCTTTATAAACAATTATAAGAACGAGACTTGCTGCAAAAGTTCATGCTTTGTTATGTCGATATTCTCTTTGTGTTTTTAAGAAAATCTACACTTCGAGACAAGTCTTTCTTTTCATTATATACCTAAGCAAGGATTTGACTAGTCAAGGACAAAGTATGTGTACACCTAGAAAAATAATATATCTGCGATTGCTCTACTATCAACATCATCTGGATGATTGTGAAAAATTTAAAAAAATAAATAAAGCCTCCTAGCATAATCTATCGCTTTTAGGAATTATCTATGAATCCCTGTAAAGAAATTTAAATATCCGAAATGATGCAATTCACGTTAGTATTTTAAATAGAATTAGTAATAGGCTATAGAATTAATAGAAATGAATAGAATTAGTAATGAATAACTATGTTTCAGCGGAGGTTTCTGTGCGGTAATTCATTATTCGTATAAAATTCTTTTAAGTGCAAATTTAAAAAAATAACAGCACATTCAAATAATACTGTTTACGATTAAAAATACGTAACTTTAAAAATTTTTTAAGAATTAGCAAGCCTTAACAAAAAAATTCTTAATAACAAAAGTAACTAATAACTTAACAACTTTCTTAGATTAAATAAACAAAAACTGTGCCTAAAATTGGATTTCATAAATTGAATAGTAAAGTTTTCAAAAATATCCGAATAAAATAAAATCAATTTTGTGATGGTTAATAGAAAAGCACATAAATTTAAACAATTTTTAGTTCAAACGGGAAAAAAAAATCTCTTAGCAAATATTTGAAAAGCAATTTTAGTTAAAAGAAAAAACACAATGAAAATTAATTATTTGCAAAACGGTATTAATTTTTTTAAAAAACCATATTAAAATAACCATAATACCATGTGTTGCATTACTCTAACGCCTTATTTATCATATTATATAATTTTAATAATTCTTCATGGTAGATTTTACTTCATTCATTTTTATAACTTTTCAATAAATAGCATTTTGCGAAACCAGTAAGAATTGCTAGAGCCGGTATAAAATAAGAATAGCCAAAAGCTTTAAATGCTACTAGACATGTTATTTATGAAAAAGAAAATATTTGGTTACATCTCCGTTAAGCGCATCGATTAATTTGAGAACTTAATGAATATCAATTAATCCCAATAAACGTAGGATGTGTATGCAGATATTTCATATAAATTATGTACTCAAAATTTTCCGCAATAGAACCATCATTAAGACTAAAAAACAACAAAGATTTGGCTCGTTGATGACCTATTAAAAAATGATAAAGAAATAATCAAAAGTAGCAAATTGATAAGCATTAATGCAGGATAAGATTCTTCGTATAGGGTTCATTAAAATTTAAATTTGAAAGAACTACAATGAAACTCTAGACGAAGAGAGAGTATCCTCAATTAGTAGTCAAAAGCAAAAACAAGCACAGAGGAAATGAAATTTGGCCCGAAATTTGAAACACATTATAAAATTCGCTTGAGAAACGAACCTTGAAATCCGAAGAGGTATGCCAATTTGTTTTTGAAAAACAAATTCTACTTTGATTTATTCTTAATTAATGTTTTTTTTTCCACAACCAGACGATTTTAAAAAAAGGAAAATAGTTTTTTTTTCAGAGATTAGTATAATACACCTTTTGAAATAGGTTAATGCGGCATTAGAAATTAACATTGAAAAACCAGAAAAAAAAATCGTGTTTATGTAACAAATTTCGCAATGCTAAATATTTTTGTGGATTGGATTTTCAAGCTAGAATAAGCAAATACCATATATTACATGTTTTTTAATAAACCATAATACACTTCACCAACAGTTTATAAATCTAAAATTTTATTACATGTTATTCATTTTTTCTGCTGAATGCCATTTTTCTGTTTAAAGGAAGAATCCAGATAAAATCAGAGGAAAAGTTTCTTTTCTGATTTTTTTTAAATATATACTAAAATAATATTGCATGTTAAATGCTTGTTTCAAAGCATATATTTTGGATTACTTATTGTTGGCTAGTTGGATCAAAACTTTGGTATAGATGCACAATTTTAATACCTAGACCAGATGTCAAAAATCGTTTGTGATGGGGTTTTTTCCAACTTATATTTCTTACATCCATGAAAATAGACATATCGGATGCACTTCCAAATGAAGCTCTTTTTAATATTTGATAGGTGTTTAAGTCTTATATTCATAGTCGGACAAACTAATGTAAATCTACCCCTCCCCCGCAAAAAAATAAATATGTAAAGAAATGGCAAAATTTGAGCACAAAGTTATCGAATATCGCAATAATATTTCTTAGTGCATGCTATGCACTACATTTTTTAATAAATATAATTTAACGATCATAAAATCTTTAAAGGCCTTAAAATTGAATATTTTAAATAATACAAATAACTTTTTCTTGCCGGCGTCCTGGTAAAGAGGTAATGCGTCTTCCTCGTGATCTGGACGTCCCGGGTTCGAGTCCCGTTTAGGGCATGGATGTTCTTCTGTCTTCTATATATGAAGCGTGTGAATGTGCCTCTCCACCACGTAAAAAGGGGTTGTGCAAGCGAATGTGATGCGTAGCTAAAATAGTACTTTTGGTCCCAGATGGCGCTACTTCCAACAGGAGATGCTTATTTCGGCTTAAATACGCTGATGCATCAAAGGGCTTGTAAATGACAAATGACATTAGTAACAACAACAACCACTACTTTTTCCCTATCAAGCAGGATAAATATGATCCATCAATGTAATAATCATAATAATTTTTAAAAACGACAAGACATTCTGCCTAAAAAGGGACTCCTATATCCTACATAGAAATAACTAATAAGATCTGTTTCCGCAGAAAATCTAAATCTTATCTTCTGCAAATGATCAAAACTCAGATGTAATGATAAGGGAGCACACTCGAAGCAAAATGATCACAAAATTCTTCTCATAAATTTTGAAATCAAATATTTTGCCATCCTATTAGAGCAAATAATCCAGCAATATATTCAGAGCGGGGCATCTCGCCAATTGTGCCCTTCAAGATGGTAAGGATTTGTTGAAATTGAGTTACTAATTACATAACTCAATTACGTTCTGGATAGGCAGTTTAGCAACGGACTGTTGACTTTAGCCGGCACCGCGTTGCCTGAGAAAGGGTCCCAAAAAGGGCCAGGGGCTAAATCACGATGCTACAGCCACGACGAGCCCGAATATGCCAATCACCCGGCCGGCCCGTTGATTGAGTGCGGTTATGCGGAAAAGGATCCGGGGACGGAATTGAATTGTTTTCATTCCTTCTCTCATCCTTTTCAAGGACTGGCTAATATCACGACATCGATCGCAAAGAGAAGTGTTAGTTGGGACGTTTAATTGGGCTTGCATGTCATCTGTCTGTTCCAGAAGTGATGGTTTTCAGATGACAGAATCGATATTAATTTATTCATGTTCTGAATGATGACGTCCAAATATGTGAAAACTTTTGATTGTTTTTAAAATGAAATTCACACCTGGGGCTTGGGCAAGAGGAATCATTTTCATTTATTATGTCTAAATTTTCGAAACTGTCCCTACAGTACCAAGTCGATCAATGGTGACTGACACTGAACTTTCCGCTCGGATCGTGTCAGCCACAATTTTGTTCAAGACGCAGTTACATGAACAAAAACGCATCAGTCACATCTTTGTTCAAGACACAATTGCTTGAACAATACCGCATCAGTCACATCTTTGTTCAAGACACAGTTGCTTAAACAAAGCTGCGTTAGTCACATTTTTGTTCAAAACACAGTTGCTTGAACAAAATTGCGTCAGCCACATTTTTGCTCAAGACACAGTAACTTGAACAAAACAGCGTCAAATTTTGTTCAAGACTCAATTCCTTGAACAAAACCGCATCAGTCACATTTTTGTTCAAGACAGAGGTGCTTGAACAAAACCACGTTAGTCACAGTTGCTGATGACTGGCAATATGATTTCCGTTTAGTCTGCGCTAGTCATTATTAACAACGATATAAATATTATTATTTCTTAATATTTTTTTTTAATATTTGGATACCACAAAATAATGTGTTTAAATACATGCAGTCCTACCACAATTTTATAAAGATCACTGTTTATAAGCATACAAAATAATTTGAGTATCGCAAGCTTGGTGAAAAAGACATCGAAATTGGCCTGGATTTAACGAATTAGCGTGCTTATAGGATATACTCACAAAACTGCATTTTTTCAAATTATTATTTTGCCAAAGAAGTTAAATTGAAAGAAATTGCTTGAAAGTGAACTAGAAATATGACCATGGCTAAATGGGCATGTTTTGTGTAAATAAAATTATTTCAGAAAAGAAAGATTGTGCATAAAAATTGATTTTACCGTTAAATTAACTGTGACGGCAACTTTTACATTATTAAGGGAATAGTATTGATTAGTCAATTTCGAACTATTTAAGAATTTTCGATAAATAAACTCACGATTTGTAATTATGATCAGAAAATGAAAGGGATACCAAAAGTGACAATATAAGAACGTGCACATTTATTACACCAGGTCTACGTAAACAAACTTTATCTCCAGTTCATTGTGGTCTTGATATTAGAATAGGTATTCGAACTATATGATCTTGCTTAGGCAAATCCTCAATAACTGACATCATATTTCAAACAACATTGATATTATAATAAAGATGATATTAAAATGACATAATAATAGCATTGTCTGCCAATGTGATGAATAAAGAAATTAGAATTTCATCAACATTTGTAAATGGTTTTCCAGTCCATTGCAAAAAATGCTCATTTTTCATTATTATTTCATCTTTACCAATAATAATCGGAAAGATAATGCAACAAGAAATTTTGTATTTTGAAGAGAAGTAAAATATACTTTCGTATAAGCTAACAATGGTTTAAAAACGCATATCCGCAAACTGATAGTGTGATGATATATACAAAAATTCAATCATAATTCTTTTGTTTTGCTGTTAAATTTCTCTGCAATTCTCTAGAAAGCAATTTCTTTATGAAAAGGGGGGATATTAATTTTAGATTTTCTTAAAAGCCATTTTTCACGCTAACAATCCATTTCAATTCCCTGCCAATCTTATCGCGTGCGGTTTGTTAAAAAGCAATTTCTCTACGATTTATGCAAATTTGAAGGTACATTATGCACTACATCAAAACCGCATCCATCGAAACTATCATTTAGTAGAAATTTATGACACAAAATAGCTACAATGTAACAAATTCTCGAGACAAGTACCGTCTATGATAAACTATAAACCTCTCAACAATAAACAGCACAAAAAATCTCACACCACACGAACTCTTACTTTCAATTGATTCACAGCTATTGCCAGTTCTTACTGTAGGCACTCCCTCAAGAAATTTCATTGAAATTGTTTCGAAACTAACAAATCTTCCACAAAACAGAGGGGGGAGGGATCAAGCAGATTTTCGTCCAAAATTACTTTCCGATCGTTTGTTAGTGAAGCCTTTTGGAATAAGTGAAAATGCTCGCCAAAAGAATACTATCTTCAGTTGCTTGTGATTAGACCCTTTTCGCGTGGCTCGATTGGGAGAAAAACTCGTTTCTTGAGCCTGGAGCGGGGTCAGGGAGTTATTTCCTCGACACGATCTCATTTGCATAATTCCCCCAGCGTCACAGGGCGCAGGGATAACTATGTTCCTATCCTAATTTATGACCGGCATTCGTTTCTCTTGACAGCCGCTGCATCTTTCGGTCCTGGCTCAATATGGGAAGGGGGAGGCAAAGTTATACATTTTCTTTCTTTGTTTATGTTTTTCGTTAAGATGGGTGCCTATGTCGTTCCGCTCATCCCCCCGCCCCCAATCACTCCACGGAGTTTAGAAGCAAATGCACTGACTGCTGCAGCAAGGCTTCCAGATCGTAAAGTCGTCGGTAGCCCCCGCAAAAGACTCGTTAGGATTTTTCAAAATGCAGCTTGGCCATTTTTTTTTCTCTCTTCCATTGGCGAGCCGGGGTTGTTATTATTATTTGTAGCATTCGATGTCTGTGGGAAATGCAAAAGAATGGGAACGGCGAACCTCTGATTTGTTGCCGGAGAGGAGAAACGAATGAATTCAAGGTGGATTCGAATGTTTCTGTTTTCTCTCATCATCAGGCATAAATGAGATGCTGACAAGATGATGGTGGGTTTGTATCAAAGGAATGAATAAATATTCAAAATCGTAGAATGAGGCAATAATAATGCTTTTGAACCTCGGATAGCAACATTGAATTTTCTAGGTGCCAATAAGAAATGGGAAAAGTGATAAGTATCAAACATTTGTTCAGACTTCTTTCAAACACTTTTTTTTAAAAAAAATAAACAAAACAAACTGCACCACAAAATAATTAGATATCGAAAATCAACACCTTCTCACCGTTTATTTGTTTTTACCGAAATAAATGCAATTCTAAGCAAGCCAAATATCCAAAAGGAGGGGGGGGGGGGATAAAATAATCTAAAAGATGTAAAACTTAAGTATAAATTAACTAAAAATATCTGAGCATCTTAGTTATGAATATCGAAAAATTAAGCTGAATTTTCTTAAATAAGCAAATGATACGAATAATTTAAATAAAGTCGAAAAGCATATAAAAAATATCTTTAATAAGATGGTATCAAAATTAGCAAAATGTGATCTTTAGTAAAAGGGATCAATAAGTGATTTTTCTTATAAGAGGAAACAAATTAATGAGATAATAACTGAATAAATATAGAATGTATTAAAACCAAAGATATTTTTTCTCATTTTTAGTTAAATAATTTTTGATTTAAAAAACGCCAAGAATATTTAGGAAATAAATGAGGGATGTGGATATCATTTCAATGCCACAAGCAATTTGGAAAGAGAGGGGGTTTACAAACTATTCCCTATTAAACTGCAGATGGATCGAATAAAAATAAGTGAAGTTAAAAAATTGAGGAAATTATATTAAATCAATAAAAGTTGTATAAATGACTTCTCCCCTTCCTCTTTAGAACTACTATTAACACATTAAGTAACGCAAAGAAATCTGTAAAACATACGCTTGGGACCACAAGTTTTGTTGCAAACTTGTACGTTCTAAGCATCCATCTGCCTCAGATAGAGAGTGAAAAACGAGAAAATTCATGATCAGTTCGCCACAGATAGGACGTGAAACACGAGAAAACTCGTAAGCGGTCCTTAATGTGTTGAGAAATGTAAATAAGAAATTTAAAAGTTACAGCGTATCGAGAGACAAGTATTAATACTAATAGTGTAATAAAGTCCTTTTTCTGAGTAAAAGAAAGCAGTCAAAAATTCGAATCCCTTCCCTCGAATTCATTTAAATAAATCGACATAGTTGTAATTTCTAATATTTTCATACATGGCATACGTTTTCAATAAAGGAATTATCATTAAAAGTAAGAAAATAATTTGCGTGAGCAGTTTTAAAAAACAGAGGCTCCTGTCTTTTTCTTCTGAATAATACAAGAATCGCAATTAAGTACGATTAAGAGGTAAGTCTAATGTCAGGAGGTAAACCTAATAGCACTTCTTCACTTTCGATAAGTATATAAACGATTACCAGAGTCGGAAATCTTTCACAAGGTTAAAAAGACGGCTCGATCAATTCCGAGTTTGAAAGTAATCAGCAACCATTCCAAGATCAATGGTAATAAGCGACCTCTTAGCTTTCATTTAGCGCCGCTGTCCCGAGGCCCACCTAGTTCGTTTGAAAAATCCCAGTTTTTCTGGAGGACAGAAATAAAGCGTGCTTCTGGGACCGATTAAGATTCCGATTATTTTCATCGAATGCGTGACTCTTCTCATTTGTGGTTCTTCTGCACCAAAGATGAACGCATTCGCAGACACTTTTTTTTCTTCTTATTCTTTTCTGCAATCGTGTCTCCAGCAATCAATCTTGGAAATGCCCCAAAGGCGAGAATTTCAAAGACAGAACTTGAGGATTTTACTTTCCGCAATATACATAAGAGTGAAAGGGGGAAGGAAATAAATTGACAAATGGAAATTTCTGCGGAAATGCGTGTCGGGTCATCCCTCAGCCGATGCTGTAGTCTTCAATTGTCGCTGAAAAGGGATCTTGTTAACGATTGTTGAAGAAAACGAGAAGCCATTGGATGCTCGCAAGCAGAACGGATTGCAGAAGATTTTAACACGAAGGTTCTGTTTCAGTAGGTTTCCTGAGCCATTTCGGAGGTTTGAGAAGACAATGAGAGTGATTGCGTTAATGGACAAAAGGGAAGTTTGACTAGAAAGTAGCTCTTTATTACCGATGGTATGGCACAATAACTGTCATCATGAATGACTGGAATCAACATTGGAGTGAGATAACAATTTGCTTGTTTTAGAATGCTGTAGTGATTGTAGTTTAAGAATGCTGTTATCCGCCATATTTTTCTAATATATGCACAATTTCTTAACAACATAACTTAATGGATTTGCCAAAGCCCTTTCGTGCAACCAAATAATAATTCAGCAATTTCTTTTACTCTTTTAGATAATGACTGATACAAAGTTACTACTTTCTGTTCATTAAATAATATAAAGATTATTTAGATATTATTGAAAGACAAATATTATTGTTAGCAATAATTAAAATAAATTTCCAGAAATTTACCCGGACAACAGCAAGAATTTGTCAAGTAAATCTTTATGGTCTTGAAGAAGCAAAGAAGCAGAACCAATAATAAACCAAAAATCATTATAATTAAGAAATTTATGGTCATTTGGTCTATGGTCTTGAGGAAGCAGAACCAATAATAGACCAAACACCATTATCATTAAGAAATTTATAAAAGGGGCTATATTTAATTAATAATAAATCACTTTGTTTATCTAAGTAAAACAGTCATTATAACTTTATCTTATCATGATGCATATTTCAAGGAATTTAAAGAAATTTATTACACCAAGAATATGAAAAGGCAATCATTTAAACTAAACATAGATATAAGTGATAGTTCTAAATTGGGAAATTGAAAGTTGATTAAAATACAGCTCATTGAAAAATTAAAATAAAACTTGCTCAAGACTAAGCTACATTCAATTATAATGAAATATCATAAAAAAACTGGGGGGAGCGATTGATGTAAACATATATATCATTTATAAAAGATCACAGCATTTATTTACAAAAAATATTGATTTATCTACAGTATTCGCGTAAAGAAATAATTAACAAATACCTCCTATATCGAAAAAATCTGATACCATTATAGAACAAACACTCAAGACAATATCAGCATAAGCATCGCCACCGCCATTTTGTAATACAGAACAGGATAAAGAAATTTCAAGAGATAATAAATGTTTACCCATTATTTATAAATTTTTAATGAGCTAAACAAGACACTTGAAGACACTCCACCGTGCCAGAACTTGATTTATGGAATAATTATATTGATATTTTGAATCTACCGCTGCCTGAACACAGATCATTTCAGAATAACCACCGGGCTAGTTCTGTTGTCAAAAGAAACTGGAGCTCGGGACCCCATTACGCTCAGGTGGCTGGTAATTAAAAAATAAAAAAATAAAAAGAAGATTAAAGAAAAGCAAACATCTTTAAGTATTCGGTGCATCGATCAACTTATCGATCTCCCCAGAAAGTAAGAAGCTAATTGATTCTGGGATGTCCCAAACCCATGTGAAAAACCTGCGGGGCTCTCACGCAAGCTACTCTACATATAGAAAGTAAAAGGGGCAGTGGAAGGTAAAAAAAGAATAAATTCGGGAGCGTCCAGCAATCCCAAGAGTCCTTTCATTAGGTCTATTATCCAGTAATATAGGCTAAACGACGTAATGTAATTCACCAAGCAATAGATTACCATCGGGAATTCTTAGAAATCGAAATACTTTCGATGCTGGACACGTCGTATGTGTCGATTGATTGGGTAATGATTAGTGAAGGGACATGTCGCGAGGTTGCGTCAAGGTCGTCGGACCGGTCGGAGAATCCGTCTGAGGATTCTATTCAATTCAAATGTAAAAATGAATTCCGATCTCAGTTGATATGGATAGGATGTCACTGGGTGAAGCTGAAAACAGGCATCCTCATTAAAGGATTAGAGAGCGATGGCATCATGGTAACTATTCATTTCTCTACCACCCAGGAGGATTATTAGATTAGCTCGGAATGATTGGCAGCCTCGAAGAAATGCCTCTCAGCAGCTGATATGTTAGTTACGTATTTCCTACGCCGAGGGTGTTTTTAAACATGTAAGACATAAATATTAATCGACATACAAGAAGAATGAACAAAAAACTAAACTACTAGATAAACTACTTTAAGTGATTAGTTATGTTCAATTTGTAAAGAAGAATGGCAAGCTATGTCATCATTCGTTTTTACATTAGATTTTAATGATAAAAATTTAAAAGGTAATTGAGAATATCTGATTTGCAAGTATTATAATCTTTTGACATAATTTATCAAATAATAATATTAGAATTTTAGTTAAAAATATGCAATTGATCCTCAAGCGATGATATTGCACCCTTCTAGGAAATAAGATACGATGGAAAAAATCATACTCTAATATCGTATGATATTAAATTATGTACTTATGCAATGTAAATTATATGAATTATGTAATTTTTATTTATTGTAAATTATGTATGTATGTAAAAATTACATTCGATTTTTATGATAAAAATTTTAAAGACCAAGGAAACTATCTGATTTGCAGGTATTATAATCTTTACTTAAATAATACTATTAGAATTTTAAAATATGCAATTGATCTTCAAGCAATGATATTTCCCCCTTTTAGGAAATATGATACGATGGAAAGAATCATATTTTAATATCATATGATATTAAATTATGTAATGTAAATTATATGAATTATGTAATTTTTATTTATTGTAAATTGTGTATGTATGTAAAAATTACCTTAGATTTTAATGATAAAAACTTAAAAGACCGATGAAACTATCTGGTTTGCAAGTATTATAATCTTTTATTAAATAATACTATTAGAATGTTAAAATATGCAATTGATCTTCAAGCGATGGTATTTCATCATTCGAGGAAATATAATACGATGGAAAGAATCATCTTTTAATATGATACGGTAATAAATTATGTAATATGATACGATATTTAATAAGATTCTTCGAGGAAATATGATACGATAGAAAGAATAATATTTTAATCATACAGTTCCTTTCTTAATTCTAAAAGAGACATTTCTAATTATTAGGTGAAATGCGTTTCATATTTAAATAATTAATGGGACAAAATAAAGATTAAGTATGACTCTGAAATTTATGATTTCAAAGATAATTTTCTGGTCAAAATATTAATATATATAAAAAGATCATCAGCTTGTTGAGCAACATAGTGATCAAGAGAAAGAATAGGATTTCAGAAGTATATACAAATTGTATTGGATCTGTGTTAACGTAAGGAGTTGCGGTTTACTTTTATTGTTGATAAATCCTGCTATAGTTCCTGCGGTTAGGTTATAATTATATTATTAGCCTTTCCTCATTATCAAAGCTACCGAATTTCACGCTTAACGATGCCCAAATAGGTTTCTAAATTACTTTAAAGATAGCTGTAATTGCGCGTAGTTTTTTTCTGGAATTGTTTTGCTAGTACAACATTTACAAAATTACACAGATTTAACGAAGAAAGGCCTATTAGATTATGTATGTAGAAATCTCATAATACCACAAATATTTCTAATTTGAATTTGAGAATCCCCGTAAGAATGAATTCTAATAATATTTTATTTTTTTCCATTGACGGTCATGTCAATGAAGTAAATATAGTGTTCTTCCATTTAAGTTCAATTGCTTCATTTCTTTTCCAGCGATACTATTCTTAATGCTGATGCAAAGTGATGGTAAAGTAGAATATTGTCGGTATTACAGATGTACTTTGATGTATGGTCTAATGAAGTGCATATCACGCTCGTCATTTTAAATTTACTTGCTTCCAATCCTTTTCAATTATATAGTTTTTAAAGTTGATACAAAAAGATGGTAAAGTAGAATACTGTCGGTATTACAGAAGTTGTACTTTGATGTATGGTCTAATGAAGTTCATATAACATTCTTGATTTTAAATTTACTTACTTCAAATCCTTTTCAACGTTGTAATTCTTAATGTTGACACAAAATGATGGTAAAGTAGAATATTGTCGATCTTACAGAAGTTGTACTTTGATGTATGGTCTATGCACGATTTGGCATATAAATCAACGAACCATGAGACTGTTGATCTTACTACTCGCCATGCATAACCTAGTAGATTCACTGAACCATGTCGATATGCTCAAGCCCAACAAATCAGCAAAATCGCATTCATTAAACAAAGAATTTAATACGATTTAAAATAGAAAAAGCACCAAACAAAATTGTTAAAAGGCACGCTTATAAGTTCTTCTCTCTTCCAGGAACTAAAATTTTCCACATCATGCAAGGCAGACCAAAAATTCGATTTCCCTTAGTTTCAATAAAATTCCAATTGCGATGAAGAAAAATCACAGAACTATATACACAAGTTATTCTTCTAAAATCCAAATACATATCCTGCGAAAACGGAGCGGGGAAATATCCATAAAGAGATCGTCAAAAGAAGCGTTCAAGCAAGCAGAACAAGTAACAGTGAGGTGTTAAACGTATGTTTTGACTCCTCCCTCGATTCGTATGCGACTAGAGTTCTTTTGCACTGCTGAATAAATAAAGTTGCCGCCTGAAAAACAACGCGACCGAGCTTTTAATCGATTTTGGAATCGTGCCCGCCATTCATTCACACTTGGACCCTAACGAGCTTTTTTTTCTCTTCCCTTTTGTTCCGAAACGAATCGGTAGGCGCGTTTTCTGTTCTGATGGAATACGAATCGGTGTGTGTCGGTGCGAATCGAATCTTTCGCACCGACAGTCATCAATGAGAGAACATTGGGTAGCCGATTCTAAAGTCGTTCCATCCGATTTTGTTTTCTCTTCTGATTTTTTTTCCCGCCATTCCTTTTTAAATCGCAGAATCGTCTGTTTTTTTTTTTATTCATTCTTTCTTTCTTACTTTAAATAGGAATCATTGGAAGAGAATATATAAGAAAGGGTATTTAATTTAAAATTGAGAGAAAAAGAATGAACATATGTAAAAGCGGAGAAAATAGGCTGTTTGATTAAAGAACTGCCAGAAGCAAACAGAGAAGGACAGGAAATGATTGGAGATTAGATATGCATGTACTTACTAAAGTCAACAGAATTACAGTTGATGCTCAAACAAAATAAAGTGCAAGAACGTCTTGAGTTCAAAGAAACGTAAATTGACTCTTCCGTCAGAAAGAATAAATTTGTAGTTATTTAAACTATTTGAAAAGAAAGAACTTGTTTTGAGCTAAATAATATATAAACACACACACACATATATACGCTACATTTTTTTTCATAATAGGACAAAATGTCTCTTTCAAGACAAAATGTAAAAAATTAGTTTGATTTGTGAATTGAAGCAGAAATTCCGAAATACATTCAAAAAATATATTGCCAGATTCTTTTGAAGAAAACGTAATTGGCAATAGCGCGACTACCTGAAAAAGGAACTGATGGTGACAAAGCCTGCAGTCAATGCAGGAATTTATTAGAATATTTTTTACAAACAGCGGAAGATCGACAAAACAAATATCCTATTAATAATAATGACAATTAAGAAAGCATTCATTGCTTATCATAAAAAAAACATTGGCGGTTTAATGCAAATAATTTTTACTAATACAAATTCTTTAACAATTATTATTCTGTCAGATCATGATGTTATTTTGGAAATGAGATAGACAAAAATCCTTAGGCGGAAAAACTGAAATTTTATTACCTGCACGAGCATCTCGAAAAATCACCTTTTAATAACGTGTTGTCATTGCATTTACAAAAGCTACAATTTAAAAAAATAAGTTAATGATTACAGCAAATAAAACCTAGAGAAATGAGATTTTGAGCGCGTGATTCTATGAAATGAAATAAATAGGAAATGGGATATTTTTTAAAACAATCAATGCGAGACAAGGTATTTTGGATCGTTTGCAATACTAAAGTGACTCATTCAATGAAACCATTCAAATGAATAAAAATATAATTTAACTTGTGCGAGCACGTGGTGCTTGGACAATCAAGAAAATGTGTTCATTGAAATATGGAAAGCAGATTTCATTTTAATCTTTATCTCCTTTTACAATTGTTTGGAGACTTCGTAAGGATTATATATGATTTAGAATTCATAGACCATTTAATATTTGTGCTGAACAGCTAATGATAATAATAATAAAAACTGCAAAAGGAAAAAACACTGCATTTATATTATTTAGTAAAATATTATTGACACTCTAGCATTTTGAATAAAAAGGACACTCTTTTGCAATCAAAGTACGAAACTTTGATTTTGTTTAGTTATATTAACATCCCGCTTTTTTTTAAATCAACACAGATATATTTTGGGATAGATCACGTAATTTTGAACAATGATCAGAACAACGGTAATGTTTTTGTACATATTTAAACTATTTATTATAAACCATAATAAGTATATCCCTTTATAATATTATATATCATTAGGTTTACCATTGTACACTATTACACCATTACAATGACAGCCTCAAAAACGATTATGCTATCAACAAACTTGTTTTACTGCCGTCAAATGGTATAAAATAATAAAATTCAGAAAATTTATAATTTGATCAGTTATAACAGAAGAGTGGATTTTTTAAAAAAATTAAAAGGGGATAATGAATCAAAAAATTATTTTATTTAATGCAATTAATAGAACTATGAATATAAAAAAATTACATTTTGCATTTTTTTCGCCAGTAAATTTATTGATAACAACCATAAGGAATATAATTTTTTATGTCACTAAAAACATTTCCTCTCCACTGGAAAATTTATGCTTATCTCTTACAATTCAGAAATTAGCTATAGGACAACAATTAGAGTGAACATCCGTCTTATGTATAATCTAATGAACTTCAAAGAATTCCTTAACGGATATATATAAAGTTCAAAGCCCGAATTTTCGAAACACCACAGATAAGCAAGCATTATTTGTGGGCAATTTCTACATTTCGTGACCAAGCTGATTTCCAAAATCGGCGCCCGATGAATTCTATAGACCTTAAACGCAGTCCCTATTATGCTTTCCTAGAAAGAATTTCCGGCAATTCAGTAAAATACAATAATCGAGAACTCAAAGGAAAAAAAAATAATCGCGAAACCAACAGGAAGATTATCACGACATCTACAGCATCGCGGTTAAGAGCGCTAATTATAAACTTATTTCAGCTTTTACATTTCAAACCACAAAGCAACCGCAAAATGATCCCAGTAGCAGCTACGCAGACAATAATAATACTAGTTTCACAGATGTAAATCAATTGTGTATTAGTCACAGTGCACTTCCCGACCATTTTGGGACATTTATTGACATAATACAGCGGAATTCACACTTGGCTACGTCGGAGATAGCAATTTCCTGTTAAAAAGGAGGAGGATTTATTTTTCTTTCATGCTCGTGCTAACTGATCTTAAATCCATTGATTTTTTAAACAGCAATGATAGAACTGGCTCCCCTTCCCTCCCCAGTTTTAGGATGCAAAAATAAACAAATAGTGATCAATCATGTAAACAAATAGTAGTCAAATCATCAATGTGTTTATGTGTGTGTTTGCCGAGCATTTCCTCGCCCTGAATCATAGAATTGCTCTTAGCAAATTAGCTACGGTTCAGAATGATGTGGTTTGGGGTGAACAAGCTCGCACACATTCTAAATGGAAGGTTTTAATCAAACAAATCTTCCGTTCATTAAATTAAATACTACTAATCACGATAAGTCATAGAGGCGAAACATTTAAGATCTTAAAAAATTGAAATTATTTAATGAATTTTTTAATAGTTATTATCTAGGAACTGGAGCAACGAATAATAAAAATGATTTATATATTTTTTTATTTGCTGATTATTAAAAAATTATACAAGAGTTGCATTATTTAAAATATACTCAAGATACAGGTAAATTACATCTCCAACTATTACTTTTTCTAAAATTAAAATGACAAAAAATATTTCAATTTTATTTAAATGAAGTGTTTTCAAAACAATTACATACTCAATACAGAATAAAAGTCATAGTAACATTTCTATTTATAATATAATATAACATATCTATTTAATAATAATTTTAAAATAACGTATCGATTTATAATAAAAAAAATACGATGAATTTTCGGGCATGATATAAAATTACAGAACTTTAAGTAAGATTTTCATTAGCATCGTATCCTATTATACTGAATATAAAATATGTTTTATATTTAGATAATAAATATAAAACATGTTTTATGTTTATTATTTTATATTTAGTTTTTTTTATCTTTTCTTTTAAACAATTAATAGTACGAGAGAATCAAAACTAATAGATTCCATTACATTTTAAATAAAAGTAAATTATTCTAGATTTTAGAAAAGTGGATTGTTATTGATTTCCAGAATTTACAACCGTCAAAATTTATTTCAGAATCATATAGTACATAAATTCAAATAAGAAATATTTAAAAATAATTAATAAAAATTAAATTTATTTGTTATATATATATATAGAAAGCATCTAAATAAAAGCTTCGTAATTTAAGTAAACATCATAAAAACTCTTAATGACAGAAGAGTTGTTTTAATTTTTTATTTTGCTATAGTTTATTCAGAATTTCCTTAAAAAATGCTAGTTAATAAGTAAATATCACTTAAGAATTCATTACGTTAGTGGATAAAGTACAGAAAGCATTCAAATATTTGTACAAATCATATGTTAGCGTAATATTTAACAAATATTTTTTAAAATGTATTACACTATAATAGAAAAAAAAATGTTTAAAAATTAAATTTCATTTTAACGGCATGTCATACATGCATAAATTGGATCCAAGTTTATTTCTAAGAATAATAGAAGAAATATTCTATACAATGTGAACAAATGGAAATTAAATTACTTTTCAAATTCACTCAACACAAAGTGATTTTGTTATGCTTTTAAAATCGAAAGAAAAGCTGCTACTTTTGTTTCTTTACTAAAAATTCAGACATCATACTTTACATGAGTGTTTTATTTTTCTCTCTTTCTTTTCTTTAGAAGCATGTGTTTCTGATTGCATTACGAATGGCTGTTTGAAAATTTATTTCTTTTTATCCAGCAGCAATTTGACTGAACTCTGCATCCTATTGAAAGGTAATAAAAGTAAAATAAAAGCACAGATGCAACGGACGGTCATTCCAAGAGCTAAAATATGTCGCCGATCCCTGTATGTGCGCCCGTAAAAAATAAGAAAAGTCAGCGTTTCAATCGCTATAACTTTCCTTCGGAGGGACGGGGCATCATAAAATGGTAGAATATGGCCCAGTGTAGGGCGGGAAACGGAAGGACGACCCGGGCAACATCTGAAGGGAGTAAATAAGAAACTTTTTCCGTGTCATCAAACATGTCTGTTCGAATCAAAACCCCGCCAAGGGATTTTATCCAAATCGTTCCATGAATTTAGTCAGTCGGAAAAATTTCAACTTTTTTGCTTTGTTCTTTGAAATTTGGAAGCAGCATTTTAAATTTTGGTAGGACAATAAGAGAAAAGCATTCTAAGCTTGTTGTAAATAATCAGAATCTGAAATTTTCCAAGTTCTCAAGCGATTCTATAAATCCATAAAGAATGCTAGATATTGGTAATATACCGCATGTGCATAGCTCGCGAAATTTAACGTCATCGGAGATTATAACGAATACATAGCGTGGAGATTAAATGGATCTATATCTGGAGAAAAGTGTCAAATTCAGTAGTATAATTTAGGCATATCTTAATTATAACAATTAAAAAGTAGAAATAATTAAAAAAATGTTAACATTATTCGGAAAATATTTTTTTAAAATATTACAAGACTATTAAACTATTTTAGTAATTTTATTCCTGAACATGACGAGTAGCAAACAGACCTACCGATCAGCTAATGCTAAACAGAGATAAAAACAGAATTTTACTATAACCATTAAATAATAATAAATAATAGAATGAAAATCTAAATTTTTTCTTACCGGATGACAATATATAAACAGTTGATTTATAAACGCGTTTATTCATTAGCTTAGTTAAATAAATACTTTTACAAAACCTTCGTCCAACTATAAAGTATAGTATTTTTATTAGGGATTTTAGATGAATAATAATAATAATAATAAAAACACGATGAAAGATTTAAAAAAAACCCTGTTAAACTGGTATTTTTTATTGCAAAAATACACAATGTTTTATTTTCTCATAAATTGATGCAATGTAATTCAATTCTAAATAGCACGAAATTTGGAAATTATTTTGTTTTGCACAAGAATCTTAGAAAGTATGATTTTTGAAGCTTCCTGAATTGGTGATTACTATTAATATGAACAATAAGAACAATACATTTTTTCCAAGAAACGATAGCTTAGCAATAATTGCAATACAAAAAAAAAATGAGAATTTCGAGAAATCATAATATATATTTTACATACCTGAAAAGTTTTCAATTTATCACTCCAATGGTAGCTTACAGTCACACTTCATAAACCTATAAATAAAAATTAAATATATAAGAATATATCTTTTCCGAGAAAATATAATTCTACCAGTACATGGTTACAGAACTCAAGACTTTAAAGAACATTTTTATATCTATGTTATAGGCTAAAATAATCACATTTTAACCTTTCTGTATTTGAACCTGTAATATAGATCTATCATCTCAAAAAGTATATGAGGAATATAATTATGACTAATATAAAAATGAGTTCATATTATAGTGCATTTTGGAATACTTTCAAGAAGAAAATGGTTGATTAAATATGCGGCAATAATAAAAAGTGGTAAAATGATCATGTCTTGAAAAATATTAATGTTTCTTTAAAATTAAAAAAGCATACATTTCAAAGATATTTGATGATAGATGATATAATAAACCACACACTTAGATTTGAAATTATGATCTGATACGAGCTTTTCAAAAAAAAGTTTATAGAAATTTAAAACTCCAAATATTATTAAAGTTTCAAATAAAAGTATTTCTATTCCTTTATTAAAGATAAAATAGAAAAATGATAAATAGAAAATGATTCTATTTTATTAATGATAAAATAAAAAAATTTTGAATGCTAAAAAATATTGCAATATAGTAAATTATATGCTAATAAAAAGTAAAAGTTTCATACAATTTAAACTAATGTATTATAACTTATTTTTCACATATGAAAAATTATTATTTTTCATATATGAAAAGTTAGTTTTGGAGCATATTTGAAAATAAAAATAAAAAGGAATTTAAAAAAAATTTAACTAACCGCCATTGCTGAAAAATAAACTTTTATTTAATGGGGTTTTGAAACTCTTAGTATCTCTAATTGTTGGTACAAATGCGGTAGAAAAAAAATCGAAATATTATTCGAACTTGAATCAAAATTAAGAGTTTAATTTCACAAAAATTTCCTTTCTTAAAATTAAATTCCTAAGGAATAATTGTTTTGTTAAAAAATGAGCATCTTGTAATTCTTCTCTTCTAAACCCTATTTATGATTCTAAACATAAGTTTTCCAAGAAACATCAATAAAATTCCATCTTCCATTACACAAAAATAAATTATATTCAAGCAAACGATAAATCAGAGATGCCATCGTACAAACAAAATGTTTAATTATTAATTAATTCTCGAAGGACCAAACAATCACACCGAGCCTTTATTAAATTTCAAAATTCCTCTCTGCTGTTTTTATGCCGCCATTTTCCAAATCCAGCAAACATTCTTATAAAAAGAAGTTGTGATTTAGCTACAGATAACGAACGGCACGGAAAGAAGAAAAAGCAAGATGGCGGAGAAAAAAAAAGTTAACGGGGCTCATTCAACAGTCAACCCAAAATTACAAATAGTTCCCAAAACAGAGATCTTCCAAGACAAACGGCGCGACTACGGACATTCCACGAGAAAATTTAATTGTCCTCTTCAAATTACGAAATAAATAAATGTATTAAAAAAAACCCAAACTCTTCCTTTTTTTCCCCGCGAAAAAACTCTTTAAGAGTTCGTTTTTTCCGGAACTCCCTGCTTATTGACCGCGGAAGAGCCCATGGTGACAACTCTTATGAGTCAACATTCCTCAGGCAAAAATGCTTAATTAAAAGGCCCAGGAATGTTTAATCAGCTTGCATGTGAAGGTAAAAAAAAAATATAAAGATTACCTTCTTTACCGGGAATTCTAAGTCGCCATTTTTTTTAAATGCTTCAAAAGTAGGCAGTGATCTTTCTTAGAAACAGCGTCACTGAAGGAATTCGAACATTTTCTTCCAAATAGTCTCATTAGGTACGAAGAAGATGTCTCATTTTTAACATCGGGGAAGTATGTTGTTTATAAGCCCTTGAGCCGTGTCGCGTACCATATTCGTATTCGATAAATTTCGGTATTAGGGAAATGGCTGAAAAAACGTTGGGGGAGTGAAAACGAGGTGTCGTTTTCCACGAAGTGAAGAATGAATAAATGAAAAGTGGACGGATTCCAACGTTTACAGGTGGCAAGAAAAAGAAACGACAACAGATTTTTGTAGGTAATTAATAAAAGGGATGCGACATTACTACGAAGCCGGAAGTATAAGATTTATAGTGTACTTTGCGAATGGAAAGAAACTCAACAATTCTTTGTTGACTTAGCAGTGAATGAAAAATATTGTTCTAATTTTATTTGAAGCTCCGTGATTATTCCTTCATATATAAAAAGACCACTCTTCAATTTTATCAATGTTTTAAATTGAATTTTTAACTAAGTTTTTCAATATTTGTCAGTGTCTTTAGGTATTTTGATTTTTAAAAAAATTATTGCAATGGGCTAAGCAAAAAAAGTCTTCTATTTTGCCGACGTCCTATCACAGAGATCTTCCTCCTGATCTGGGTGTCCCGAGTTCGAGTTCCGATTAGGGCATGGTTTTTCTTCTGTGTTCTATCTGTGAGATGTGTGAATTTGCCCCCCCCCCCGTAAAAAGGGGCTCCGCAAGCGACTGTGATGAGTGTGTAGCTAAGTCGTACTCTTGGCCCTAGTTGGAGCTACTTCAAAAACAAGAGACGCACATTCAGCTTAAAATCTTTGACAACCGTCAGAACGATTGTCCATGACAAATACTATTAGTAACAACAACAACAGTCTTCTATTTTAGTAGTTTTTTTTTATAACTTAGGACTAAAACATATGTTTTGATAAACTTTTCGGCACATTAAACGCCCTTTTAGTTTCCATTTAGATACTGACATTTCTATCAAAATATAAGACAAACTTTAATAGTTTTGTAAGTTTTGTATTTGTTTAATAGCTTAAAATGCGTGAATGTATTATAAAAATGCATCGGATTACTGTTAATGAATTATTATATGATAGAAATGACAATGCTCGTGTATTAACTGCATGCGATTAGCGAAATTGAAGATTAACCTTTTGCAGTCCGGAAAATAATTAGATGCAAAATTATTCACCTAATACAAAGATTTGTTTATTGCTATGAAAAATAAATATACATAATTCTTTTAAATAGAATCTCTTTGAAAAATTAATCTACATCTCTTAACCATTATGAAGGCATTTTTAACAATTAAATTTGAAAAATAAATAAATAAAACGTCAAAATGATGCGCAGCCTTGAATGTCGAGTCACACTCGACATCGGACCGCAAAGGGTTAACTGCAAGTCATTGGTCAGCAGTCATATTTTATGGCTAACATGGCTTTTTTGGCGATTAATTCGTTGATTGCAATAAACATGACATATTGAGAGTTTCACTTTGATTATTTATGGATGTAAACAGTTAATATACAAGTACTGTTATTTCTATTTAAAAATAATTTATCAATAAAGAACGTTATAAGTACCATAAATGCTCGCTCATTTAAAAATTAAACAGAAAATTTTCTTATTCTGAAATAAAGTTACATAATCCTATATTTTGGTTTAAAAAAATAACACGACTTGCATAATGGTGAGAGGTTAGCAGATGACACAGCACAAATATAGTTTTATACGCAGCAAACAGGCAAATTTTAATTGAATTTTCGTTTTTATTAACTTAGAATGAATTAGCAATGCATTAACATGCAAATGAAAGCAAAGAGCCTTTTCATAGCAGAATATTCGTGCTTACAATTTTGTGCAAATGGAACGCCTTAGAATATCAGAAATTACAATATTAGTTCGATAAGATCTCTTATTAGTAAATTAGAAACAGGAGTTAAAAAATGATATCTTAAATATACAATAAGAAAGTAGTATATAGTAAACAAAGATTTAACCCTAGTTAAAAAAAGTAAACAAATTAGCTAAGAATATAAAGATTTTTATTTTAAATAAAAATGTAGGTTATAAGTATAAAGCATTTCAATTTTGCAATTACATTAATTATAGTTAAAGTTTTGATGGTAACCAATTTAATCAAAATATATGCACACACATATAAAAAAAGCCTTCATTAAAATTTCACGAAAGGAACTAAAAGAACAAAAAAAGTGATATCAAGCTCCAGTTAATCTTAACCAAATGTTCTCAGACTAACCTGGCAAGCATTACTATCCCCAAATCGAGTCCTCAGAAAACGTTTGCGATAACATTGTCAGGGCTTTATCTCTACTCACAATATAAACAGGGCGTGGTTCTCCTTTCATATACACTACAGCATTAATCCTTCAAGACCTTGAATGCTTTCAGACTGGTGTTTCGCAAAATACCTTTGAAGAGGTAAGATTGAAATCTTAGCATGATGATGGTAATACGATTACGCCATTTATATTCGGAGACTGACAGAAAACGAAAGGATGGGACACGAAGATCTAGTTTCGACGTCAATAAATCACTCTTAAACTCTTCAAAGGATTCGAAGGGGAGATGATTATTCATACTTCTCGGAAAACCTCTGAACTTTCGTTTTAGTCATTCAACGTGTTACCGGAAATAAAGAAAGGGACACACGGGAAACATAAAATTATCGTTCCAGTAACTTGAATTTAAGATTAGATATTTATAGATTTACGCCACTCTCGGGAACAAGATTGTGCGGTTGGTCCAGACGTCAACAAAGTCGATACCGTATCGAAAGATCCAAATAAACAAAGCAATGACTGGAGAAAGCCATAATAAAAGAATAGTAGATAAATAAAATCTGAATTGATTATAGGAGTTAGGTTGTGTAGTAAGCAGGTTCAAACATAATATTGGTTTTTAATGTATACTGTTCGCGATCGTTGATGCGTGAAATATTTTGATTCATCAGAAAACATTTAAGATAGGAGAATGGCATTTAAATCAATATTATTTGCTATATCCTGTCCGTGAAGGATCGACCTACAGTAAATGATAAAGCTTTTCAGAATGCTACTACTAATTTTTTTTTCTTTTAAATTTCTCAATATTGGCATTTAGAAATAATTCTATGAAATGGGCGTACAAAATGAATATTATATGTGTGTTTTTAAGCCTTTCCAAGTAAACACGGATTATGATATGATCACGCGTTTACGGTAAAAGACTAAATTCTTTAAAACGAATTATTAATAAAATATGAAGGAATGAGATTTTAATAAGTATGAATAAAATATGAAGGAATGAAATTTAATAAATATGAATAAAATATAAAAGAATGAGAATCTTCTAATCATTCGGTATTCAATAATTTTGGTACTTACTTATTATATCGTCTCTGCCAACGATCGCCAAAGGCTTAGTAACTTTTTGGCGACGGATTTAAATTTGGTGTTAAAGATCAACGGATTATACCATTGCCGGATTGCCATATTTAGCGGTTTAGCAACTCATTGGTGATGACTTCAAATTTGGCTATAAAGTTGGAATTATAATACGTAAGTATTATCATTTCTCTATCACATTGTTTTCTAAAGGAACATCTAAAAGAATCGATACAAGAAATGCGCCCCCAACGATATCATTGCTACATTTTACTCTTTTTTTCTTAGCATTTTATTGGAATTTTTGTCTTATTTTGTTACACGCTTCTATAGGCCAGCAGTACTAGATCAGGTCTATGACGTCATACACACTGAAATCCAACACCGTTCAGGATTTGACTAAGGCAGGGGCATACGGGGCAGTTGCCCAGGGCCCCACATAAGTGTAGGGCACCCCAAACCGAATTGAAATTTTATTTTGAGTTTTCTTTGTTAATGCATGTTCTTCATTACTAAACTAGTGAAGCAGAGCCCTCCCAAGAAGTTTTTGCCTCGGGCCCCAACTATGCTAAGTCGGGCCCTGACACCGTTAAAGGATCGCCAGTTAAATCCTGTTTACAGAACCCCAGGTACGCGAGGATTGTGATTAGACGATGACCACTCAGTAGAAAGTTGGTACAAATTTCAAAGCTCTTGGGTCCGTCGGAAAATTTCATTGATTTAAGGTGACCGCTTCGAAAGCGGACAAGAATAGCTCCTGTCCATTAAAACTGTGAGCCAGGGAGCTTCCAAGTCTAGAACATTGATATCATTGGTGCTCTGGGAGGACAATCCAAGTGGTCTTATTCTTGTGTTCTATTTTTGAGTAAATCTAACCTTGCCGACATTACTGGACATACCCAACGAGTATGCGCAGTTCATATAAATACAAAAAACCCATAATAGTTTTTTAAAAAAATTCGAATTGGATTTCAAAAACGAAGCATGTCCCTCGTTATAAAAGATTCACTTCAAAAAATTAAACATGCGAACCTTATTGAATTATTCGAGCGAATACGAAACAAAGAAAATATCTTTTAGTCCAAAAGTCGAAACACTGTCAGGCATTAGTGAGATGGTACCTTATTGCTCTAGTTTACTTTCTGTGTGTCAAATGCAAGGGTTGCTGGCCTCCTACGATGGGGGCGGCACCATCAACAAATCTATCGCGTCCTCTACTTATTTCCATCCATCGAGTTTAATCTCGCGACGCTGAAAGAAAAGAGATTCTCTGAAAGTTGTTCCTCTCGGCCAAGGACACGACGTTACGACAGCGTTCCCGTTTCCTCTCGCACCATTTTTTTT
>JAOUZG010038069.1:5655203-5666332 GCA_026289955.1 Argiope argentata | reverse complement strand
CCATTCTTTTATTCTCTCTCTATGTGTGTGTGATAATACCCGAGGTTTGTTTCACTCTCTGTGCCTTACTTTTCGTAAAAAATCTTTTCTTTAGGAAATAGATCCCTTTTTATTCGGTCCTGAGATAAAAATTTAAGTGAAAAAAAACATTTTTTTATTTAATATTATTATTTATTGAGGTTTTTACGTCTTATTCGCTTATCCTTTAAAAGATCAAGAGCTGGGAACTGAGAAGTAACATGCGAGATGGCAATTCTGTGCAAATTATTTTTTATTTGCCCTCTTCTTTTTCGAATTTACTTCTTTCTTGGTATTTCAAGTACTAAGTATGCTCGTAGTAACTTCTTAAGTGCGACAAATATGCTGCTTTTTTCCGACTGCTTTTTTCTTTAGTGAATAAAAAATGTCTTCCAACTCCTTTTTTTCTTTATAAACAACGTTTTATTTATTTATTTATTTACTTTTTATTCAGCATTTTGAAAAGATCACCGACTTTTTTTATTAGATAATCCGCAAAGATTTCTCGTCAATCCTTTTCTATTTATAAGAAACATCGTCAAAAACAGTGAAAGCAAATTCGAGCATAAAAAGGATAATGAAAAAAATTGTCCTCTTTCTTTTCTGAGCTTAACTTTGGACGGATTAAGTGAGGGAATTAGAGTTATTAACAAATGTAAATTTTGCACGATCTAGACGAATAATGGTTTTTTAATAAAGTCTTTAGAAAAAATAGTAATGCTCAAATTTCCTTTATCACGAAATAATAACACAAAAATATTATTTCGGCATAAAATGGTCTTCCATTTTTTTAAAACACTGAGCTTATTCACACACAAAAAAAAAGTCTAAGAAGCTAACGATCAATTAACTAAAGCACTAATGCCATATCAATTCATGCTAACGTAAGGATTCGTGTTGGTTAGTTATTATTTTACACATTAATTAAAAATGATATTTTAATATACATAGGCAGTTTACGAATACTTACTGAAGGATTATATTAAAAGTTTAATATCTAGCTTAAAGTTAGAAAAAAATATTAAATATATAAAATTAAAATTATTTTTAAATACTTATTTTACATTTATATCTTTAAAATATATGAACACATATTTTCCAGCATCATATATTGTATGCATCTTATCATAATTCTTTTGTTTAACAACTGCCATCAAAATGACAAACTTAAGAAGGGGGAAAAAACGGATCAAGTGTATCTATTAACTATCAAAAGGAATCGAATATAATTCCTAATATTAAAGTTATTTTACAAAATGGAAATATATATATAGCACACACACACACACACACACACACACACACACACAGTCAAAACTTATAATGAAATAGACCAAAATTAATATTTAAAAACTCTACAGTTATCATACGAAAACTTCTAGCAACTCGATAATTAAATTATACTCGATATTAATTATACAATAATTTATAATACTAAAATTGGGTATGAAATCACAGAGAGTATGAAAAATATGAATGAAATGTCCATAAATAGTACCCAAAGGGTGGATAATAAAAAAATACTTCTAATTGAATTCAATTTGTTTTTTCCCAACGCCAATGAAGATATGCTTAACACGTTTTCTGACGATTATTTTAAACGATTCTGTTTATTTTCATAATGTTTGATGCATTTAAAATTAAACATTATTAATTAATCAATTTTTCCGATTCATTTTGAAGTACTTTGGAATTAAAATAATACATAATAAAGAAAATTAGAAATTTCTAATCTGTATTGCGTACCCCAGTTGATGTAGAAAAATCACGCATTTTGCGTTGTAAAAATGGGATTTTAACTAAATTGATTGGCGTTGAAAATTCAATGCTAGTATAATTTTTTGATCAATTATTTACAGTAATTGTAATTTTTAAGACGGTATTGTTTAATTGGTATGACGTTGGATTTGCATCCCTTTGTCTACGAGTTTGAACACAATACATAGAATGGAGAATGGGTAATCCGCTTTGTATTTTGCTACGTAATATTGTGATTCTGTTATATTTATATTAATTATAATTATTTAATAAAAAATAACTGAAGTAAAATTTTTCTTTGTTAACCTAAGTAGGAATTGATTTTTAAAAAAAATTGTTTTTTGTATTACTTGTTTCCGAGTGCCACACCATTTTCATTATTTCCTGTATAACATAACATGAACACGTTATGTATACAAAACACAATCCTCGAATATCATATACTTTGGAATAATTATCACAAAATAGCGTTCAATATTTTTGCCATCAACGCCATCATCACTCACAACATGTTTAACTGAAAACAATGATCATGTCTTGACACAAGTGTAATTCCGAGAATTAATCTAAACGTAATGCTACACCGCCGTTTCTTTTTAATTCAATGTCTCCCTACTTTCCACAAAATAATGATTGAAAACAAAATAGAAAAAAAAACAATTTGCCATATTCAACTGTCATGGTTAAAGAATGTTTCGTCCACATATCCCTTCGTGATTCAATAGCCGACGATGCAATTTACGATGCTCCGGAGAGACCTAAAAAATAGAGATGGATTACGTGACTAGCTTTTACAAATTCTCGACGAAGCCAGGCAGGCTCCGAAGGTTTAATTCATTTTTGAATGCCACCAATGGCGTCGCAGAGAATCTCGGCACCCCACAGAACGGAATGCCTTTAATTTATTATCTGTTTACCCAATGTAAGACTTTCGATTGATATTGTATAGATGGGAGGGGATGGTGGCGGTTATGAAATAGTTTAATGTGCCCATTCCACTTTTCACGAGCATATAGATAGTCTTTATATGGGGGCGTAAAGAGGCAGTTAACGTGAAAAGATAGCTTTATCTGGAAGATTTACAACTCATTTATAAAGTAAAAATCAATTTTGGAAAGCAATGAATGAAATAAGGAAAAAGAAGAAAACAGAACCAATAAGAACGAGGGACCAGATAAACTCATTACGCTCGAATATGACTTCAATAAATAAAATTTACTACTTTAAATAGTCACGTATGAATTTCCCTCTAATAACTAAAACGATAAAACATGTCGATTCTAAAGCATGATAAGCAATTTTTGGTTTAATGTAGCAAATTTAAGACTCGAGGGGCGGGGGATTTTCCTGATGCAGCCAAATAATTTTTTTTCTCTCCTAACCATGCTACCCGTTTCACATAAAAAACTATACTGAGGAACCTGAATCTAATGCTAAAATTCAACTTCCAAGGCATTGAGTACCCTCCTCCTGTTTAGAGAACCAATAGATGAAGAACTGGCCACGATGCACCAAAAGCATCAGTTTCCTTCAGAGCATGATTAATCCATACACCCGTTGTGCATTTTATAGATCATAATTTTAAAACAATCTGCTTGATAAGGCAACTTGGTGACAGGGTTGATACCAGTTCACAGCTGTTAAAGAAATAATCCTCAAGCCTGACTGAACTGCAAGCCCCGATAGCCAGCAGCTTCCCAGTTGTAGAAGACTGTTTCTGCCATCCCCCCTCTCCGAACAGCCATTACCTTCTGATGACATAAAAGAGACATAAAATGCTTCTGTCTACTCTGAGACCGTGAATCATTCCAGAAGATGAGTCTTGATTTCGAACAATGAAAAGCGGGCAGTGGATGGCGAAAGAGGCAAACGACTGGTTTTCATGGGCGTTGTTCTCTGAAAAAGAAATCGTTGCAGGGTGTCGACTTCTCTTTAACCTAATTAACTCTAGTCTCTCTCTTCCCAAGGAGTGGGTGGTTGGCCGACTGCACTGACATAAAGACTCACTGGCAGATAATGGTACGAATCAGATATTAGCATACAAACGAACATGGTGGTTTAGTCATGGGGCATTCGGAAAAACACGGGCGTCTGAATGCCTGGCACGTAATTGTTTTGTGTGCCACAGGAAATAAGTTTCTTTTCAAGCTCTGAGAAACAGAGTTCAATGAGTGACATTGTGGAAAGGATGAAGCTCCTTAAGCTCAATTCCCCTTGTAAAAGGATTAAATAAGTTTTATGAATTAAGTGTATAGGAGAATAGAGATCTTACAATGCTAGGGTCTTTCTTTTTAGGAATTGAAAAGATTCAACACTAATGATAAAAGAAAGACAATTGAATTCACAGAAGAATTAAAGCAAAGACGGAGCATTCTCGCATAAACTCAATATACCGAAGACTGAAATAAAATAAATTAGAAGTCGATTGTTAAAAAGACAGAATTTTTGAACGATACTTTGTAGAATTAACGAAATATAAAGAATGTTGTATATTAAATTATAATATATTATATTAAAAATCTTAACAATTGTTCTTTACATACTATGACGAATAAATGAATCCAATTACACTTTCATGAACCAATAACCATTTTGAGGATTATGGGTTTACGATTTGTAGCAGTATTTAATAATATATGGTTTTGGATAGCAAAATTAAATTACCGGTCATTTATCGGATTACCTATTTCAAAACAATGGAATATGAAGGAGAAAAAAAAACAGTAGAATTTTCCCCCGATTGTTTTAAGTAATCAGCTACATTGGTTGCAATGGCCAGATGGTGTAAAACTCTTTAGAATCGGATGATTGATTCCATTAAAGATCCTCCGAGATCCATCAAAGATCTATTCGATCCTCTTCTATAGCAGATTTTCCGAGCATATACAAACATGTTAAATTGGATAAAGAGATCAAACTTCTTTCTTTTGATGTGATATGGAAGTTTAGATAAGGGAAAGGTAGTGAGAGGGACAGAATTCAGTGGTCGTCATTACGAGGTCTGTTTAAACTAACGAGTTCCATTTCAAATGGTTTATTAATATAACTGAACCTTCTTTCAACAGATTTTTTTTTGTAATTGTTTCCAAATGGTATTCAAAGTAGCGTGGATAATCGACAAATATAAAGATTCTTACACATTGATAATATTAAAACCATAAGTTCCTGCAAACATGATTAAAAATCAGCAAAGCAGTATGCAAATAAGTAACATTGGCATAAATATATATTTCGAATGAATAGCTTCACCCAAAATTGTGTAACTTTAACGACCAAGTCAAAGTATTTTATCAATCCTTTTTTCCAAATATAGTATAAAACGACCTTCAATTTTTCTCAGTTGGAAATTTCAGAGTCGCTTTTTGCAGCGCAACAGAAAACATCTGTTTCGTTGTGAGTTTATAATGTAAGCCAGTGATGAGAGAAAGCTGTGCAACCAACAAGCGTATTTTATTCCCTCTCAGTAACTTTCAGTTTATTCAGGAGTTTTCTGCTTTTTACGATGCAGGTGTCAGTCAGCTGTTTTCACAGAACTTTCGACTGTTAACGATAGGGATGTTTTTTTGTTACTAAGCAGGCACTTCTATGCTAGACTCAAAAATTTTATGGGACGAATGTGTTTTGAGCCAGTTTCTATTTTAGACATCGAATTCTAGAAGAAAGCTGAAAAGACCTAGGAAATGTTGACGGAATACAGAACAGACTATTATTTCACCAACAAAATCCAGGGCAATTAACGTTCCGCTTTATTTTTTTTAAAGCGAGAAAACTCTCGTGAAATGGAAAAATAAAACAGTAAGTTATGGCATCAAGTGTTAGCAACATAGTTGAACTTTGAATTATCATTACAGAATTAATTTATGATATATACCAAAGCTTCAGAAATAAAAATAAGAAACGAATGGTCCAGGAAACGCGCAGACACACAAAATTCTGGAATATAAGGTGTAGAATGTAAATAAATTTCAGAAGAAAGGTTTGCTTTCCAAGTTTAAGGAAATTCCTAAGTAACATTAGTAACTTTTGAACTAGTATTCTGTTATCATATGTATATTTAAAAACTAAACCTCAGCGTTTTCTTCTCATAACATTAAAAAAATAAAATCTTCAGAATAATCGAAAGTGATCAAAAGCTTCATTGCTTTTGCAGTTTTCTTCAAACTCAATTCAGGCTGGTAAGCACTCGACAGTTTAGTTAAAACTTTAACTATATGTTTCTAGAGTAACTATAAAAAGAAATCCATGAATGTGAGATCTAACACGATATGGATATAACTAAACGCTATTTCTATACCTGTATCCTGATTTAGTTAGCATTCTATGGAAATAACTCAATGTTATTCCTAACCTTAATTCTTATTTAGTTAGAATTCCTTCATTTTAGGCTTATTAATATACTTATTGCTAAAACCTTTAAACACATAATTTCCAATAACATTGAGTAATAATCCATTCAAATTATGAAACATATTGTTTATTGAATTGGTAATGTAATAAATATTCACATTTTTGGAATTATTGGTCCTAAATAATAACAAAGGTAAAAGATGCTGATTAATTTGAAAAGTTATGAATAACTTTGGTGTGAAAAAAAGTGTTGAAGTTTAGAGGGAAAACATTAAGAAACAATAAAGACAAATTGTCTACTTTAATTTAGAAAATGAATTAACAAAGGTAACTAATTCAATAAAACAAAATAATGACATAATTATTCCATGCGACCTGTGAACTGTTTAAAATATATAAACATGAATAATACATTATTCGTAACCTAAAATGAAAGTTTCCTCGTTTTTTTAAAAAAATAATAATGAAATCATGTGCCTATTTCCTCATTAGTTTGATTTATTGTGTTGTTTTCTGTTTTGTTATTATAGTTTAAGAATGAAACTGAACCCAATGATATTAATGTTAGCAGTGTATCTTATTAATAACTTCCGAACATATTTCACAAATCCTTAAAACAGCTGGTACAGAAATTCGCTAAAACATTCTTTTGACAATTCAAAACACGTACATCTTACAAAAGATTTGTGGAGGCGTAATTAATTTTCTTCTCGCTTATTAATCTTTCTTTTCTTTCTTTCTTTCGAATATTTCGTTTACGAAGAATAATTATAAACAAGAAACAAGCACAAAATTACAATGCCAAGTCTTCGAAATAAAAATGAGTAAAACTTCATCGAAACTTTTCATTTGCGTAACGAATCCAAATTTATATTCACGTTTATATATTCAAATTAAAAAAAGAAAAAAAGAAAAAGATAACATTCCGTACGGGCGATTCAAAGTATAAACGAAGGCTAAGACACACACGCAACTTAACGAATTATGTGTGAACAGAACTGAATGGTGAGAATTCACTTGCAGATAGGTAAAAAGCAAGGTAATCCCGTGTTGTCCTTCTTTAGTAGGCGGAAGTATTGTTATAGAAAGCAAAACAACCACGTCTATTGTTATGAGGTCGGACGGTAAAAGTGGGACGCAAGCGGCCTGCATGCTAAAAGGCTCTGATCACCACCAGAGGGTCAAAAGTCAACCAGGTCTCCACCCTCCAAACTCAGTATAAAAAAATCATTAGTCTTTTTCAAAATAACCGTAGATGATAATTCACTTTTCTTGTACATGAGAAATGGCTTGAAATTTAAGTAATTTGTGGCTTTCAATTACGAAAAAGAAAAACACTGCCAATTATGCCTTCTGAATATAGGATATGTGGACGATTCGTGAACTACATAAATTATTTTGACACTATGTAGATGATGATGCATTATGTGAATTTTTTTCCATTCGATTTAATAGCAGCGCGCATAATCAAAGCGGTAGCTTTTCTATATGAGGAAGTGATTAACTTCTATTTTTAAATGGTATTATAGAACTCTCTCTGTACTATAATTAAAGTAGAGAATTATTTTCCGAGCATGTAAATCTTTGAGAATTTTTTTAATTATGTACGCAAGTTTAAATTTGGATAATTTTTGATAATACACTCTATTGAAAATTGTACGGTTATTATGTCCAATATTTTTTAAATAAAAAATAACAGCATAGGAGCAATTTTAAAGAAAGGCTAAAAATATACTTCATCAATTACGCATTTTAAAAAGATATATAGAGAAAAATAGTTACTTCATTCTAAAAAATTTCTTATAATTTACAATTAAATAGTAACTTTCATTGATTTTTGTTTCCTAGTTTCTCGAGGCACGATTTATTCTTTCGTAATTGGCGAGTTATCTTCTTCTGTGAGTTTTAAGTAGAGATTTGCATAATTTAGAGAATTGAACACAGCTAATGAGATTCAAACCAATTCGGTACAAAATTTAACTTTGATCTACAATTTTAAATTAAAAACCTCATACTAAAATTCTGATAATTAAGTTTTAGACCTCAATATGGTAGTATATTTTTGAAAATTGCATTATGTAAAATTTGTCATAAAAATGCAATGGCACAATCAAATTTTAAACAATATAGTTCTAAAATGTTTCGAACTAGATCTCTCTCTCTCTCTCTCTCTCTCTTACAATTATAGCATTTTTACAAATAAGAATTGTTATTATAAATGAAACTTGCTCTGGACAAGTTTCGCCGAGACATCAGAGAGTTTTAAGTCGAAAGGAGTGTCTCTTGTTTGAAATAGTGCCAACTAGAGCCAAGAGTACGGCTTGGCTACTCACTCATCACAATCGTTTGTACAGCCAGCCCCATTTTACAGGGGGACACATTAATCCACCTTACAGATAGAACACAGACGAACAACCATGCCCGAAACAGGACTCGAATCCGGGACTCCCAGCTCTCGGAAATGATGCGGTACCCCTATACCAGGATGCTAGCCAGCATAAAAATAGATATAATTACTGACAACAGCCAGATAATGCATATTTATTAATTCCGGTAATGAAATGAATTTTACTTGCTACTTATTCAAATGCTTAATCGTTATATTCTTATGTACCTGGGTCTGTAGCTTGATTTTATGACTTTTTTTAGTTCTATTATCTACTTTGGCCAAAATTAGCAGGAGATATACAATTAAACTGTAAAGAGCACCTAGCAAAGTTTATCTTTCTCGATCATTACGTTTCTTTTTGTTTGTTTGTTTTTTTACATTTGCATGTTTCTTTTTTACATTTTGCGCGCAAAAGACAACGAGAATCTTAAAGTTGTTTTACGGATTCAAGGAATTCTAAAATACGGCGTTTTATTAAAATTCTGGATTTAATTCTTTTCTTAATGTACTTTCGATATTTTAGATTCCAGAAAATAAAAACGCCTAATTATCACTCCCAGAAACTACGCAAAATTGAAAAGGCGAATTTCACCTTAATACTGCCTTAAAGGAAAGAAAAAAACTTTAATAATAATTTTTTTTTTTGAAAAATCATCATGGAACTGAATTGAGATTACTTTTCAACACAATCAATTTTCAATTATCTTATAATTCTAAATCAGAAAATTCAAAAGTAATTAATCCCAAGTAAGCAGATTTTACACCTAATAAGTATTATGTTCAAACTTGTAACTGTGTTTTGTTGCCATGGACAAACTCGCTGAAGTAGTCAGCGATTTAAGCCTAATCTACGTCTCATGTTTTTTGTAGTAGCGCCAACTAGGGCCAAGAGTACAAGCTAGCTACTCACTCATCACATTCGCTTGCACAACCTTTTTTTACAGGGAGGCACAGTCACATACCTTACAGATAGAACATCCATGTTCGAACTGATATTCGAACCCGGGAAGTCCAGATCACGGGAAAGGAATGTTACGTTTATGCCAGGACACCGACTATGTTCTGAAAATAGTAATACAAGTTTAAAATGTGAATGGCAGTTTCTTTTTTCCCTCCATTTCCGGGTGGTTGTAGTAAATGACCCTTCTAAGCCGACCATCCATGGCCATATCGCAAATTCGGTCATAGGCGATACGCATTCCGAAGTCACTCATTCGTTTCCGTCGGCTAGTGGGTGAATCTGATAAATTAAAACGGATCAAGGAGCAGAGAGATCACCATTATGACCTTCCTGTTAAAACTGTTCTCATATGGCCTTTCATCTTCAAGAAAATTATTCGGCTTTCATCAGGTCTATAACCAGAGGAGCATATCTTTGTTAGAATTCATTATTTAAGCCATTAAACTCTAAAGCTATTCAATCTAAGGATGCGAATTGTTATAAATATGTATACCTTTCAGCTTTGAATCATTTAATAACGATACAATGATTTCAGCGTAACAGAATTGTTAAATTGCCCCAGAAATCTTCTGAATATTGCATTATTATTTTTCTCTCGTTTATGAAGTTTAGAAAAAGTATGGTAATCATAAAAAATGTAAATTGCTAGATAGATAAAATTTGGTATAGAAATATACATCTAAACATACATTTTTGGTATACATCTAAAATATAGGTTATTATTTTGAGTCGAATCTGTCAACAAAAATAAGTACGCGAAAAAAATTTTATTATCTGAAAATTTTTATTATCTGCCCGAGAATCTTAAAAAATCAATTTTTGATAACGCGTTGCGCCATAGCATTTACAAAAACTCCGATTTTTTTAAAAAACAAGTTGTAATGACTACAGCAAATAAAACTTAGAAAAATGTCATTTTGATCGCGTGATTATATGAAATGAAATAAATAGGAAATGCGATATTCTTTTAAAAACAACAAATGCGAGACAAAGTTTTTTTGGATCGTTTGCAATACTAAAGTGACTCATTCAATGAAGGAATTAAAATGAATAAAAATATCATTTAACTTGCACGAGCACGTGGTGCTTGGCCGTTCAAGAAATGGTGTTCTGACATGATGCATTGAAATATGCAAAGCAGATTTCAATTTAATCATTTTAATATTTAGTTTGAAAATTCGCAGAAGAATCATCTCTAATGAATCATTTTTTAATAATAAGATAAATAAATCGAAGTGGTTTTAGTTGTCCGACAAATCATTACGGTGTGTCTTCTTTTAAAAAGTAGTACGAATTTTAAAATTCGCAACATCAGACACCGATTCAGTTGATTTATTTTAAGACAGAGATTTATTTTTATCTACTATTTATGACTAACTGAATACTTAATTTAAAGTGTTTACTTATTTTTGAGGTGTAAAAGAGAATTTTCACTTTCGTATATTAGTGCCGCTCTTAACTATTTAGACAGTACGAATTTGAAAATACACGACATCAAACACCGATTCAGTTTGATTCATGGATTTATTTTAAGACAGAGATTCATTTTAATCTAATAATTATGATTCACTGTATATTTAATTTAAGAAATATTACTTACTTTTGAGGTGTAAAAGAGAATTTTCATTTTCGTACATTAGTGCTGCAGTTTATTTA
>JAOUZG010038069.1:5639125-5652794 GCA_026289955.1 Argiope argentata | reverse complement strand
TAGAAAATATGAATTAAGAAATAATTTTCAGTTGATTACTTCTAAAATAAACAATGACGTACAAAACGTCTCTATGTTACACAAGCCTATATATTTATGTAACTTGGGCATAGCCACCACAACTAAGATTAGATCATAAAACAAAGAAAAGTTTCTGAAATTTAAGATTTCGAAGGAACACTCTTCTTTCCCAAGTTTAATAAGAAGCGAAAATTTAATCAGGAACTTTTTATCTTTGATTTAATAAAAATAAAACTTTTTAGCATTTTTGTAGCTCATATAATTTATCCGCTATCTTATTTCTTTAATCTAATGTCAAAATTTTAAAAAGATTTCACGTACATTCTAGATTCGTCTCTTTGAACTGCTTTTTCACTTTATTAGACTGTCGTTTAGGTTATCACATCAAAACGTTTCTTGAAACACAATTTGAATTTTTTTAAAAATATTTTTTAATGTTTCTTTTTTTATATAATCTAATAAATGTACAAATAATTAGTATAAATGGCACTTTTACACTCAGAAAATCTTTTTTAATGGAAGGAAAGAGGAAGGGCGAAAAAAATAGACCCCCTAAGACATAGTTTGTGCAATTTATACGTAATTCCACTCCTGACAATGAAGTATATTTTTACATAGTATTTAGTCGATCCTATTAATAAGTGCTTCGTTTCAATATGATTTATATACTAGCATCATCACAAGAAAGAAATCAAATATAATATTAAATCAAACGCTTTTATTTAAAATAAGAAAAATACACTAAAAAAGGTGAAAAAAATTGAGAACTATTGAAAATTGATTTTTTAAGACTATTTAGTAAAATTTCATGTTACTGAAATATCATTATGTGGATGGAGGGAAAGGGAGGGAATCCAAAATTGTTCTAAGGGGTAGAGAGTAGATTTGCTTTAAAAGTTTCTCTACATTGTTGCTGAACAATGTAGAGTCCAAAATTTAAAACGAGAAGAAAAATTCAGTTTTTCAGTTTTTTTAAAAAAAATCTACTCTTTTAGACTTTTTTCTTAAATTTATTTTTGAAGAGAGCGTGTCTTCTGCTATCGAAAGAAGAGCAAAAGTTTGTCCAAGCACGAAAAATTATACTTTTAGATGAACTTTGTAAAAAGAGGGAACTTTTGACTTAAACATTATTCGTTCAATTTTTTCCACCCATCTTTTATATGACGCCCCCACTCTATAACGCAGAAAGAGATGGGGGAAAAAAGTAAATTGAAAAAAATTGATAATTCTAAATCGGGTGCTTTCACTCCCTCCTCAAACAAAAGGCGGGAAAAAATACTCTTATCGTAGAGTTTTCGATTGTTGATTTTGACCGCGAAAATGGACGAGGCCGTTTTTAAAATCTAGAAAAAGTCGTTTCTTAGTACTTTTTTACTCTTTCCAACAGAAACATTTCACTATTCTTTCTCTAAAAGTTTTTCTGATTTAAAAAAAAGGAGAATGAAAAAGTAACAGCAACACGCCGCATGAATACGAAGAAAAATTTAAAAAAATAAGTTGTAAAATTCCAAGTTAGAAAGAAAGATACGAAAGAAAAAGCCTGTAAGGAATTAAAATAAAAAGAATTAGGAAGGAAGGGGAAAAAACGGCAGAAACCAAATCGAAAGGAAAATAGCGTCAGAGAAAACATCTGCTCTCAATCATTATTGATGTTCATCGTCACTAATGATCTAGAATAATATTTTCAGTGTACATTTATTTCCGAATAACATTTAGAGTTTATCATATCTAAAGGAAATGGATAGTTCACAGTATCAAAAATGATGATTAAGATGAAGTTTTAATAAAAAAATTCTTTTTATCATATTATCAGCAGACACATAAAAATAAAAGAGATGAACCCATACTTTAATTTAAAACCTTCTGTTAGCTTAAGTTATATTGCTGATGTATACATCAATTTCTTGGATAATTAAAAATTTCATGACTATACAATATGCATTAAGAACATCCAATGACCATTTAATCTTGCAAAATAAATTTTAAAATTGATCTAAAGTTATTAAGCTGATCTGTACATCAGTTTCTTGGGTAATGAAACTTTTGATAGCTAAGCAATATGCAACAAGAAACAGTAAATGATCAGTCCATTTGCTGATCTTGCAAAATACATTATTATTTATTAAAATGTTCATGTGTACATCAATATCTTGGATAATGAAGCTTTTGATAGCTAAGCAATATGCAACAAAAAGTATATGATCAGTTCCATAAGTTGTTCTTGCAAAATACATTTTTAAATCGTGCTAGCTTAAGTTAATATGCTCATCTGTACATCAATTTCTTGGATAATAAACCTTTTGATAGCTAAGCAATATGCAACAAGAAACAGTAAATGATCAGTCCATTTGCTGATCTTGTAAAATACATTATTATTTATTAAGATGTTCATGTGTACATCAAAATCCTGGATAATGAAGCTTTTGATAGCTAAGCAATATACAACAAAAAAGCGTATGATCAGTTCCATATGTTGTTCTTGCAAAATAAATTTTAATATCGTGCTAGCTTAAGTTAATATGCTGATCTGCTCATCAATTTATTAGACAATGCAACTTATTGATAGCTATCAAAGAAATTACATTCAATATGCAACAAGACACCAACAATCTTTCTACGACTGAAATTATAATTTGTTTCTTAAACTATAAAAACTCGCCGCCGTTTTTGTAATAAGATTCTCATTGATAAGTTAAAAAAAAAAGAAAAATGCTCATTAACAAATTAATGCCCTGTAGTATCACTAATGAGATTTCGTCCCAAACTTATAAAACATTTATTATATATCTACCGGAAATTCTTACATTAGAATCTAAACACCCCGGAAATCTCTGTAAAAATTATATACAATTAATTATGTATTAAAAAACTAATTAGTGCAAAAAATTTATTTTTTATACTAGTTTTAAGAATTGAGTTACTTCCATGTTGATTTTTTTAACGTTATATTTCGTCGTTATCTGTTACGCGTGCTATCTGAAAGATTATCAACAAAGTGTAACTCAAGAATGAAATGAAGAAACAATTCTCACATTCTGAATTCAAAAGCATGCCGACGCTTTTGAAACAAAATACATGCCGATAAGTTAAGAGAGGAAAAAAAAGTTTCATTAACAGATTAGAGCTGGGCTGTGTTATTATTGCCATCATTGTAGTAAATGAATGCAGCAGCTGTTTGTAGAGAGGCGAGGTCATGGAATGGTGGAACACGAAACCAAAGATAACGAAATTTTCGAACGACAATTGGAACAACAGAGGCCTTTCGTGTAATCCCGATGAAAGGACACACTTTTACTATTCTTGTGCTAGACAGAATTTCAATACTGAATATTTATTCAGCGGAGGCCAATGGAACTTTTGATTTGTTTGAGTGATATAAAAAAACAACAACAGTATACATTTCAATTGAAAAGCCAAACATTTCTGTGATATAGTTAATGTCAGTGTATTTGTTGAAAATAAAACAAACCAGCTATTCATGTTATTATGACTACAAAAAAGTCTTCCGTTTTTCTTATCCGCTTGCTATGGCATTTATTTTCAAAAATCAATCAATTGATTTTGGAAAACAATTGATTGCTTCCCAGCCAAAACAATAAAATTATCATGACTGGCGCACAAAAAGATATTAAAAGAGAAACAAACTTAATTCTAGAATATGTCACATAGCCAGTAGACATTCTTACTATAAGTTGCTGCTGAACTTGTCTCTAAAAGAATAAAAATATAATGCATGTGGTCCAAAAAAAGATTATTATGAAATCTTCAATAATAGTTAACACCTTATAACTTTTTCCTAGTACTTTATATTCTTAAAAGCATTGTAAAAGTTTCCATCGTTGGGTGTACCGTATATTAAAATTTTATGAAATTAAAAAAAAAAAGATTAAAATGAAATCTGCAATGCATATTTCAATGTATCACGTCAAAACATCATTTATTGAACGGCCGAGCGCCACGAGCTCGTACAAGTTAAATTATATTTTTTATTCATTTTAATTGTTTCATTGAATGAGTCACTTTAGTATTGCAAACGATCCAAAAACTTTTTCTCGCAATTATTGTTAAAAAAAATATCACATTTCCTGTTTATTTCATTTCATATAATCACCTGCTCAAAATGGCATTTTTTAAGGTTTTATTTGCTGTAATCGTTAACTTATTATTTTTAATCAGAGCTTTTGTAAATATAATGGCAAAGCGTTAATTAAAGTTGATTTTATGAGATGCTCGGGCAGATATTAGAATTTCAATTTTTCGCTTACGAATCAAATTTTTTTATTTTTCGCCAACAGATTTTTGTTGACTCCAAAAACCCCATATTCTGACATGATAGTAAAAAAAAAAATTAGTGAAAGCCTTAATAAAACTATTTACAGTAAAAATATTTATCTGTTTAAATTTAATTGCGATTACAAACTATGAAAATGACTGAAACATATAAAATAGTAGTCGTACAAAAAAATTAAAGGAAAGTTAAAATAACAAGAATTTTTATGTGATAGTGCATAGCGATATAATTAGTTATAAATGAAGTTGAAAAAATTTCATTGTGAGATACCACTTTATGAATAAATACTGAGTGAAGTTTTATCAAATAAATGCAATATTTCTGCAAGATCGGAAAACACATTCTACCAAGTAAACATGAATTTATAAAAGCGAATCGTTTTTTACAGAAAGATGGAAGGTTACGGGGGGGTGCAGGGGTGCTGAATGCGCCAAAACTCGACTGTAAACTAAGAATGAAGAGACAGCTTCAAAGATCTGATTCGAAATTTAATATTTTATCTGTAAAGCAAAAGTTTTTGGAACGATATTCATTTTCTCTCCAGACAGTTTTTCCGAAGTGTAAAGAAATGGAAGGAAAAGAAACGTCGGTTGTATTTATCTTTGCGAAGGCTCGAATGTCAGCTGCAGGGATATTTCCATTCGATCAGAGGTTGAAAACATCAATTTATGAAATTCAACAAGACAATCTAATCAGTTAAATGTTCGCCGTAGATCACAAAAGAAGTCGGCATTTGTTTTCATGTGTTCGCATTACCAAGCATTCTATTCCATTCTTCTCGCTTCCATGATCGCGACTAAGAACGAAGCGTTCCGGAAGTGACGCGACGTCGAAGCCGGTCGCCCGGAAACGTCCGGACGAATATTTTTTCTTTCGCTCACATGCCATTCCGGCAAGCAGAACAGAGCCATCACTGTTTAACATAAATCCATTCTTATTCTTCCCACGTTCTATTTATTCAACAAAAGAGAGGTTATTTAATTGAATATTCTAATTCATTAATTAATGATTAATGCAGCGGCATTTCACACAAATAGTTTTAGTTGCAAGGATTTTTTTTAGGGAATCGAAGGTTCTTGTTGTTTTAAGCAAATTACATGTAAATGGGGTGTTCGGAATGTATTTGTTTAGAGTTACGTCCAAGAAACATACAAAATTTGCATTTGAAAATAAGTCAGGAGATAAGAGAAGAACGCGATATATAAGACTTAATTTAGCAATACCGATGGTATATTTTATAAAAGAAAAAGTGTAAGAGATATCGTGGTGTTAAATTATACATGCGCAATTATTTTTGTCATGTGTCACGTGAATCATGTCAATTGACTGATTTTGAAAAAAGGTCAATCGCAACTTAGATTTACCAATAAGGTATTTGATAGAATGTACTAATCATAATGTTATCTGTTATAATGATATAAATATCTTTTTTAATGATAGTTCTCATATTTTTTATTCAAATAATTACGTTACTTCAGAATATTCATTAACCACTTAACTGTTTTGGTCGTATGCCGTACGTGCATCGATTTAACGAATTTTGATAGTTGTAAGCAAAAAATAAAGCATTCATAACAATTATAATTCAATAAGAAAATGATTTTGAATACACAGATAAATCAAGTATTTAATGGATTTTCATTTGAATGAAAATAAGAAAATGTTCTCAAAATAGAAGAAGTCCTCTTATTAGATGGTAAAGAAAATAAAACAGTTAAGTAGTTAACCATAGACTGCAAGTAAAATATAAAGGCTCAAGACCAAATCCAACTCTATATGAGAAAAAGAAAATAATGTTACATTTTAAATTTAATGATAATCATTTTGTTTCTGAGACATTACAGATGAAGATAATATCTGACTTAGCTTAGTTTATGGGGGGGGACACATTTCAGTTAGAAAATTAAATGTGACCATTTAGATATTTAGAGACGAAGTTAATTAAAACTGCCATTCTCAAATTGAAAAAGATCATTCTGTTTTGAAATCAGTCATTTTGAAAAACAATAAGATCACCTTATTTTACAGAGAAAATTTATTTTTCCGTCCTAGTAAATTATTTGAAATTTTGGTAGATATACCAATAAAATGATACGCACGATGAAAATGTTAATTGTGATGACAGAGATGTATAAATATAATAGGAAAAAATATATAATTTTTCATAAAATATACATAGTTTATGCAAAAATTCTCCCCCCCCCCCAAAAAAAACAACTACTACAGTACATAATTTAGATAACATGAAATTACGATAGAAAATAGCTTATGATTTGAAGAAAAGCATGAGTAAAAATATGATAAAAAGACCTCAAATATTTATTTGCATTTTGACACAGAAATCAGATTCTCTCACAGTACATAGGTGAGCATTGACCAATCATAAGTCATTGTTAACCAGTTTACATTTGTTTTAAAACTGTGTCAGACATCCTAGGGCATAAGGCACACCAAAGGTCTTGGCTAGAATTAATTATCTTTACAGGTTTTTGCTAGGTTTATCATGAAACTAATTATCTCTCTGATTTTAAAATCGGTAAAGAAAATGAATGTTAATTCATTTTAAAATACTTACAAGTGAATAAAGCTTAATTAGAAAAGTTCGTGATTTAAGAATCTTGTCGTTTTTTTTTATCATGTCAGAACATGATGTTATTTTTGGGATGAGGTTTTTAGCGTCAACAAAAATCCGTAGGCGAAAAATAAAAAAAATTATTATCTGCCCGAGTATCTGAACAAAATCAGCTTTTAATAACGCGTTGTCAGCACATTTGCAAAAGCTACGATAAAAAAAATAAGCTAATGACTACATCATACAAAACCTAGAAAAATGTCCAAGGTGCATCATTTTGACGTTTTATTACGTCAGAACATGTTTTGGGAATGAGGTTTGTGGCGTCAACAAAAATCCGTAGGCGAAAAATTGAAATTTATTATCTGCACAAGCATCTCAAAAAATCAGCTTCTAATAACGCGTTGCTATTGCATTTACAAAAGATCCAATTAAAAAAATAAGTTAATGACTACACCAAATAAAGCCTAGAAAAATGTCCTTTTGAGCAAGTGATTATGTGAAATGAAATAAATATCAAATGTGATATTTTTTTTAAACCATAAATGCGAGATACAGTTTTTTTGGATCGTTTGCAATACTAAAGTGACTCATTCAATGAAACCATTAAAATGAATAAAAATATAATTTAACTTGCCCGAGAATGTGGTGCTTGGGCGTTCAAGAAATGATGTTCTGGCATGATACATTGAAATATGCATAACAGATTTCATTTTAATTCTTTTTTCTTAATTTCATAACATTTTATTATACGAAACAACGAACAATGGAAACTTTTACAATCCTTTCAAGCATACAAAATAATAGGAAAAAGTTTATTAGGTGTTAACTATTAGTGAAGATTTCGTAATTATCCTCTTTTGGACCAGATGCATGATATTTGTATTGTTTTGGGAACAAGTTCAGCAGCAGCCTATGGTAAAAGATGCTATCAAAATCATATACAGCTATCAGTCAGGAAACTTCAACGGCATTTCTCGTGGTTCTTTTGGGCGGAACGGGATCGGGAGCTCAGTTTCGGGAAAGCAGCTCCGGAAAGTCTGCGTTCGGGAAGAGAAAAGAAACGGGCGAAGCGGGAAAAACCTAATCCGAGTCCACGTTTTCTGTTCGTGACGTTTTGACATTCGATTAAAATGTTTCGGATGATTTTCTGTCGCTGGGAAACGGATTCTCCTTTTTATCTTTATTTTAAAAACATTCTTTATTCTGCCCTCTGACTCCCCCCTTTCTTTTCCCATCTTTTTTTTTTTGGATGTATTGTGGGTAAGTCGTACGATATTTATAACGAGCGCTTCTGAATTCTGGAGGGACGAAAAAAAGGAAAGGCATCTGGGAAAAGGAAGCATTCAACGGAAAGGAAGAATAAAAAAAGGGGGTGTAGGGATAGGGGTAAGAGGCAGAAAGGAGAGCAAATAGGATTGGAGGTGCGGTTCTCCACGTAAGCCTTTTTTAGGATCTGTCCAGGAATGATTACCTCATTTGTCGATTGGTGCCTTGTATGTGTATGATATATATTTTGGTCAGAAGGAAGCCTAAAGGATTTTACGGTTCACAAATATCAACAAACGAAGTGTTTTTAATATTTCTAATACACGCAAGGATGTTTTTATTCAATAGAAAGCATTTCTAAGGACAAGTTCTATAATGGAATAAAATGGTTCGAAATACACTCCTTTTCAGGAGACCATAAAGGGAAGAACCAAGTTTAAAATAAAGCGACATGATTTCTATATGCATTTTAGAACATGATTTGGGCCGGGATGGCCTGGTTGGTAAAGTTTAGGACTCGTACTCCTTAGGTTACGGGGTCGAAGCTCACCGGCCAAAAGATTCTCCGAGTGTATGGTGACTGGCCCTCGTTAAATCTGATCGTGGTCGCAAAGTCCTCCATGTCGAGAGTAATACCACTTCGGGTACTGGGTCAGAGGTGATCTTTCTCTGTTCCAGATCTAAATTATGATTTGAGATGAATGAATGAATGAATTTGCATGAATGAAGTCCGGGCCCTAAAAAGGGTTGGGACGTGTGAGTAGCTAAGTCGTACTCTTGGACCTGGATGTCGCTATTTGTAAAACAATGAGACGCATTTCTTAGGCTTAAATCATTTGCTGATCATATCAGTGGGGGGTTGTCCAAGGCAAGTGCCATTAGTCACAACACAACAGAACACGATTTAGTTTAATTTAATACACGAAGATACACTAGGGTTATTTTGGGATGGATATTATGACTTTGAACCGCGGTTAAATGACAAGCGCATGACTGGCCATTTGGAGGGTACGGGGTACTATACACCAAGGCTTCGAGATCGAGGGGGTCACAGCATGATCAAAAATTAAAATATTGCTCTTAAAGATAATGACCAGATGGAAATAAGTGAGTAAGAAATTTAACTGTTAAAATCAAAAGTTTTGGAAATATATGAAGTTTAGAGATATATCATAGCGATATATTATAAACATATGATAAGTAGATTTTCCCAACCTACCAAGTAAGATTGCATGTAGCATTTTGTGTATTGACTCAAAGAAGGCTATAATCACATTTCAGATTTATTTTACAAGATTTATTGATGTACTATATAATTTTTTTCTTCTAAAGTGGAAGCAAAAAATCAAATGGAAGTAAATACAGCGTATAACATTAGTAATTTATCTTTCATATTAGCCATGCAAATAGTTACACTGTCAGCTTTTATGCTGATATTTAAATTAAACAGATATTTCTTCTTAAAAACAATTTCAATTAAAACTTAAAATTAAGACTACACAATATTTTTTTTCAAGATACAAATTTGTCTATGCATTTTTATTTTAAACTAGCCGCCTTTGGCGACCAGTCGGTTCGTCAATATTAATGCTCGCTAAAATTTTCATATATTTTATGTAGCTGTGTCTCATAACAGGTTTGTCACCAAACTAATTTTGAACCAAACTAATTTTAAACCAAACAAAATTTGATAATCATATAATTCATTTATAGTATTATTTTCTTCAGATGCTCTGTTCACTGTACTACTCATCTTTCACTTTCTATCCGAGCAATGATTGTCCCGGAATTGATAATTTACTTAAATGGTGGAGGGAAAGGTCTAAAATTCTGTTTTTATAGAATAATGACATTCAGATTTTCATAAATGTAAACACACTAAACAAATAAAGACACAATTGGTTTTCAAGAGATGCAAAAGCTTGGAAAATGCCTCGCACACACGAAATAATGGTGACACACACACCCTTCTTTCCTTTTCTATCCTTTTTTTTTCACTATTCTTTCTATAAAACTTTTTTTCCCCTTTGTTATTACTTTTTTTCTTCCCTGCCCAGACTTTATTTTGAGCAGGCATAGATTAAATATTCATACCGACTAATAATAAAAGCAACTATTTTCTTTCTTTTTTAAACATCCCGTTATCTATGAATGAAAACCAACTGACTTCGGGTATTTCTTTCTAAACAAATCATTATTTATTACTTCCTGCTATCTAACTCAGTTGGTGTGGGGGAAGGAAATGAAGATTTTTGGCGGGAAAGTAAGAAAGGTGTCATTTTAACTATTTTCCACGCAGTTTTTTAATTTTTTCTCTCCATAAGAACCATCCTCGTGCCTTAAAGAAAATATTTTTAAAAAATTAGCCGAATCGGTCCAGCCGTTCCCCAGTTTTGCGCTTAGCAACACATTTCGAGTTGCATTTTTATTAATATAGATATATGTATTTTAGGGGAAAAAAATATCAATTGGGAAAAAAAACCATTCAATTATATTCTACAATGATTTATTTTTCACCGAAAATTCATCTTTCATCTTACAAGGATTTCTACATTCTAATCCTCCTTTTTTTTTTCAAATTAAACAGCTCATTTTCATAAACGATATCCTTATGCAATTCCCTTAAATCTTCAAGGTAAATTATAATATTCGATAAACATAATCAGCGGCCCGGAATGAAACCGAAAACGATTTTCTAAACATTTCAAGGAGTCTTTATTAATAGGGAAGTCATCAAAACATTTCATTAAAAAGCGATTCTTAACAGCTACTGGCTCGATTAGTTTCAAACTTGAGCGAAACTCCCAAGGAAGAACAGACATACGTCACGTGTAATGACGTCAGAGGCTAGTAATCAGCACTTTGTTGTCTGCGAAATTTCTAACCGGAAGCTCGAATAAAAGTTCTTTTTAAAATGGCGGTTGCATTTTGACATCATAATTCGATAAACACGCGAAATATGCCACGAATATGTGAAGTAATCAATTGCTGAACTTATTTATTAGATCCGATTAAGCTGATGGCACGTTATTTAATCATTATATTATATTGAAATTTCCATTACTGAATTCTGAAAGTTTCATGACGCATTGATTATAAATGAGTGAATTCTTTCGGACTTAGAATGAGAAATTCGAACGAATGAAACGCAACAAGAATGTTCATAAAATTGTAGTAAATGTGTTTTAAAATCTAATCTTTCGAATTTTTGATTAAAAAAGTTTTTTTGGTTATGTTATGGTTTATTTAATAATAAATAGATAAAAAATGTGTGTATTTTATTTACATTTTGTATCAGCTTTAAGTTTTTCCAGGATGAAAATTCGATTCCTTAATATTCAATTCCTTAAATACTTTTCAAAGAAATGGGGAATAATGTAGTTTAAAATCTAATTTTTCGGATTTTTGATTAAAAATTTTTGTTTGGTTATATTATGGTTTATTTAATAATAAGTAGATACAATAAGTTTAAATTTTTCCAGGATGGAAATTTATTCGATTCCTTAAATACTTTTCCAAAAAGAATGGAGAAATTCTGAAAATAATTTTTCATGATATCAATCAATCAATTTGAGACACAATTTTCAAAAAAAAAAAAAAAAAAAACTCAACAGCTTTGGGAAAACTGGTACAACCAAATTTTAAAACTATAGCCAATACAATATAGCTACATACAGTAAGATTGACAGATAAAATTATCATAAATATTTAGAAATAAAAAAAAAGTACAATTGTGTAATACACGGAAAATTGATATTACCTAGAACACACAATGTTGAAATAAACTAAGTATTTGAAAGTAGTCAGTCAGAGAATGTATATCAAAAGTTTAAAAAGGATAACATGTGAAATAGTGGTAATTCATAAGAAATAAAATATCAAAATCAATTCGCATAAATATTTTTCTTTGTTCTTTCATGCTTTAATATTTTACTAAAGTAAAGGCTTTACTAAGGAAAAAAAATATAATTCGTTTCCTTTCATTTCTGCTTGATATACACACCCTCGATTTTTTTCTTTCTTTCTCAAACGTAAATCATTTTTAAATCAAGTAAAATCCATTTAATTAAATTTAAAACCGCATAACTATACTGCAGATATCATATTCGAAAAAAAAAAAAAGACCAGGAGAAGTTCTTCGTCTGACAGCACAATTTGATGGATTGCCCTAGCACAGAAGAGAGAAAAAATTTTAAAATTAGGAATTATTCTCATGTAGGTGGTGACACACTTTCACTTCCTTGAAAATGTACATCATCAAATAAGGCAATTCAAGATAAAACCATGAATGGAATAATTTAATTACTTCCATGACTTTCAAAATAAAAATAAAATGAATAAATTTTAGAAAAGAGTATTGAGTTGATAGGCAATATACGCTTGCTAAGTATAAATGAATTAATGGCGTGAATCTGACGATTCCAAATTTTTGTTGTTATTGTTGCAAGATATTTTAATAATCTTATAAAACATTGTTAAGAAACAACATAATAGTCGATTCCTTTGGTTTCTTAAGATTTTTAGACATTTCTTTCGGAATTTTAGCTTGTTTTCAGCTTGTATACTCTATCAAATAGTACAAGATCATTATATGTTTGTCATTTGAAAAAATATGGATCTGACAATGTTAAAGAGAAGCTCAAATGCATAATTGTTACAGAAAAATGTGAATATAATTGTCATTCTAAATCCAAGTAAGAATGATAAACAAATACTAGAAGGATTCAAAACGGATGATAATCTGAGTTACCCAGATATTGTTAGAACGAGTATGTTGATAATGGGTAAAACATTGATAAGAAACAATAGTTGATTCATTTGGTTTCTTAAGAATTTTAGAAATTTCGTTTCTAATTTTAGATTGTTTTTATGTTTATACTCTGCCAAATAGTACAAGATCATTATACGTTTATCATATGAAAAAAAATATGGATCTATCAATGTTAATGAGAAACCCGAATGCCTAATTGCTACAGAAAAGTATGGAAATAATTGTCATTCTAAATCAAAGCCAAAATGAAAAATAAATACTAGAAGAATTCAAAACGGATGATAATCTGTGTTACCCAGATATAGTTTGAGCACGAGTATGTAGATAATGGATTTGGGTAATGTAGACAAAAATGAAGTAACATACGTGCGAGAGAATAGGCAATTGTTATTTTTTACAAAGATGTTAGAAAAGCTATTTCTGAAATTATACATATAGAGGTATTACAGAAACCAATGCAAAAGTACCACTAAAGAACTTACTGTAATATGGTAGATGAACAAAATATTCAAATTTGTAACAAAATTATAATTTTAAACCTTTGGCACAATTTAAAAATAGTTTGGGATATATTACTAGAAGGATTCAAAATTGATGATAATTTGAGTTACCCAGAGCACGAGTATGTAGATAATGGGTTTGGGTAATGTAGAAAAAATTAAACATACATGTGAAAGAATGGGCAATTGTTATTTTTTACAGAGATGATAACAATGCTATTTCTGAAATTATACATATAGAGACA
>JAOUZG010038069.1:5592569-5639115 GCA_026289955.1 Argiope argentata | reverse complement strand
TATGGTAGATGAACAAAATATTAAAATTTGTAACAAAATTATAATTTCAAACCTTTGTTACAATTTAAAAATAGTTTTCGATATATTTTTAAATACTTCTTTTTCACAGGTTGATATTGTGCAAGAAATTAATTCAGGTTCCTTTTATTTGAATAAAATAAACAGCTATTCCGATGTTATTCGGCATAATTTATTTAAACAAAATACATTTCAATGTGGAATTTAAAACTCAGCACCAATCAACAACTCATAGAACAGACAAAATCATGATAAGCAACCTTAATATCCGAGAGAAGCCGAAGCGAAATAAAAGTTATTTCCCATAGAAAGCCAGCGAATTTTACTAGAATTTACTTATCCGCATTCTAATCTAAGAGCCCATTGGTTTATCCTCGTGGATTCATTAAGTTTCCGAGTCCCTGAAGGCCACCCTTCGTTATCGTAATCGTGGTACCACCACATCTCGCAGCGTTTGTTCCACTGATCGCATGTTTTATTTATTTATCGAACCGGTCAGAAAGATAAGGTCTTTCATTCCGATAGCGATTGACTCCTCTGCACGCCACAATCGAATAAATAACGTATCGACGGCTTTCTAAGACAGACCCTTGGGCTTGTTGAAGACGTATCTGTTTGCCATTTTTTTTCTCTCTCTCTCTTTCTTTCTTTTTCCTTCATGTCGCTTCGATCCTTCTGATCCCTCTACTTAGCTCTGCGAATAATTGGAAAGTAGTTAAATGGATCTATCTGAATCGGATGGTGGATCACAGATCGATTCGCCGATATGTAACGTTTTAGGACCCACTTGTGAAGGAGAGGGGGTCCGTATAAAGGGGGCGGGGGTACTTTTCTCGGATCATACGTTATCATTTAGTACGACTGGGAATCAAAATAAGAATAATAAATGTGACAGGGGAATAAAAAAAAGAAAGAATTAAATATTGTTTGATGAAGATTGGTTACTATTGCACAGCGATCGTATTCTTGTTAAAGATCTTGTCATCAGAAAGGAGAAAGAAAAATCCATTGTTTGCTAAGTGCCGAGTGAGAGGGGAAAATGACTTGGACCTCTTTTATTATGGTCGTTATTATTATTATTTTTACAATGAATTCCTCTTCAATGATCAAATATTCATTAGCTTTTTAACCGTTTATTTTCTTTTGTCAGTAATGAATATGAATCTTGATATATGTTAAAGGACAATAAGTAATAATAAAAGAAACTCCTTAAATTTTATATCAACTTAACCACTTAATTATATGCTTTAACACCATTATTGTCCATTTGATCATTTAATTAGGTCTGTGATGGATAATACCTGCATAAATGGCAGCATTATGTCATTCTTTTAAAGGTGACAGACCAAAAAAAAAGCATGACCAAACAATAAATGATTGTATTGAGTAATACTAGATATTTTAAAATGAGGCATTCAAATGTTATCGGTATGCATGAAACGGAAAACGCAAATTATCAAGAATCAGAACGACGCTATTTTGTGCATACGGGTGGCTTTTACAAAATAATAACAATAGTATAGAAGCAAGTTTTGACAGATAGCTCCAAATAATAGTAATAGCAGGAAGTTTTGACTTTAGTAGAACTTATCAAAACATAAGGTTTGCACGACATCAAAAATGAAAAATAAATTTAAAACAAAATAAAATTAACAAATTTAAAATAATGGCACATTAGAAGTGCAAGAATTGCCTATGAAGTAACCGTGGTAATGCAGAAAAGTTCTATCACATACGCTTCAAATGGCAAGATCTTAACACAGCATCAAATTTGCGCGATATCAAAAAATGAAAAAAAAAAGTAACAAATTCAAAGTAATGGCACATTAGAAATGCAAGAATTGCCTATGAAGTAATCGTGGTAATGCAGAAAGGTTCTATGACATACGCTTCAAATTGTAGAGCTTAACTAGACCATCAGGTTTGTGCGATATCAAAAATGGAAAATAAATTAAAAAATAAATAAAGTAAAAAATTTAAAATAATGGCACATTAGAAATGCAAGAATTGCCTATGAAGTAACCGTGGTAATCCAGAAAATTTCTATGACATACGTTTGAAATTGTAGAACGTAATCGAATCATCAGGTTTGTGCGATATCAAAAATGAAAAATAAATTATAAAATAAAAAAAGTAACAAATTCAAAATAATGGCACATTAAAAGTGCAAGAATTGCCTATGAAGTAACCGTGGTAATGCAGAAAAGTTTTATGGCATAATGTCCTAATGTTAAGATTTACAAAGCATCTATGAAAAGAATAGAATAGACACATTTTTTCCCCGAATAGAGTCACATGGCACTCTAACGCGTAATAATATTGTATTAAAGTATATGAACTTTAGAAAAATATTTTCAAAATTTATTAATCAATTATTTCTTCAAATTGCTTTAAATTGATTTAAAGATACAAAAATTAATTATGAAATGTTTAGAAACTCAGCAAAAAAATTCTCGTCTCTTTCATGGAAAATAAAATTAATGTCACGTTGAAATACATTTTTAAACCAAAAAACTTGACCAAAATAATTCTTCCTGCAGAATTTCAAAGATAAGCCGGCAAATGGAAAATCTATATAAAACATCTTCCTTTAAATGCAACAATTTGAAACGATTTTGTCGCACAATGACTAATTTCCCTCCAAATGATCATTGCACATATGTGGGCACACGACAACATAAAGCTTGCTCAAACTAACATGAATTTTTTTTTTCTGCAAAAGTGAGAATTTTTTCTTTCGCAAAAATAAAAACTTATTTCATACGTGATAAAATTAAAAGAACCTTTAAAATAACCCATCTGTCAATTAATTTAAAACACAATTTTAATGTTTGTGTAACTTCAGCTAACGAATTAAATGGAATATTTTAGCAATGGTTCGATGAATCAGATTTTCAGCACTTTTCTAAGAGATAATAGACGCTGATTTTCAAGATAGACATGACAGGTTGTGGGGAATAACAAGGTGTTGCACTAATTAATTTTTTCATTTAAAATTTGTTTAAAACCATCCATTTCTATATTAGTCACCAATATTTTGATATCCACTGAATATGATCAAAACAAGTCGATAAAAAATATCAGAATAAAAGGATATATATATATATATATATATATCGAATATTTTTTTAACCATTTTTTATTCTGCATTAGGGGGAATTACACCCTGAGTATTAGAATTTATAAAAATATGAGAGAAATAAAATAGAAAATGCAATACATTTTTTGAAAAAATTTGCTTCATGCCACTTATTTACACGCTATCCTACATTTTTGTTATGAATTTCAAAACTGTGTGCAAAGTTTCCATAGTTAAACTTAATTTCAAAAACGTAGAAGTCTATCGTTTTAATACTTTTTCACTGATAGAAGACTGTTACCTTTTCTTCGTCTTCTATCTAACCTCTAGGCATATCTATCTTTCTTCTAACTATCCTCCAGGCATATGGCTCCAAATTTTTATTTTTAACTATCTTCTAAAAGCGTTGCTAAGAAACGAGTGACATTTCAGATGACATTATAAAAGGATTAATGCCTGACTTCACATAGTTAAAGGTTAACAGGAACTTAACTTATAAAAGTAAAGACTGGCTCGGTTTTGAAAGTTATTTTAGAAATGAGAAAAATTGGGCACCATTCCTTATTTCGGGGAACACAGGAGTGGGTTTTTTTTGTATTTTTTTCACATACTATTTATTTTTTGGTATTTTCATTTATGGTGTAACAAATAATTTCTTTTTAGCGAAGTAATTCAATCAAAGTGTGTAGATGAAATAAAATACAAACTTTTATTTCATTTCATTTCTATTTTACTGTAAATTTGGAACAGAATCCTCAAGTAATGGTTTCATTTCGAAACTTATGCTTCTCTTATATGCATTTTTTAAAATAATGCGTAAGTAATTTCATAGTAAATTTCGAGGAATGCTGAAGTGAAGTTGCTTTTTTTTTCTGTTTTTATAAAAACACTTAGACATTTGGTGAATCGGCTAGGTTGTAACTGTAAATTTAGTTACATTTTGCTGTTACTATGATGGCTTAGGTAACAGCGGTAATGAAATTGACCACCAGTAATCCAGTCTAATTGAGAGACGCCGACAAAGTTTACCGTCTATTAACACTTTGGTGACCGGCAATTTTACACAGAAACTATGTCATGTCACCGGCTACTTTTTTGTAATTGAATATGAAAGTAAAACGTTCTAAAAAAAACTCCAATGAATTTTGTTGAATTGGAACATCAAAAAGTTCTTCTCCGATACGTTCCGTCATGGTTGAAATTTTTGGAATTTTACTAAAATTCTAATAAAAATGTAAATACTAGGAAAAGTAATTTTTCTGTTATAGAGCGGACAAGACTAAACACGATACGCCAAGTTTTTGCAATGTTCTTTATCGCCCTCGGTGTTATAAATTGAAACAGATAATGCAAGTGCAATGACGAGTTAACTCGTCACCGGTCAACAACGTTTCGACATGAAAAGACGAGTTAACTCGTTACCGGTCAGCAAAGTGTTAATAAGGAAGCTACAGCCGATATAAAATACTGAAATTTCAAAAATAATCAATTTTATATTTCGTCGATCTAGTTTTTGAAAGAACCGATATTCAAAGAAGTATAAAAATAAACAGTTTGAAATACCAATGCTGTATAGTGTTAAGTTGCTTCCATAATAATAATAATAAGCTCTCTAGCGAAAAAAAATATCCATCGATGCTTGAAAAAAAATTAATCCGATTTTACCACTTGAGAATAATATTTATATTATCAAGAGAAACGACCAGTAATACCTTTTTTGCACTAAATATAAATCAATTTTCCCAACACCCTATACGCAGAAGGAATCGCATTAATTTAATGATACACTGGCACTGATAGCCCACACCTGCAACGGTTTGAATTCCCATCAAGAAGATATTAAAAGGAAGAGGAAAAAAAAGAGAGAAAAAAATTTCACAGTCGGAGTCTTTTAATTATTTTTTTCCGATGTTTCTCATCTTAGTTTATTTATTTTTTTCGTTCTCTCTCTTTCTCTCTTGTGTTTTATTTTTAATTTATCACGTTTCGTTCTCGAGGGCTATCCCTCCGTAACGAGGCTCGCCCACCGAGGCTAACCCAAAAAACGCGAATATGGCCCGCGGGAATCGTTATTCCTATTAGCAGTGGCGTGGTTTCTCCGTTTTCACTCGCAGTCGTTAGTGTTTCGGCGATTCGATAGAGGGCGGTGAATGCAAACTTTCAAAGGACGGATTTTCCATCGTCAGCAATTTGCAAACTCCCCCTTATCCCCCCTTAAGGCAAGTCTAAAAATTAACGAGTGTTTGAAGAGGGAAGGGATGCAGGGGGTAGAAGTGGTTGGTCTCTGCCAGATGAAACCGAGTTCTGTTCCGGATTTTGATTAAAAAATAGTTGGGCTCCTACATGAAAGAAAAGAGCAATTCGTCAATTAAGCACTGGAAAACCTGCGGTGAGGTGGATTTTTATCAAATTAGAAAATGAAACGAAGTCTGAAAAGAGTGAATCAAAAGACGCAATGAATCATATATTTTGCGGACATGTATGAATCGTTGGAAATGATACTAAATGAACGGTTTTCATGATTTTTGCAACAAGTAAAGTTTAAAAATTGCTAACTTTAGATATTCTCAACATAACTTTAATAAAATTTTTTGCCCACCGATATTAGACTGTGAATTAACTACCCAGAAACGGTAAAACTATATAAAGAACAAATACAAAATTTATATCAACACATAGAACATTTAAGCTTAATATATTCTTAATAAAATATATCCGTTTCCCATACATCAACAAGAGATTTTGTTTCTTTCTTTTCTCTTTTTTAAAAATAAGAACTAGAGAGTAAATAATTTTGAAAACGTATATGATAACACTGTACATGTATAAATTTTCAGCAAGACACCAATCCAATATTAATTTTAACCCTTCAACCAAAAATATAGTAGTAGAATAGTTCACAGTCGGCCACAACAAATCCTGTCGATACTGCTACGTTCAGTGGTGGTCAGCTGTACAGAAGAAGTAGTAAAATAGTTTCCTATCTTCCGATCTTTCAATGAAAAATCATTAAATCATAAAATTTATCTATAACATATTCACAGTAATAATCCAATAATCTATTAATAATCAGTTAAGTCAGTCTAATTTAATAATCTGCTCCTAAACAGTCAAGTCAATCTTCACTGACAATATAATAATCTGCTTATAATCAGTAAAATTAATCCACCTCCTATACATCAACAAGAGGTTTTCTTTCTTTCTTTCCTTTTAAAAAAATGAGTACTAAAGAGTAAATAATTTTGAAAACGTATATTATAAATGTATATGATAACGCTGTACATGTATAAAGTTTCAGCAAGACACCAATCCAATATTATTTTTAACCGTTCAACCAAACATATAGTAGTAGAATACTTTCCTCTCTCCCAATCTTTCAGTGAAAAATTATTAAATCATAATATTTATTAATAATACAATAACTTACTAATAGTCAGTCAAGTCAGTCTAATTTAATAATCTACTCATAAACAGTCAAGTCAATCTTCAATAATAATATAATAATCTGCTTATAATCAGTAAGTCAACCCTCAATAATAATCTAATAATCAGTTCATAATCAATAAAGTAAACACCCAATAAAAATCGTCTAATAATCAGTCAAAAGATTACTAGTAATTAATGAACATGAGAAATACATTTAATAATTTATAAAAAGATTTAAAATGAGCCATAATTGCATTAAGGTCTGCATTATAAGAAAAAGATTAAGAAATCAATTTTATACAGCACAAGTTATTTGATTAGTAATTTTAACATATGAAGGATAAACAGTTTCTCATTATTAAAAAGACAATTACGAAACGGATGAAGAACTATCTTCTTCATCGAACCTGTCGACAGACTTTTCAACAACTCATCTTCAGCACTGATAATGGTGCGTCTACGATAACAGAATTCTTGTTTTTAACTCATAAGCTAAAATTCCTTCATTCATAGCAGATAAATCATTGACTGATCTATTTAAGCAATAGGATCTGATTAAAAAATACCTAATTAGATAACAGACACGCGAGTTGATAAGTTTTCTGAGACTTATCTAATTATTTAAGTCTCCCCTTAAAGACTATCAATTAATCTGTCAATGCCACCCAACAAAAGAATGGCCTTTTTAAAGTACCATCCACAAAACCGAATTCTTGTTTTTAACTCATAAGCTAAAATTCCCTCATTCATAGATGGTAAGTCATTAACTGATCTATTTAAGCAATACGATCAGATTAAAAAATACCTAATTAGATAAAAGACACGTAATGGGTTGATACGTTTTCTGAGACTTATCTAATTATTTCATTTCTTCACGTAAAGACTATCAATTAATCTGCCAATGCTACCCAACAGAAGAATGGCCATTTCAAAGTACCATCTACAAAGCTGAATTCTTGTTTTGAACTCATAAGCTAAAATGCTCTCATTCATAGAAGGTAAATCATTGACTGATCTATTTAAGCAATACGGTCTGATCAATAACTATCTAATTGGATAACAGACACGTAATGACTTGATACGTTTTCTGAGATTAGTCTATTTATTTCATTTCTCCACGTAAAGACTATCAATTAACCCGTCAATGCCACCCATCAGAAGGATAGTCATTTCAAAGTGCCATCTACAAAATAGGATTCTTGTTTTCAACTCATAAGCTAAAATTCCCTCATTCATAGATGGTAAGTCATCGACTGATCTATTTAAGCAATATGATTTGATTTTTAAAAAATACCTAATTAGATAACAGACACGTAATGAGTTAATACTTTATTTAACACTTATCTAATTATTTCATTTCTCCACGTAACGACTATCAATTAATCCATCCATACCACCCATCAGAGGAATGGGTGGTATGGATGGATTCCGTCATTCATCGAAGATAAATCATTGACTTTTCTATTTAAGCAATACGATCCGATTAATAAATACCTAATTGGATAACAGACACGTAATGGGTTGATACGTTTTCTGAGACTAATCTAATTATTTCATTTCTCCACGTAAAGACTATCAATTAATCCGTCCATGCCATCCATTATAAGAATGACCATTTCAAAGTACCATCTACAAAACCTTTAACATGACTTCGAGCCGATTCAAACGAACAAGACGGAAGTAGATGGGATTCGGGAATTGGACGGCCAGTGTTCATGATTTACGTTGGGAATGGGTGGCGGCCGTCAGGACCATGCGCTAAGCAATCGAATGCTCGGTTCTCCCGTTTTAGAAAAGCCGATGGTGCGCGTGAGGGCTAATTAATTGCCCTGGGCTAATGATGCTCGTCTAATGACCTCCGAGAAGAGCTCTTGGTGGCTGTCAAGAAGCCAAATGACGGATAACGTGAAGAAGAAAGCGATGCGGCCTTTTTTTTTTCTCCCTCTCCTTCTCCGATCCGCGATTCCAAACAGGGACCGAGTATGTGATGCTATTTGACTGCAGATGATGTACACAATAATTAATATCATTCATTCAATGCTAGCTTGACTCATTCATTGTAGGTCTATAGAGTAGATTGGAGTTACCAAATCGATAATTTTCAGTTTGATCGATTGAATGTAGGGAATAATCAGTGTTTCATGCAAAGACAGTCGATACCATTCATATCAAAGCAAAGCTTTTCAACAATCATCCTATTGTAAAGATTATATTAGATTAATCACTTAATAGAACAAAAAAGGCTAAACTTTTATTTCATTTTATTGAGTATATCAGGGATTAATATCCTAAAATAATTAACTATCCAATATTTTTTCAATCAAATAAACAAACATGGTTTTAAATAATACATTACCTTTGTACTATAATGGTTATTACTTTAAGATTTCCATGAAACAATGGAATCTAAAAAGATAAATTTCTCTTAAAGAATTATTTTCCAAAACTGACCTGAAAACTTAGATACAACAATCTTCAAATGACTAAAATTTTGATTGGTAAAAAGAAGTATTTATTTTTTAATTTTTGATAAAAATGCTGAAGTTTTTCCGCAATCCATTAAATACTCAAATATCAAATATGGTATCAAAGACTTACTCGTTTAAATTTCCAAACATGAAATGAAATTGAATCCAAAAATTCTAATGGAATGAGAACGTACCCTTTAAATTTTAACGGAATCGGAAAGCAAAATTCTGGGTAATGTAACGTCGAAATAAAACCCACAAGCGGTATAAAAAGATAAGCTTTTCGTAAAGATTTATTGAACCAAAATTGACCTGAAAACTTAGATCCAAACTGCAACAATCTTCCAAAATTGACTCAAATTTTGATTGGTGAAATATATATATATATATATATCCATTTTTAATTTTGATAAAAAAATTCAGCAATATTTCGTAATCGATTAAATACCCATACACTTAACAAATATGAAAAAAAGGACACTCGTTATTCACTCGTTTAAATTCCTAAATATAAAAGGAAATTAAATCCAAAAATTCTAATGAAATCAGAACGTACCCTTTAAATTTTAACGGAACTGGAAAGCAAAATTCTGTGTAATATAACGTCGAAATCAAACCCACAAGTGGTACAAAAAGAGAAATTTCTCTTAAAGTTTTATTTCCCTAAACTGACCTGAAAATAGATACAAACTGCAACGATTTTTCAAAGATGATTCGAATTTTGATTGTTAAAAATAAATATCCATTTTTAATTTTGATAAAAAAAATAATGCAGCAATATTTCGCAATCGATTTAATACTCCAACACTTATCAAAAATGAAATCAAGAAACTACTCTTTTAAATTCCTAAATATAAAATGAAATTAGATTAAATCCAAAAATTCTAATGAAATCAAAAAGTATCCTTGAAAATTTTAACGGAATCAGATAGCAAAATTCTGTGCTATGTAATGTCGAAATCAAACCCACAAGTGGTACAAAAAGAGAAATTTCTCTTAAAGTTTTATTTCCCTAAACTGACCTGAAAACAGATACAAACTGCAACGATTTTTCAAAGATCATTCAAATTTTGATTGGAAAAAAACTCGCAATCCATTAAATACTCATACACTTATCAAATATGAAATCAAAGAATCATTCGTTTTAATTCCTAAATATAGAGTGAAATTAAATCCAAAAATTCTATTGAAATCAGGACGTACCCTTTAAATTTTAACGGAATCAGAAAGGTAACGCCGAAATCAAAACCATAAGTGGTACAAAGCTTAGCAATTTAATACGCTCCATGCGTCAAAAAAAAAAAAGTGAAATTTAAAAACAAATATATTTTTTCCGCTCTATACATATTTCTTTACGAAAAATAATCTTCGCGACAATTATTCTTTTTCCTTATGCCGCAAAGCAAACATACTTTTGAATTCATTACCCTATAATATCCCTTCTGGAGAACGTCCTCATCACGAACGTTTTATTAAGTCTCTCATTCGAGTGAAATATAATTTGCATTTTGTTTTTCACCCATTTCCGCAAATAAGCGTTCTCTCCGCTTCTTAAATAACTCCATATTTCATAAAAATCATCACCTACTGCTTAATGAATACATAAATTAAGCGGTGAAATGGAACAGGGAATTCAATTTATCTTCTCGGCGGGCTTAAGAGAAATCCCACTATTGAATTTGAAGATTAAACTGTCTTTTCTCAAAAATTTTAATGATTTATGGCGCCAATTCTTTTCGCGGTAAAGCGCCTGACATGTCAGTGATCGATGCGTCCTATCGAAATTCAATATATGCCTTGCAAATATGGCGAGGCCCTATTAATAAAAACTACGAACTAATTAGTATATCTTTAAATACCATCGTCGAATGACAAATATCTCGCTGCTTTGGTATGATTTATTTTTAAATTTGTTTCCGACTCAAACTTGCTAAAAGGAATTTATTCAGCATGAAAAGCAGAAATGTGATAAAGGAGTCGCGTATTAAAAATGAGTTAAAAAAAAAACTTCAGTTTTCGATTCATATATTTGGTATTTAGTATTCCCGTGCTGGATTAAAGTTGTTTACACCGAAATCATTTTTTATTGGTATCAGTTATTTTTAACACAGCATTATTTCCTTAAATCATAGCCTGAATTAATCACTAGAGCAAATAGTATAAAAATCAATCTATAAATATGAACTCAGATACAAATTTTTGTTGCAAATATGATACGATAATTTTTTTTACGCAACTTTAGGCAGCCAGTAAAGAAGAAGAATAATAATAAAAGTTATATTTAGAATTATGTACCTGTGTTTGTGGAGACGATGATTAAAAATTCAAGAAATTCCACTGACGGAATTTAGCAAGTGGTCCATACTCTAAAAATGTAAACCAGTGTGAAACTTTCGTCCAAATCTATTGGAGGAAATAGGTATTTTTTTCTAATTACATAACTACTTTTATTCATTGTATTATGAAGCAACACATATTCAAAAAAGACATTTTTCAAAGTTATTTCTGACGTGCATTTTGAAATCCATATTGAATGAAAACATTTCAGATATTTTGAACTGCAACAAAAACGTGCGAAAAGTTTAACGATACCTAGCAACAAAAGGTGGGAAAAGATTAACGGTAATAATCGAATTCTTTTCACCAATTATCTCATATAACTGTTCCGGTATTTTTACTCTTACAGGAATAGCTTATCTATTTTAATGAAAAGTAAACTATAAGTTCTTTTAAGATAAACAGAAAAGAAAAAAAAAGATTAAAATGAAATCTGCTATGCATGTTTCAATGTATCATGTCAGAACATCATTTCTTGAACGGCCAAGCACCACGAGCTCATGCAAGTTAAATTATATTTTTATTCATTTCAATGGTTTCATTGAATGAATCACTTTAGTATTGCAAACGATCCAAAAAAACTTTGTCTCGTCTTTATTGTTAAAACATTTCCTATTCATTTCATTTCATACAATCACGTGCTCAAAATGACATTTTTCTACGTTTTATTTGCTGCAGTCATAATTATTTTTAAAAAAATCAGAGCTTTTGTAAATGCAATGGGAATGCGTAATTAAAAGCTGAATTTTTTTGGGATGCTCGAAAGCAGATAATAAAACTTTTGTTTTCCGCCTGCGGATTTTTATTGCCTCCAAAACCTTATCCCAAAACAACATCATGTTCTGACATGATAAAAATATGCTAAGAGATCAACTGATATATTAAGATAGTTAGATATGAAAAATTAAAAGTCAGCAAAGGATGGATAACAATTTTTTTAAAATCCAAACTAAAATTCTAAAAGTCTTAGTACTTGAAAAGTGCATATAATAGTAGAGTTCGATTTCTTACTTTAAAAAGCAAACAATTAATAAAAATAATAGGTTAAATTTAATCAAAGCAAATTAGGAGGAGTAATTTGGGCAAATTGTGGATAAGTTGGATTTTCAAGGAGTAATTTGGACAATTTTTGAGTAGAGTAAGTGGCTTTTCAAAGAGTAATTTGGACACCTTGGGGGTAATTTGGACCATATTGAAAATTAGTTTCATTTCAACTATACCAGCGAATGATTAAAATGTCTATAAGTAATAATAAAATCTAATGTATTACACACAAATATAAATTATATTTCAGAGCAAAGGAAAATTCAATTCATATATTTTAAATTGGCTATAAGTAAATCTTTAAGCAAAACATTTTTCAATAAGTAAAAATGAAAACGGAAAATAAAATGGAGAAAAGAGACATAGAAGGGGAGAAAACTTTCGGTACTCGTAAATAGAATATCCGAAGCAATCTGAAAAATCCGAAAGCCCCCGCCACTATTCCATGGAACAAAACGTTTTTGAATTGTTCAGCATCCCTAAAGAACAAAGCGAAGGGAAAAGGAAGTGCTGACAAACAAATACGCTTTTCCTAGATAGATAAAACGTGGAACAAAATCTCTTCCACCAGAGTCAAGTGTTCGGCATTTTGGCGAGCATCCCTTTTTCCTTCGTTCTCTCAACGTTGGTGGTCTATCCCGCAGACGAAAACCTTTCAGGGAACGTCCCGAGTGACCGCCTTATTCAATGGGTAGAGAAAGTGACGACGATCCCTGCGTCACCCCCCAGCAAGAGCTCAGATGAACAAACATCAGCTGGGTGAGCAGTTCACACCACCTGAATAAGTGGACAGGACAATGGCTTTGGGTTTCTGACAGGTTTTAATACCTTTGTTGGCGTAGCACCGATCATTATAGGATTTACTTTATTGTGAATCTTTGATATAACGATAGGAATGAATCAATGACCGACCGAAGTGATCACAATGATTTCAATGTAAATGGATACTTTAAATGAAAACCATGCTCCTCAGGTCTTAATTATTAATATACTATATAGAATTAAAAAACAAATATATTCAATTCATACATTGTTCGTACCTAGAATCATGGTAAAGTCAGCAGTTAAATAGGAATGGAATTATACATAACATAATTTTGTAGAAACGTAACCGAAAAGACAACACTTTGAAATTTTAATTTCAATTTATTTCACCAAGGGCGTTATATTATGTAATAGAGAAAAAACGAAACGTTGAAAAATTGACATCTATTTACATTGCGATCTAAGAGCAAAGTGATAGAAATTCCCCCTTCAATGATTTTACTATGAGAGTTAGATAAGGATTTCTTTGACATGCATAGATTTGGGAAAGGGAAATTTACGTATTTTTGAAAGAATGTTATAAGCATTGTAGATTTTTACACCTTCACTGAGAGCGTGAAAAAGTGCTAAAGTCTTCAATCTTCTCGAGTGAGTGTTAAAAATAATTAAATAAAAAGTAGTATTGAATTAGGAAATAAGAGTCTTCTAGAATGAAGTTAAAACGAACCAATTTAAAGCAGAATTTCGGAAATTTACTAAGGATTAATTTGGATTTCAAACTATCATTACATATTATAAATATGAAGAAGAAAATTTAATGACTCTAATAATGCATTAAGAGTCTGTTCAATTTAAAATCCAACAAATCCCATGAATCTTATAATCATTTTATACAGCATAAAATTACTAAAAACACTGAATTTTCCAACTTTTCAAAGATCTTAAAATTTTATTCGAATATTCTATCTTATCTTATTTTATGAGTATCTGAGAGACTTCTTTCAAATTATATTTATTTAACCCTAATTTTCTTATACTTTTGCTACCAGCGTCTTATTTTTTATCTCCATATTTTTTTTAACAAAAATTAATTTTTCAGTTTTTAAAACACACGAATAAAAATTATGTTTTGAAAGGTTGTAAACTTATCGTTTTTACATCTTAATATAATTCAAATTTGATTATCATAATTATGGCAGAATTTTCTAATAAGTTCTTTTTCAAATTCGGAACAAGATGATAATTTTCATTTGATATCAAAGGCGATTTAAATTTAATACATTAACCCTTAATTAATTTCGAAAATAATTAGTAATTAATTAGCATCAAGAAACACAGAATAATGCAAAATACCATAATTCTAAAATAAGAAAAAGTTATAATTCTAGAATAAGAGAATGCCATGATTCTAGAACAAGAAAATGCCATAATTCTAGAATAAGTAAATGACATAATTCTAGTATAAGAAAATGCCATAATTCTAGAGTAAGAAAATGCCCTAATTCTAGAATAAGAAAATGCCATAATTCTAGAATAAAAAAATTTTCTCTTTCGAAACATGACAGTTAAAAAAAAATAAAACAGCATTGTAACATAAAATTGTGCTTTTTGAGCATATTTTCAAAAGTAGTTAAGTTAATAAATTTAAAACAATTAGAATACAAACAGTTACATTATTTCTTTCACATATTTTAACATTTCTTGCGAAGAAGAAAATGAACGAAGCATTAAAAGGTCAGAACGAAAGAGGAGGAACTTTGTTTACTTCTCTGACACTGAATTGCAATCTACTTTGTAACAGTAATTTTGAATTTTGCTTCGTTTACAGTCCATGTCGCGGGCCACAAAGGGAAACAATTTATTCAACGACATGCTGACAAGTCAAACTGATTGTGTTGTTGTTCTAAGACGACGATAGAAGAGAGCGAAAAGAAAAGAAAAAAGAACAACATATCGTCGAGAGAAACAGGTTACAACACGAAGTAAATTACATGCGAGTAATAAATATTGTTCCTTTTCGAGAGTCATGAAACATCGAAGATTCTAAAAACCATTTCCTAAAGGAGTCTTCTCACACAGAGAGAACATGTAATAATAGTAATATAAAAATAACGAATCTTTTTCCCTCTTTAAAATTAACGAAGCGGACACGAGTTGAAAAATAAACTGGCGAAAAGGAGTAAATTTAATTTACGCATGCTTTTTAAAAAAGGATAAAAACCAGCGAGCTTCGATGAACACAAAACAAACGAGACATAAAGGAAATGGCGACGTTAATCTTCGAACAGTTTTACTCTTTTTGCGTCGATACTATGGATTTCTTTTTCAAACAAGGAAAAGGGAAAGCATTATCCGATATCGAGCCGATCTCCTGCCAATAATCCACACTTTTCCACCTATTTTATCGGTCCGGTTCCACAAAAGAATCGGACGCAAGAACCTTTTCGGAAAAAAAATTCTCAAAAAGGACGGAAAATACTCTCTCCCTTTTTCTTCTCCCACCCCTTTTTTTTCGTGTGTGTGCCGAATCATTTCGGGATACTCTTTTTTTTGTGTTGTTTGTTATTATTTCGTTCCATTCTCTCCTTTTTGTCCTGTGTCCATTTCGTTTTAAAAAGGACCGGGGCGGCCAGGAGCTGGAGGGGATGGCCACTGAGATTGCAAGGGCGTTCCGCCAATAGTTTTCCAGCTTTTACCAAGAGAAATGAGATTTTCAAGCGGTTTGGAAGCGAAATAAAAACACAAGAGGATGAAAAAATATGTGGGAGGAGGAGAGGAAAAAAGCATTTTGTCGTGAAATCTTTAACGCTTATATGTGGCGTGAAAAGTAACCAGAACTTACTTGCGTGTATTTTAAGATGGGATCTTTGAGTATAAGTAATGAAATGCAGAGTTCTACAAAGCACAGTCTTGTTTTTAAGAACTTAAGTTTTTAACTAACGAAACTAACAGATTTATCTAAACTAGTTAATGAGATTTACAACTGGTTTGGAAGGGAAATAATAATAATAAAAACAAACGACGGCTTAAAGAAAATGTATGGGAGTACCAAAAAAATTTTTTTGTCATGAAATTTCAATGCTTATACGTGAAATGAAGTGAAATCAAACTTCATTTGTTTATATTTTATATTGGGAATTTTGAATACAAGCAATGCAATGCAGTGTTCTAAAAAAGTCTTATTTTGAAAACTTTACATTAAAAAAATATTGTACAGATTTATCTAAGGCCTTAAAGGATATTTAACCCACAACTCAAAGTGACGAATTTACAATTAAAGCAATAAATGTAAAATGCACAAAAAACAGAGGATGGGGAGGGAGGTTAATATATAACAAAAGAAAAAAAACCCAGAGAGGATCTAAAATTATTAATGCAGTTCAAGTTTAAATATTTTGCATTTTATTATGTTTCAAACACAATCGAAATATTTTTATTTAAGTTTAATTATTTTTTTACAAAAAAGGGATCTTTAAAATTTATTGCATTTCCTTATAATACTTTTCTTGGTAAAAAAAATTAAGTCTATTTTTTTATTTATTATTTTATATCCTTTTTTTAACACTTTGATTGACGTGAGGGCCAACAGGAATAGTGGTTCCCATATAAATTACATTATAAGAATTTCAACGCGGCAGTCAATGTGTCCAAGAACTAACTTAACAAAGCCCGATAAAAAGCTTTTAAATTCAGAGGAAGATTGACGAAAGCAGATATTATTTATGGTTAGGATCAAAAAGAAAATTTCTGGTGCGATATCGGATCACCCATCGAAATTAGAATCGAGGAAATCAAAATCCAAAACTAGGGATGTCAAATCAAATGTGCAAAGAAATGCTCGACTTTCATTTTTTTAATGTAGCGAATTAGAATGATTGATTTTTGATGGCATAACTGACTGTTGGGGCTATAAAAACCATGACTCGAATCCCCTAATTATAAATGTTTAATAAGAATCTGTGAAAAATAAAAGCAGAATAACGAAAAAAAAAATGAATAAAAACTTACCAGTTATAGCTGCAGGATCTAGCAGTAGGTTGGTAAGTGTGGTTGACCTGCAAAATAAAGTGAAACCATGTAAGTTTTCATAATATTTTTCCCTTTTAAACAACAACAACAAAACAAGATAATGCCAGTAAGATATCACTGAACTAATATCTGTAATCTGCTCATTTTTTATAAGATATTTACATTAATAGAAAAAAATCAGCATTTAATTCCGTTATATATAAATGCTTCCTTTTTCATCCATATTCGGTTTTGAAAACATCAATCACATCCTTGTTTATTTTATGACAACTCTTGCAAGCATATGAAATCAATGGTGATAAATCCATGAATCATATTTTAACCGCAATGATGACGACTGAAATATAAGGAAAGCGAAAATGAAACGATCCTGTAGTATCAAATCAAGGATCTTCACTTTATTTCGTAGTTTTTAAATAATACCCAGTTATTGTTTCAATTACCAAACGACTTATTCATTATTGTGAATTAAATAATACACATAATGGACACTATATTGTATAGAAAAACACTAACCGGACAAATCGTAAATAATTTCTTAGTTGAAAAAATTAAATGCTGAATTTCTTAATTTGTGTAAAAGGCAGCCAGCCTAGCCTTTTCCTTTCCTTATTTTAAGTGTTGAGCTTGTCCTAAATGTTGCGCCGGTTGTTTATTGGTTCTAAGTTTCACACAAAAACACACGCACGCATGCATATTGGTTTTTTTTTTCTGTAATCAATTCATAATTTTTCAAAAGGGAGTAATGAAAAAATCATATATATGAAACAAAGAATGAATGTTTATAAATATGGTGATAATTGAAACATTCAATTGTAAAACTTGTTGCTTCATTATTACAGCTTGTAAAATTTGTTGAGACGTTATTGTAGCTTGTAAAACTTAATTGTGTTGTTATGCAGTAAATCTTTCACAAAGTCTAGTCTAAACAATTTCGAAAACAATATCTGATCTTATATAATGCTATAGCACTGAGTATATATAATTGCTAAAAAAACGTAGGTGACAATAGATAATGTCTTAAACGTTACAATCACAAACAATTAATTTTAGAGTAAGTGCAATCATTAAGATATTTCGTACATATTGCTAAATTATATGCTTAATACCTCATAAATTCGAATATAGTACTTCAATTTCGAGGACAATCCTTGGTCTTAATATATTGCATCATAATGCTATAGTTTAGAATATAAATAATTGCTGAAAAAGGTTCGGGCAATAGATAATTTCTTATATGTTACAACTCCAAACAATTAATTTTGGAATGTAGTTTTTTTTAAAAAAATATCTTTAATTAATCATTAAATTACTAAGACACCTCATACATATTGCTAAATTATATGCTTCATATCTCATAAATTCGAATAGAGTACTTTAATTTCGAGGACAATATTTGGTCTTGATGTATTGCATCATAATGCAATAGTTTTGAATTTAAATAATTGCTGAAAAAAGTTGGAGCAATAGATAATTTCTTATATGTTACAACTCCCAAACAATTAATTTTAGAGCGCAGTTTTTTAAAAAAATATCTTTAATTAATCATAAATTACTAAGACACCTCATACATATTGCTAAATTATATGTTTCATACCTCCTAAATTCGAATAGAGTACTTTAATTTCGAGGACAATATTTGGTCTTGATATATTGCATCATTATGTCATAGCTCTGAGTAAACTTATAGATAAAAAACGTCAGGGAGCAATAAAAACTTTTATAAACATTACAACGACAATCAAATAATTTTAGAGCAAAATTTTTAGAAAACATATGGTAAATTATCTTTAATTAATCATTAAATTACTAAGACACCTTATACAAATTGATAAATTATACACTTCATACCTCATAAATTCAAATATAATGCTTCAAGTAAAGCTTTAAAATCCTTAAAATATTGATTGATCCTTCTGTTTCAATTAATTTCCTTATTAATCCCATCAAATGGAATTTAGACAGCTTCAAGAAAATTGAGTGCAGAAGGAAATCTTATGAGAATGGTTGAACTGATGCGCACGTGCGCGCGCCCGAACTTCATCGTGTCGTATAACACGACTGCTCTTAAAGGAGAATTTCCAGTCGAATCTGCATCACTCTCACGAGTAAGGGAACGATTTTCCACGAGTAAAGCCGGAAACGTGTGAATCCACATCTGCAGGAGAGCCATTAACCCGAATATAGATTCCAAAGGTAAAGGAACACAACGGAAAATTGCAAAACGCCGCCGTTAAGGGAACAAGATGGGAAAAGTTACAATTGTACCTCTCTTCTGATAAGTTGAAGTAAGTGTTTCCTGTTTATGAGAAGAAGAAAATTGAAATTCACTCTCGATTATTTGCAGAAATTCTCTTGCTCTGAATTTAAATTTGATTTTCAAACAAGCAGAAAATGCAGTGAACGACTTATAAAGGCGAAATTACTTTAATGCAATTTCCAGAAACGTTTTGTGCATGGTATATCTAATATAATTTTTATTAATGTAGTAAATAATGTGTATTCGTATCATTCGGTTCAAAGATATTCAGTTATATTTATCTTCGCTCACTTTAAATTACATTTAAAAAAAAGAAAGAAATGGAACGACTTACAACAAAAGATTATAATTCTTTTTCTAATATTTTTCGCCGGAAATTTTCAATATATTTACGAAATATTCAAATTACGGCTAAAAAAACTGAAATGCACTCAGACAGCTTCCCCCCTTCAAATAATAATAATAATAGATAAGTAAATAAAATAGGTAAGTAAAATAAATAAATAAAATTTAATGAAATTTCTGGATGGAGTTTTGGCGGCCATACAGAGTTTTCAAATGCGTTAGTAAAAGTTATCTTTCGTTATAATATTTTTAAATATAAATAATTAACCTACTTAAAGTTTTTAAAAATAAGTAAAAAAAAATCACAGCAATATATATTTTCGAAATAATGGATTGTTCAAATAAATGGATTTCAAAGTTATATAGAATACGTATTTACAATCTGATGTATTAAAATATATTTTAAATATACAGAGGGGGAGCTTTAAATATATGAGGTAGCACTTACTATTTAATGAATATTGATGGGAAAAAATATATTTTTAAAACAAAACCTTTGCAAACCTCAATTTCCATGTTAGGTCTGAATATTCGTTTTATTAGGATTCTTCAACACAATTGAAATTTTTAATACTTTAATTAACTAAGAACAAAGAAGGTTTCCTTTAGAGTTGATTTTAAGCCATAGAGATTTTAAAACTTTTTTGCTGAAATAATGTACTTATTTTTAAGTCACACTTCTAATAGCTAACTATAATAAAGACTATTTTAATCAAAAAATAAAGCTTTGATTATAGAAACATTATAACATTGTATGAAATGAATATGTACATTATTTCTATAAGGAATGTTTATGAAAATGTTTCTAGACAACATAAAAATTTTCAGTCAATAGCTTATTAAGTTAAAATTACAGATTGGCTTTGAAAAGCTGTGGCGTAAAAATTGTTTGATACGATACGAATCTATTTTGATAAGCTCATTCTAAATATGCCTACCAAACTACGTTTCTCTTTTCCAATACACACATCTATATATTCATAGTGAGAAATAAGCCTAGTTCATCATTACCATATTTATTAGAATCTTATTAGTAAGATGGATGTGGATAGTCTTAGGACCGAACTTGCAGCGTTCTAGTTTGTAGCTGAGTAACATGACAACAATACAAAAGTAATTTGTGCATCGTAGATGTTATCTGGCTAATGAAGTTTTCACCACATACTCTTCCACCAGTGAATTGTGGTGAGATGAAAGATATATTTGCGTCAAGCTTATGGCGAGCGTATGTGAGTTGCTGATGGTGATGTTGGCTGATGTAATCAATGTGTCAGACGACTTTTGCTGCCGGCAGAGGGCGCCACAACAGTTTTACGAAGCTATGTAAGAAGGTCGCTTATTCAAGGTTGAGGGCCACCATTTTTGACAGAATCGGATTGATCTAGTAATTACTTGCAAAGGTAATTACTTTGTATTGTGATTTTGTTACTCGGTTACAAACCAGAAAGTTGCGAGTTCGGGCCTAAGATAATCCGTATCCACCAAATTAGGATTTTAAATTTCATTAGTTTTTCACTGTTTTCTTTTGGAAGGAGGTAATATCTTCCCCATATCCAGAAATTCATAATAGAGAGACCTGGCTTTTATATGAACACTGGTATTTTCACTTTGAATAGGATATTTAAATTTCAACCATCCTTCACATAACGATATACACATGCTAAATATAAAATTTTGGCATATCCGCGAAAAATGCGAAGTTTCCACGAGTGTTAAGTAACGAATAGATTAAGCTGCCAAGCCTTCTCGAGGCGTCATAAAATAACATCCGATGAAGAGCCATGCATCATTGTCTAGGCTCTTTGCCAACCGACCTGCACAGCCTCATTATTCGCTCGGTTCCATTCTGGAAATGGAAATCGTAATAATCACTCATTTTCACATGGAACAAGCTTTGTTCCGGGAACATTGTTATTCAAAACGTTATTCGAATAATATTGCGGCCAAATACTCAGGTAAAAGCAACAGTGACCGAAATTAAAATGAATTTTGCGAATCTATTCAAATGGACAATGAAAGATTTATTCCAACATATAAGGGATATGAAAGTGTAAAACTCTATATGATAGGAGAAGCAATGGTTATAAAATTCATGACGGATCGATTGGTCATTCGAAAATAGTACTATAAAAGGAATATTTTGGAGATGTGGATAACCTTTTTCTTAAATTGTAATTCTTAAAATTCATTCCAATAACTTTTAAATCGATAGTAATCTTTCTTATAACAGCAAAAATGTTTCGCCATCCCATCTACTAATAAATTCATTTTGTAAGATAAGATTAATATAAAGAAGAAAAAACTTTATTACTGATTAAAAGTTAAAAAAAGAGAAAATAGCCAACTAAATATAATTTATTTTGTAAAATTTAATTGAAATACTTTTTATAAGGATATATATATACTTAATTTAGATACTATACTTAATTATTTTTACTTATTCGTGCTGAAAAGATATTCATTAAAAGAAGGAAATAATTTCATGCTTAAAAATTCTAAAAGCCTTGTTTTAATTCAATATTTTCTTTTTAAAAAAAGCACCCATTGCTGATGGGAAAAAAATCGTAGTTTTTCAATCTCTAAAAGGTAATAGAAAAGTAAGAAACGATACTCATATCTTCAACATAAAACATGAAATAGTTATAAATATTTTTTGTCGGAAATTATTTATGCTATACAATAATTAAAAAAAAAACAGTATAATATAAAAACTACGCCAACAAAAATAAAAATGAACATGAAGATTATTTCATTTTATTTAAAATTATATTTATCAGAGGGAAAATAAAGTATATTTTATGTTTTCGAAACTAAAGACAATTCACGAACAATGTTATTTTTTCTTTGTTTCCCATAGCATGTTTCTAAGTATTATTTTTCAAAACAGTAAACGATAATCGATAGGATAAAGAATACATGGAATAATAATATAATCGGATAAATAAATCTATTCATCTCATATTCCCAATAAAAAGTTCCAAAATGGCCTATATAAAGAGTTCGAATTGGTTTTTAAACAGAACAAATCCAATTTTTCCTTAAATAATCACGTTTTAACACGCATAAACCACTCCCAATAGCTAACAATAACCAGCAGACAATCAGTCGATTTAAAACATGACTAGAAACAATCCCTTAATTGAACATTTTATGGGTAGTAATGACTACCTCACGTTAATTCTGCATTTAATGCGATTTGTTTCGGAGCAAATAGAATGTTACACAAATCGCATCGGATTTCGATAACTTCTATGGCTGGTATTAATCACTAACTGTGGTCTGCATAGCACAATTTTATCAAGAGCAAGGAAGGTACTTGGGGCTTCGAGTAACGATAATTTCAAGGGCCTTGATGACATAAAAAATGACAGTAAATAATTGAAAAGGAAGAAGATGGGGGAAAAAATTCCAAAAAAAAAAATCAACTTCATCCAACGACTCTTTAATGAGAGTTTCATGATAATGGAAAGGGGTTGTCCAATATAGGGATTGAAGAGCAATTTTTTCTTCTTCTTTTTAATTACTAAGCAAATGTTTGATTAACGTTCTGTGATTTGATTATGGGATAAAATGGCAAATTAAAAAAAGATTAAAAACACCCCAAGCTTATTATAGTTTTTATTAAAACCAATTTAAAAGACATGTTTTAGTAATTAAATGTAACATAAGTTGTTACAACGATAACTTGTGCAAACATTTCGGGTAACCCGATATTTGGATATGATAAGAAGTGCTTCGTTCCTAACAGTAAAATTTTGTTTATTCCAATGTTTTACTTAAGATAGAAACTTAACTGATTTGGCAACAAACGATTTAGCCGTGCTTGCGGATTAATAAAAGAAACAAATAAAAAACTCTTTTTTTTAATGATATTCTTTAAGAATATTGTAATTCGTTAGTTAATTGATGTAAAATTCTGATCTTTTGTTTTCATTTATACTTAAGAGAAATTAATGTAATCAATCGCAAAGATAAAAGTCGTTCAATTTATAATAATAATAAAAAAACACTTTTAGAAACATTATTTGTGATATTTTTCTTATTTAATTGCTAAGAAAAATGACTGATTTTTAAGCAGTTGATAATTCTAACGAACAGAATTTTTTTAAACTTCGAATCCATGAATTAAATATCGTTATACAGGTTGTGTTAACATCGCGGTCATGATAAAACTGTTAAAAAGTCAAGACTTTTAAAAATGATAAAAATATTAGGTCACTTATAAGAAAATAAACATAGGTCACTTATAAGAAAACAGATACATTATTTATGAATATCAATAGAGCGCAAAATATATAAATTTATTATTTTATTGTTACAGTAACTTATGTATTGGCGTTGATCTTTTTTTTCCAGATACACCATTTTTTCCCCATGCTTTTAAAAATATGTTACAAAAAATGAAAATAAAAATTATTGATTAGAATATGCGATAACATTATACAGAATCACTCAGATGTATCAAGTCAAATAATATATAATCCGATTTCATTTAATTACTTAGTTTAATCACCATAAAAAATCTTTTAAGTAATTCAAAAAATTTTAAAGTAAAACCTTTCAATTTCCATTTGAATGACGAAAGTATATTTCCATTTAAAAAAATCTAAGAGAAAAAAAAACTTGAATTATATGAATTTTAATATGTATCAGTTAATACATATTAAAATTATTCCTTTATTAATAAATTAACTTTTATGTTTTTCAACTTGTATAACAAACTAATGAAAACAATTCGGTAAAAATCGCATTCCTATCCCAATAAATAAGAATAAAGAATCATAAACGTTATTACTTTTGCTTCTTTATTAATTCAACGATCAGAAATAAAAAACCTGATTACCATAAAGCCGCACTTATCAATGCTAACCTTGACTATGCAAATGTATCCTTTCTATGAGGTAATTACAATGGATATAGTGGACTGGGTACGCATAGACTGGTTTCGATGCGTGTGAAACGACCATTTTATCAGATATTTTTAAAGGACGGTTATATCACCTATCATTTCGTAGCTTTGTATTCGTATTTTTTTTTCTTTCTTCATATTAAGCAAAGTAGTTAATGCGATGTGTGAAACGTTTAATAAGGAGTCCACAAAGATGATCAAGAAACTTTAGTTAATGACTCAAGATAGGTTGGTTCAAAGCCGTCGTGACCTACCATTGAGATAAAGATTATAGAAGATCAACTAAAAGAAAGAGAAATAAAATTTTATGGCAGATATAAAGCTAATGAACTACTTGGAATGGGGCCATATTTAGAGGATATGGCTTAGTCAATTTTAAGCTCCAAGTAGTTGCTCAAGACACTTAGGTTTCAATAAGTTCGCTTTAAGTGTTTTATAATTATACAAAAACTTTCTAAATCCAAGGTTTATTTGATATACAAAATATTAATATTTTGCAAAAATCTCACCTTTATACATAAGGAAATAGCACAAATGTCCATTGTTTAGGTACATTTGTGAATTGAAAAATATTTGTATTTTGCACAAGACTTTCTTTATATATAATAAAAGATTCATCATTCAGCGTTTGGAAAGACAAATTGCTAAATTACCTTTGTGAGAATAACGTTTGGCTAACATTAACAAAAAATAAAATTTTTCGTTAGGATCAGTCAACAAATCTACACGCTAAACAAAAACTGCGTTAACCATGTTAAGTTAGTGATAATCGGTGTTAAATCGGACATGAAATTTTATTCTTTATCTTTTAACTTAAGATGCATTTTTGCAATGATAAGAAATTTTCTTCATATTTTCTTTCTTTTTACTATAAAAATAATTATCACAAAGAAAAACAAACAATTAAATTTCGTGCCTTTATAACAATTAAACAGATAAAAATTTTAATTTGGGCTAACTTTAAAGGGATAACAAAATTTATATATATTTAAAAGCATTTTAAAATACATATGAATTTAACAATATGCAATAAAACTACATACAGAAGAATAATGCATTCATGTTTTCAGATGATTAGAACTAATTATAGATTTTTTTTAAAATTCTTTTTAAAGACTAAATATACACAGCTTTTCAGCAAGTTAGATCTTTAAATTTTCATGGATAAGATATCTTACTGTAATATCCGCAGCTCAACATATAATTTTGATAAATCAAACGTAAAATCAAAAATAAAATTTTGTATTAAAAATATACATTTATTTATTTATTTTATTATTATTAAAGATGATTTTGCAAATGTTTTTTGTAAGTAAAAATAAAATTCCGATTTAAAAAATATGCAAACGATTTTAAAAGAAATCTCCTAAAAGAAAATTTAGTGATGTATAATTACAAGCTGCTGAAAAGAGAATATGAATTATATTTAGAGTTTCGAATGATTCGATTGATTTTTTAAAAATTAAGATTAAACCTTAAGAGATCGTCTATTCTTGATCAAATAGAACTACATTATTTACTTTCAAAACTATCAGCGAAAAAAAAAAGAAAATTCAATGTAAAATATTTATAAAAGAAAATTATTTAATTGCCAATTAAATAAAAATAAAAGTTAATTTATTTGTGACATCTTAATAAAAAAGTCTCTAACTGAAATGGTGTTTTCGAATTATTTTAACCATTTAATACTAAAAAAAATTGTTAGAAGAAACTACTATCAAGGTTTCTCTAAACTCAAACTTTACGAGCGCAGATTCATAGATTCAGAAATCTCCAATTAAATCTCAGCACATATTTCAAAATATTTCACTTTAATTTTTATATTTGTTATTCTCCGACAATACTTTGATTTTTTTTCACAAGTTATTATTCAATTTCTTTAGAATTATTGCTTGGATTCCAGAACTACAATGAACAAAATTTGAGATGTAAATGCCTTAATAAGATTTTTAAATCACTTATTCAGATTAAAATCAAAACTAATTTTAAAGAGAAAGTATGGTTGTGAGCCGAAATATCTATTAGAAATTAGATATCACTTTACATGAGCTCTGAGCTGAGCTATTCGTGAGGATTTCATCGGATATACAGTTAATTTTAGACAGCATTAATTTGATAACGGAATCGCAAGCGTCGTCATTATACCGACATTGAACCTAATAATTTGATTTTATAATTACAAAGGTATGTCGACTATATCTGAATCGCATTACAATTCCTCATTAATACTTAGTTCGTCTTAGTTAATCTTGGAAGTAATAAGTAATTATTCAGAAGTACTCATTAGTGTATTAGTCTAGAAGTTGCCAGTGAAGAATATTTGAATACTTGAATAAATAAATACAAACAAAGTATCATGTGTATACATGCGAGTATTGTCTCATATGAAATTTGATACAGTAGCGAGGGAAAATGAATTTTATTAACGGAGGATGTAAGAGAATAATTAATAGATACGCAGAGAGAAAACATTGTTGATTGATAAATAAAATAAAATTAGTATTTTCAGATACGTGTAAATATTTTATTATTTACAGTTAAATATTTAGTATCAGAGCAACAAATAACTTCAGTCAGAACTGTGATCTTTATTTAGTTAGACGATAGGACTACAAAGGATATATACAGTAATAACTCGTGATATGGATTGTAAGATTTGAAATAGAATGCTTTGGAAGAGTAAAGATGTAGTAAAAGTTAAAACAGCCACCAATATTTTATTTACAATTTTATGCTCTTATGATTTTTAAAAGATATTTTTGAAATTAATGCTGCAAACTTCTCTATGAATTAAATACCTTAATATAGCATTGTTACATTAATTGGACATTTTAATGAGTTTATACGATGTTCACTCGTACGTTATATTTACTTATTTCGATTCTTTATTCAGCATAGTGTGAGTAAAATAAAATGTAGTGTCTATACAGTAAGAAAAAAAAGTATATCGGATGTGGTATCGATTTCTAATCTGCTATGTTTCTCATCCTCTACATTCAATCAATACACAAAGTAGCCAATATTAATCCAAATAATAGATAGCGAATTTGAATTCGTCGAAATATCGTAATTAATTGGGGAAAATGTATAATTACTGCACAGTTTTATATTTCTCTTCACTTCCAAATCTATTCAGTAAGATAGTAGGACTACAAATCACGTATGCAGTAATCACTCTTTGATACAAAAAATAAAATTTGAAACTGAGCCTTTTGTATGAGAAGATTTAATAAGAAACAATCGAGCCAGCAGAACGTTATTAATAATTTCACTCTCTTATGATTGTTTTAAAAAATTGTTTGGAAATTAATATTATAAATTTATCGACATACCCTAATAAAATCTTGTTACATTAGCTAGATGTTTTAATAAACTCATACGAAGTCCACTTGGGTGTTAGATTTACCTATTCCAATTCTTTAATATATTAAGAATCGCTCACGAATTTTCTCTTTCGTATTCCGACTGTTATGAATGGATTTTAGAACGTAGAAGTTAGCTCCAAAACATGAGGTTCTTGATGTATGTATGTATTACAGATATTTTAATGTGTTAATTAGAAAGCAATAAGACTTTCGATAGACTTTTTTTTCAACTAACGATACGGAAGCTACACTTTATTTTACTCACACAATATTATTTAACACATTAAGGACCGCAAAGAAATCTGTAAGACATAAGCCTTGGACCTCCAGTTTTGGTGTAAACTCCAACATTCTAAAGTCCATGCGTAACAAACGGAAAGCAAAAAACGAGAAAACTCGTGAGCTTTCAGCAACAGATAGGACGTGAAACACGAGAAAACTTGTTAGTGGTCCTTAATGTATTAAGTTTCTCATTTAGTGCATTCAGCCAAAATGCAAAATAACCTAAAATAAACCAAATAATATACAACGGGTTGAATATGTGGAAATATCGTAATTAATTGGAAACGAAAGTAGAATTATTGCATAGTTTTATATTTCAGTTTACTTCCAAATGAATTCTGTTTTAATGAAATTACCAATTACAGAACACACCATTTCAATGAAAGAAACCATAAAAATGCCGGATTAATTTCGCCTCCCTTCATTAAACACCGAAAACACATTCGCATAAAACACTGAATTTTACATGATTGAGATTCCGCGCCGCAACACGAGACAATACGGGAACCAATCTCGAGTGCAATCCATGTCGTTTGAGGTTGCGCAAGTGTCGGAACTTAATGAAGGAATACATAAAAATGCTGAATTAATTTCCTCTCTTTTCTTTCGCAACGTACATGAAATTTTATTTCTGTGTGCTTTATCTCGATGAACAAAAGTGGCTGCTCTAAAGAGAAGAAATACGCTGCCTGCGATCCATCCAGGGATTCTTCTTGCACGTGAAAAACTAGTTCTCACCCACCCTCTGCCACTTTCTTTTGTTTCAGAGTATGAAAGCAAAAAGTTCTCGGCTTCTTCAGTTCACAGAATAAAACTTTCTTGAATGGATGCCTCATTACGGTAACGGCTGTACTAGAGAGGAAAAAAAAGAAGATCGTTTCAGTGTTTTAAGTGGATAACGACCAAAAAACATGAAGACTGAAAGAAGATTCACATAATAACGCCACCAGCACTCAAAGAATACTCTAATACGTCAGAGATGGGCTTCTTCCGTATCGCCTCAGGTATTAAGAGTTTTTTTTCTGTATAATTCTACAAGGGAGAAAAAAATTAAGAAACATCATTTTCATAATTTATTCCTTTTATTGAGCGTGCAACCGCAAAACAATAATCTCGAGGACTTTCGTTTTAAACATTAAGTGGATGGATGAAGTAATTAGCAAATATTGCATACAATTTTCGCATTGAAGCACGTAAACTGGACAATGACTTCATTTTGTATGGAAAAATGCGGTAATATCAGCAAATTCAGACAATGAAGTGTAAGAAGTAAAGAGTAATAGGAAACAGTTAGATTCGCAATTCAGAAATGAAGAATTGCTTGGAGTGGCAAAAAATTTCCAATTTAAAGTAAGTACTTCAGTTAAGGTAATTTTTTTTCTTTTTCTTTTTATTCTTATTAACTTTTGAAATGTTCTGTTTAATGTCTGCCATTAAAATCGATTACAAATAAGATGTTGATATAATAATGATTTAAACTTATTGGAAAAAAATTAAGAAAAGAAATCATATGTATTTTATTTGATGAAATCAGCATTGTATGCAATTTATCTCACTATTAATATAAAGTATACAGTATGCATTGTATCTGGATTATCAATATGGAAATAATTATTTGCACTTTATTTGATTTTATCATTTTCCAAAAAAATTTTTAGGTTAAACCTATATTATATTTTTTTAATGTTTTTTTGAACATGGTAAAATTCTTTTGTTAAATTTAATTTGCAATTACTTAAAAAAAAAGTAGATATTATTTAAATAACAAAATCTTCAATTTCTTAAATCCGTAAAGAGCTAATTAATGAATAAACTAATTTAACATAATTAGCAAATTTGTACTTGGATAAATTTTTACCGTTTCTTATAAATAAAGGAAGAAAATTAAAACTCTTTACAAGTTGTGATGCTCAGTTTTTGAAGCCGAGATTAGTGTTGAGATTTTAAAATTCTCAGAAATGGTATCATAGAGCCTAATACGGAAAATATTTCTGTGTTATATACATTTGCTATTCATATTTAAATAACTTATATTGATATTTAATAAGCACTTATTAGTAAATTTAATTGAAATATGACTTCTTGTTCACCCTTCATAAGTCAAATAACAAAATAATAATAACAACAATTTATTTGGAATATTCAAATAAATGTTTCTAAATCAATATACGCACTTGAATCATCACCATTACCCATATGATAGAACTAATTATTCAGTTTTCTCAATTAATAAATTCTACTTGTTTCTTGTTTATAGTCAATACACTTTTTTCAAATTTCTCATGACTTTTAACTGTGAAAGAACTCTCACTTTAAATGAATTTTGACAGTAAAAATATTACATTTACGATCTCAAGGCCAAATCATAACTTCTTCCTCCAATAAAAATGGTATTTTCAGAAGTGGAAGCAAATGCCTCGATGCTCCAACAAGCAGCACGTGAGAGTTTACGAATCCCGCTTCGCTACGAAGGCTTGTTAAATGATATACCACAGATTCTGCCCCCAGCTTTTGATCGATAATTTGCTTTGGCATGCCACCCATTGGGCAAATACCCTTTATCCTCCACAGATGTTATGAAATAAAATTATTGCTTACAGCTTCTTAATCCCGGCGGCATGGGAAGCGGCAACGAGCCCAGCGGTGCCCGGCGTAGAAGCTTAGATGTAGTTTTCTTAATGCTTTATTCCGATTTCAATTTTCTTTTAGTAGCGATGCTCGGGCAGACTCGGTGCTTTGCGAGAAGATTTTTTAAGTTCCCAAGCGAATCGACGTGGGGAGGTTGTGAAATTCGTTCGGGGTTCCCTGGAAGCATCGATCCGTAAGTACAATGTATTCTTCTTTTTTTCCCTCCTACTTCATCGTCATATTCCCCCCCCCCTTCCAGAAACAAGCCAATAAAACTACCATTTTTGGACTCCGAAAGAGCGTGAAACGGTAATGAAATCAAGTTTCAATTCGCAGGAATTGCAAAAATGCTGAATTGAGGGAAAGTTCGTCATCATGATTTGTATATAGAAAGGCTTCTTAACTTTGCCTTTCTGAAATTCCATTTCGGCAATAAAGTAATCAATGGTCTTATCTATGAACCAAATATTATTATTATCCCGGATGTACAAATAATTAAAGGGGGGGGGGTAACAAAATAAAACTTTTTAGTTACTGGATATTCTGCTTTCAAATAATAATGGATTTTCTCATTGATTTCGCATATTAATACATCAATCTGGCAGATACAATCTTTGCCGATATTTTCATGTTTACTTTCGTTTAGTTATATTAATCGCTTAACAGTTTTGCCCCATATGCCGTACGTGTATCGATTTATTGAATTTTGATAGCTGTAAGCTAAAAATAAACCATTCATAATTATTATAATTCAATATGAAAATTACTTCGAATATATAGATAAGTCATGCATTCAATGGTTTTCAATTTGAAACAAAATAAGAAAATGTTCCAAAAATAGAAGGTGTCATCTTATTAGATAGTAAAGAAAATAAAACAGTTAAGGGGCTAACGTCCCGTTGAAAAGTAACAATAGGGCTTTTTTGGGATTGACCTCATAATTTTGAACCACGGTCAGATGACGAGGACGACACCAGAACTGGCAACCCCTTCTCCACACCAATCATACCAGCGAGAACACGTTTGGCAACGATATATTTAACTTTCAACTGACCCCCTTACACTACGGTTCTTCAATGGAATCGGGTCTCTATCTTGAAAACCTTCTACTCACGAGCCGAAACCTTGCCACCAGGCCACCATGGCCCCAAATTTCCATCCTATCAAATTACAGCTATGTGATCTCACATGACATCGGTATATACCTACATTTTAAAAACCATGGTATACAGAAATAAAGTGTTATAGCACCAATGAAATTTGTTTCTGTTGTAAATAGAAAGAGAAAACTTGACTCTAATTTAAATTGGTAATTAATGAATTCTCATAACTGCATATAAGAAGTATTGAAAATAAGTTGCTGATTGTGCTCGATATATTGGACTAAATGATCTATTAGAAACATATGCACTTTTATTAAAATTATATTGTATATTGTTTTGTATTTGTTATATAGTTTTGTATTTGTTATGTATATTATATTGTAAAATTGTTTTGTAAATTTTGCAAATGAACAAAATAACAATGAATCAAAAGATATCGAAGAAAAAAAAACTTATATTAAGAATGTTTTATACATGTATATATATTTTTATTTTAAATTTGTTTTATTTCTTTAATACTTGTTCAGTTAAAAGATTTCATCGAGGTTATCTATTTTGTTAACAGACGGTAATTAAATATTACCATTCGAATTGAAACTTTTAATTAGTTGTTATAAACTATTGCTAGGCTTTATCTTTGATACAAATTAGAATACATTGAATAATTCCTGTTTAGCTATTCCCAACAAGTTATGCAACAAATTACAGCATATATAAGTGTTTTATTGGTTTAAAAATATAAAAATATGATAAATAAATGCATGGAAGTTTACGCGAAATAATTTAAAAATTACAAATAGAGCAATTAAAACTAGCCAACAACAGTTACTATCTTTACTACTAATGCCGAAAATACTAATCGATATCAAAATGTAATATTTAATCGATGTAATATTTAATTACTGTCTGTTAACAAAATAGCTAACCTTGATGAGATCTTTTAACAGAACAAGAATTAAAGTAATAAAACAAATTCAAAATAAAAATATACACGCATGTATAAAATGTTCTTAATGTAAGTTTTTTTCTTCGATGTCTTTTGATTGATTGTTGTTCTGTTTATACTTATACTTTGTGTTACAAATTAAATACTTGAAATACAAAAATATAATCACTCTTGCTAAGTTTTACTTTTACTTTGTGTTATAAATTAATATAATACAAATAACATAAGGTATTGATCGAATCAAGAAACCTCACTTCTAGATATGGTGATTATCTTGTTTGTTGTTGTTTCTTAAGGCACTTATGGACAAGCTCGCTGAGGTAGCCAGTGATTTAAGCCTAATTGCGTCTCTTGTTTTGTAGTAGCGCCATCTAGGGCCAAGAGTACGACTTTTGCTACTCACTCACCTCATTTGATTGCACAGCCCCTTTTTACAGAGGGACACATTCACACAACTTACAGATAGAACACGGAAGAACAGCCATGCCCGAACTGGGACGCCCAAGGAGAAAATGTGCTACTCCTATGCCAGAACGCCAACTGGTGATTATCTTCCAAACATATTAAATATAATCATTTGTATTATATTAATTATGTTTTGAGGATTAATTTAATACAAATAACACAAGCAATAATCTTGCAAATAATTCTTACTTATAGCCCCAGTCATTATTTTACAAATTTGAGAAAAATTGGCCTGATGGTTAATAAATTAAAAAAAATATCAATGAAAGTGATTTTGAATAATATGATACTCAATGTATTTTATACGATTATTTTAAAATTCACATTTAGCAAAAAAACACAATTTGAAGTTAGAATAAGAAACAAATCGAAACAGAAGATTCCTAAAATAAATAGAACAAAAGAAACAGTATTGATACCATTTGACTAAACAAAAGATCGCTTCAAGATTGAACTCACGATTGTAAATACGTTCCCAGACAAAACAGGAGTATGTATCCTTTTTATTCTTTCCTGAGAAAGCAATCATGCAAATCAAAAGACACAACAGCTTAGCATACACCATCTTGTAGCGACAGAATGTTTAAACAGTCGAATAATCCTCAGATAATCCTTTGGAGACTCGGGAAGAGGAAATTTTTCCTTCCGTGGGCCGAAATGGCGCCGGTGAGCATCAGAAGTAGGCTTATTGAATTCCAGTGAGATGTTAGTATCGCGAAGATTGAGTCGTCTTGTTACCGAGACATTCTTGTGATGAGGGATGCCTCCCCCTGGAAGACCAAGAAGTAACAACAAAGACGTCCCAAGAGGGAGGACGGCTCTCTTTAGTGAAAATTGAACTTGTTAGCGAGCACGGCAGAAGCTGGTGGCATTTACTTGCTCAAACCCTGCCTAGTTAGGAACATGTTATCGAGTTCTCTTCTGCTTTAAGGGAAAACAATTAATTACCTCCTTCAACAGTAAAATAACATTAATTTAAGCAGCAAGTTGGAGTAAAAGACTTGTTGTTCTTCAATTAAACTTAAAGGTAAGCCATTGCTACATCATTAAATCAATCCAACACAGCAAAAAGTTTTTTTAGATGTTTGATTGCTTTATTGCAGATGTATTGATGTATTGTTAGAAAAATCAATTCTGAAACGTTTATAGTTAAATCTTTGCCGAGGCCTGGATAGCCTGGTTGGTAGAGGCTATCCGGCAAGCTGAAGACTCTCCGTGTATGTGGTGGCTGGCGCACGTTAAATATGTCGTGGACACAAAGCCCTCCATATCTAGAGTGATGCCACTGAGGGTACTGGGTCTGTGGTGATCGTCCTCTGTTCCAGATCTAAATTACGATCTGTAGATGAATAAATGAAATGCATGAATAAAGTCCGCCTCGTAAAAAGGGTTTGTGACGTGTGTGAGTTAAAATTCAGACTTCTGCTTCGAGTGCTCAAGAGTCCATACCCTCAGAAGTCCATCCCCGGGGGGGCACCACGTAATTGAGGATGAGATGCTCTAGTATGATGGTTGGATCTCGCTAACCTAGTGGACACACTAATAAGTGGGGTTGGACTCCTCCCATCGATGATGGGACGTACATCCTTCGGGAAGGGTGGTACCGTTGCCGCTCGTGGCCATTAGAACTCAATCACAGTTATCGCTTATTGCTGTTGTGGTGGTCCGGTCATTCAGTTTTTATGATTAATCTGTTTGTCATCGTGACGGGTCGGAGTTACTACCCTCATCTATGACTACTCTCAGAAGCAACCGCACCCCTCCCGTTGTCGTAAAGCGGGAAACGAGAACAACAACAATAAATCGTTGCCCTCTAAGCAGTGCTTCTGGTATGATGGTTGGATCTCGCCAACCTAGTGGGCACACTAATAAAGGGGGGGGGACAGACTCCTCCCACCGATGACGGGACGTACATCCTTCGGGGAGGGTTGTACCGTGGCCGGTGATGGCCATTAGTGCTCAACCACAGTTCTCGCTAATTGTTGTTGCGGTTGTCCGGTCATTCAGTTTTTATGGTTAATCTGTGTGCCATCGTGGCGGGTCGGAGAATCTATCTATGACTACCCTCAGAAACAACTGCACCCCTTCTTCCGATGTAAAGTGGAAAACGAGAACAAAAACAATAAATCTTTGCCCTCTAAGAAGTAAAAATATATTATTATATATACAGGTAGGTATTAAACTTAGGTCAAAGATAATATTTTAGATAATCTTAAAAATAAATATTTAAAATTAATGTAAGTTTTTGTTACTATTCAGTTTTTATAATTATCATTATCTAACAACAATGCGAAAACGATAATGGAGATTGTGAAGAGTTAAAATTGGAAAATCAACATTCGCACACAGAGATTGAAAATTCTCAATTACAAATATTTTAAAATGTAGGTAACAAAAAAATGTTTCATCTAATTTTCTTTTCTATAAGAGTATAATGAAAGAGAAAATGGAAAATTAAATACTGATAGTTCATTTCGAAGTTGTATACTAAGTAAAAAAAAAAATTAGTAATATTTTTCCGGTACTACCGATGGGAATTTCAATTAAGTACTTTAATTAGATTTTTTTACCTATATTTTTGTCGCAGTATAGTGAAAATCTGGATCATACTCCATAAAATCATTATTTACCAATCATATTAATTATATACGATAACGAGGCTTATAAAAAAAAGTCTGAATTCATAAGTTTACAAACTAAGAAAAATACTTGATGTTTATATTACCCAATGTTCATGAAAAACTGGTCCTTTAAGAATTAGAAATAACCAACAAATTTATTAAACAGCATCTTCCGATCAACTCCATCAAATCTATGAAAATTTTTTAAAAAATCCACTTTGCAGTTTCACTAAGTGTATGAAAAAAGGAGTCACATCAAATGCAAAATAAATGCAAGATGCAGCAAATACAAACTTTTTCGGAGAAGATAAATATTTTTCATACCACCATATTTTAAAATAAAAATCAGTAGATAAGAAAGTAGAAAGTTATTTTTACAGTTCCACATTTTTCCACAACCAATTTCAACTTTTTTTTTTTCTTCTTTGGGTGGTAAAAAGTTTTTTCTGGACATTGGTTGTTATTTCACAAAATTCGTGGAAACGAAGACCGTGATTGGAATGAAGTTTTTTATGTTTCTGTTTCTTTGATATAGTTGATGTAGACAATACTTTAGTTCCAAGTTTCAACCTTGTACAATAAACCTCCAGCTTGATTTCTATATCGCTCTATTTACATACATGATTTTACTTCTCTGTGATATAAGATACTTTTTTTTTGTTTCAATTGGGATTTGCTCCCTTCTCTTGTTGATTTTTAAAGGTTTGCTGTAGTTGTGTCTATGAACAAAAGAATGTTACAAATAATACTCTCCAAATATACTTTTTTTATAAGCATCTGCTGTCTATATTTTTATAAGCAAAAGCAAATAAACGCGAATGATGAAATTCTAAAAAGAAAAGAAACTGGAATAGGCCACTGAAAATTCAACACGCTAATAGAAAGAGAAAATAACTTGTAATATATTTAGATATAGTATCAAATATTCGGAGAAATGCATTTTTTTCCAAAGAATTTTCAACCTTTTTTTTTCTTTCATTTAAAAACTAATTGTATACATATTGCAACTTATATTCTTTTGCAAGCACAAAATTTATTCCGCAGAAATAATCCTAATACACAATGTTTATATGTAATTTTGACTATATTATCCAATCATCAGGTAGATGGTATATTATAGAATTCTAAAATACGAATAAAATTATTATTATATTAGATAATAATATATTAATTATTTTAAATATTATAAGTTTAAAATATTATTATTAGTAACAAATATATGAAATTATTATTATGATTTTCTCAAGAAATTTTTCAGATAATAATTCATGAATTTTTAATATAACGTATGTGGAACATAACACTTCAATAAACGACAGAAAAACAATATTAATCTTTTAAGTGAACTTAAATTATTATTATACTAAGTTTAAGATGAATAATAAGCTAATATTAAGCTTTTAAGCTAAAAAATAAAGCCTAGTTACCTATGAATAAAAACAAGAGTTTAGTAAATTTAATTTAAAACAATTTTCTTTGATAAATGTTTAACAAAAACTATTCGAACCGATAAATATGTTAATGATAAAATAAATACTTGTAACATAAATTCAGGATTTAAAAGAACAGGAAGGTAAACAGTAAAAGCTTTTTAAAAAGTTAAACAAAGCCTGCTTTTATTAGTGTAATAAAAAAGTCAGAAGTAATTTTTTGTGGAAAAAAAAAACGGTATTGAATCAAAACCGTAAAGGCATGAAGCTTGAAATTTTAATCACATTTAATATTTTTTTTTCTATTTTAATGAATGTTTAGATTTTTTTATGGTGTGCATTGTGGCTTGATTTCCTTACAGTATTATTTTTTCATTATTTGTCAGTTTTTAAGTACCGCTTTGATTAAACATTTTTTCACCATATTTTAAATAAAAACATTATTTTCTACTTTTTAGTATATTGTTAAAGATACATTTTTAAAAACTTCAATTTTTATTATTTTCGGCTTCTTAATTGTAATATATTTTGTAACTCATTTTTATAAATATCGTAGAGTGTCGCAATAATTTCTTTTTTCAAATTTAACACCAGATAGCGCCACATTCAAAAATAAAAATTTGATTAAAACTTTAATAAAACCGATAATTAAGTTCTCAACAGAATTGAAATATTAAATGATGATAGGAATGTATAACACCACATAATTAGGAAAGTTCTGGCTCGTAAAGAAGTTAATGAAAAAAAGGATAGGAAAATTATATCTTTTCAAACACGAAACAAGCCAAGTTAAATAAAAAGGCGTTTGTTAAAAGAAGGCAGCTGTACTATTCTTAAACAACATCCCCCACACTTTAGTCACATCATATCATAGCAAAGACATTCCCGATGCTTCGATTTTTTTCTCCCTCGGAATGTCTTGTTATGTTTTTCGTTTTAAAGATAATTGTGTAACCGATCATTTACAATAACCTAAAAACAAAGGAAAGTGTCCTCTTCCTCTGCTAAAAGGGAGAGGTGTCTGTTTTAAGTCGGGTTCTCCTTCATTGACTTCCTTTCTGGAGATATTTCGGGCTCTTTCGAAATAGAAAATGGGGTGGAGATTGGCATTAAGACTTCCACGCCGACTTCTCCTCCTTTTGTCTTTCTAATAATGCACGTGACTTCAAAAGTGCACCCGTTTTTGTCAGAATTTCCAAATTCCACATGGTTACACAGCTGTTGGCAATAGAATATCTTGGAACTGGTAAAACCATGTAATAGAGTAGCTTATATTCCGAGTATAGCTTTGGAACTCTTTCGTTTAGCTAGTGAATTAGTTCACTAGAAGTCACAATTCACATGAAAAACGTTCATTCTAAGAATACTTAACTTGGCACGTCGAAAGTACAGCAACAATTTTTCAGAAAAAGAGTATGGCGATAGGATGGTTCTTAAACATAGGATCAACTTGATTTAAGGATGGCCCAAAAACTTTGACCACATGTAATTCAAAATTTAGTAAGATTACCATTGCGCAGATTCTTTAACAAAAACCATTGCACACAAATCCTTGTAAAATTCATCCAACATGAATAAATTAAGATCATAATTATAAGCAGCATTTTATTTTGTATACTGTTATTTAACTCTATATAGAACAGAAATAAGTAATATAAAAATGTTTTTAAGTCAATTACTACTGGGATAAACATTTAAAATTATTTTTTATTAAAGAATTACAATTAATATAAATAATCTATCAAAAAATTATTGATTTGCGAAAGAATTGAATTCGCAATTCTTCACCTTCACGTGAAAAAATAAATAAAATCTTGTATTTTACCGATTGAACTACTGTTATCAATTTTCATTATAAAGGACTAAAACTTTATTTCAAGTATTAAAAATTAATTAAATTTAATTAATGAATTAATATTTCTAAAAAACCGTGCATCAACATCTAATGCCATCCACTTCAAATTTAAAAATATATATATATTTGGAATTGAGTGGGTGATTAAAAAGTATTTTATTATCGATTCACAATTTGAACAAGATATATAAATATATAAGGTGAGAATGTGAATTAATAGTAAGAATTGAAAAATATTTCATATTCTTAAGCGTTTCTAAGCCTGGGATTTGAATGAATTGATAATTTATTTATAGGTTTAAATATTAAAAATTTGCAACTCGGTGCACTAGGCTGATACTTCTGTACAAAGGGTTAACATAATTAAATTCAATAATCAGTTATATTTTTCTCTGTCATTTTATTATCCCTCAATGAAAACAATCATAACTACCAATAACAAACATGTTTAAAATAGAAGCTTCTAAAATCGACCAATCGGTACCAAGAAACATTCTTTGGAATTTCAGTAATACTATAACTCAAACAATTTGCATCTAAATTCAATTTATTTACGAGATTTAAATCTAGATTCTGTTTATCATTATTTTAACTGAATTTTATCGGCATTCGTGGTTATTAAATCGAATTATCAGTAAAAATCAATATGGAAAAAAGTGTGGGTATATGTGACCAGTTTATTCCACCAATAGAGAAAATATACAGTGGCCAAAAAGCTAGCTCTTTCATTGGTTCTTAAATATATTTTAATTCCATTCAATAAATTTCTTAGTGATCTAAAATATATTTCGTTTATTTTTACTTAATTTGTACAGTACATTATGGACCTGTACCAAGGCCATCTGGATTCAGTCAGAGAGCTGAGAGTCAATAAGTTTTAGAACTATAATTTTTGTATTTAAGTATACGATAAACAGTCCTTATTAAGTACTCATTTCCTTATAAAAATACTTTCTAATTTTTTTAATATTAATTAATTAACAGAATTAAATATTAATAATAAACTTTACGAATTCAAGTGAATTTAAAGATATGTTATTACAAAATACAAAGAACTTACAAATAATATAATCTTTTTCTTACCATAATTTTATAATCAAACATATAATTTGTACATAATTTCCATAGCGGTAATTCATAAAGTAATCATCCTTTTAAAAGTCAAAATGGTTGAAGTTTTTATGTTAAGTGGGGGGAAAATAACATTAAATCATTTAGAATGGGGAAAACATTTTTTAAAAAATGTAGCTATTTTGGCTTTAATACATTTTATTTCAGAAAATATATTCAAAACAGCAATTGAGCACATTTGCAATAATCAGCGTAATTTTGCAATCGTAACAAAGAAAGAAATGAATATAACGCCCTTTACTCGCTCTATAAATAAAAAGTGAGAGAGAAAGAAAGTCTTATCAAGATTTTTGAAACATTTCGTATTTATTAAGCTGATTTTTATTTTTAAAGATCATAATGATAAGAGCTTCCCAATAAAAGCATCATCACGCAATGTTTTTACAAAATTCCCTGATAATAATTTACTCAAATCTATAGATATCTGCTAAACATGTTTGTAACTACAATATTTCGAAAAGGAAATACTAGATGGCGCTATAAGTTAAAAACGTACTTGTTACAAGCGATTCGCTAACAATTCGATTTCCATTCGAAAGACATGATTCTGAACTTTAAAAAAAACTTTCTCAATAAAAATGTTCCACAAACAATAATTTTAACAAAAAATAATCTTTATTGTGTTTAAGTTTGAGAAATCAACATCAAAAATCAAAAAAAAAAAAAAAAAGTTTCATGTGCGCTATGATTTTCATTAGCATTTTTTAATTAAATCTTTTAATTCAGTATATACGCGCGTCTACTTATAGTTTTAATTTTCTTCAAAAACTGATTTAGCAAATTTTAAGTATCTTAAAAGTATCTTATCAGTATTAATTTATTTAAAGATGGTGGTTTGAAAACCAAGATTATGATCTTGATTAGACAGATTAAAACTACTTAATAGGTAATAATGTAAAAAAGAAATGATATAATAAAAAATCTCATTAAAATCAATCTAATGAAAAAATCATAAATAAAATCTTTATCAACATCAATTTAAAATTTAATTAAATCTAAATTTGCACATCAAATCCTTTCCTTGAAAGTGAAAAAAATATCCCCATTTCTAGTATATATACTTTGTTTAAAGCATTAATTTCAAATCCAGATAAATTAAGTAATATATCTTAGTATAATAATTGGTAATAAAAAGCTACTGGTATAATTCCCATTTTTCTTTCTAAAATATAAAAAGATATTGTTAAATGAATGAATATAATTCTATATAATTTGTATACATATTTTAATTGAATTATATATCTTTACAGATATGATGGCGATAAAAAAAACATTTAATCTGACCAGAGGAATCCTAGTCACGTTTATCAAATTCGTTTTCATCCTGGTAAAATTATCAGTAATTCAATTTTGGAGCTCGGAAGATTTTTTTTACATGAAAGAACTATTATTTCATCAAGACCCAAAGGGATATAAAACCAAAAAAATGCGAGATAAATTCCATTTAAGGATGGGTAATGATAAAAACAAACCTTTAGTTAAAAAAATATACTTAATAAAGACAACAGATATCAGATTCTTTTCTAATAAAATGTTTTTAGTAAAGCTTTTCTACCTATTAAACCTTTTTCAAGAATGGTTTACAGACTAATATCTATTCAGTACAATTAAATAAGAAAGAACTTAGATAATTAATTAGGTTAGAATAAGGTAAAAATTAGGTGCTAAATTTAGATTGAATGCATTTATTCAAATTAAATGCATCTTGTTCAAATTTTCAATTATTAATCAAATACTTCTTTTTCATCGACTCAATTTCCAGTACATTTTTTTAAAAACTTGTAGTGGATGACACTTGATGTTAATACAGTTTTTTTTAAATATTAATTCATTATTTAAATTAATTAATTTTTAATACTTTAAATTGAGTTTTAACAGTTTGTAATGAAAATTGAATTCAACAGGCAGTAAGAAACTCAGTCGTTAAAATCAAGGATTACAGTATTTTTCACGTGAAGGTGAAGAATCCAAGTTTAATTCTTGCGAAAATCAATAATTTTTTTGATAAATTATTTATATTAATTGTAATTATTTTATAAAAAATTATTAAAATAAAATTTTTCTTTGTTGGCCAAAGTAGAAATTCACTTTTAAATTTTGTTTATGTTTTTTGTTTTATCCTTTCATATTATCAGTAATCCTTTAATACTATCACTTTTTTATCCTTTCATATTATCAGTAATCCTTTAATATTATCATTATTTTATCCTTTCATATTATCAATAATCCTTTAATAATATCATTATTTCATCCTTTCATATTATCAATATTTTATCCTTTTATATTATCAGTGATATAAGTTACGTAAAATGAAAATTAAATTTCTAAGTTATTTTCAACCAAAATTTAATAAATAGTACGAAAGAAAAGTATATGTGTTATTCTGAATTTGTCCGTACACACATTCAGAATTTTTTTTCCCTAACATTGAAAAAACACCATTATAAAAGAAACATTCATCAACTAAGAAAAATTGGATTTTAATTTATGGATATTTAATAACTTATCAATTAATTCTTTAAAGTCGTAAAAATTGTTTTGGTTTTTTTTTCCGATGAAGTTGCTTCGATCTTGAAATCGTTATCCTATTTTTTTTTCTCTCAGATTCCAAATTAGACCGATAGAAACCAAACGATATTTAAAGGATTTTTTTTGCCAGTTACCACAATTTTTAAATAACCACATGATTAATTATTTTGAATCACTCAAAAAAATTAGCTAATAATTTCTTTTACATCTTTAATTACTGAAAGGTTTATAAATCATTTAAGATATAAAAATGTTATATTCCATTACCTTAATTATTTCCTAATTAGTGTAATAATAAAAAACTAGTTGAAAACGTTTTTGTTCCAATCAACTCTTTTTTTGCTCTAATAAATTCTTTAATATCTTGCAAATAGAATAATTCTAGATAGTCAATGCTAATTAAGAAAATAAATGACTGAATGCATTAGTATAATATGATTTTAAATATTAATAATGAGAAATAAAAACTCTCATGCTCTATAAAATAAATAATCATCGTATCTTATACATTTACACCACTTACAATGTAATTTATCATCAGTATTAATAAAGATGACGATGATTTTAAAAAAGAACATATGCGAATGTGCTCAAAAACATTTATGGCAGAATTGCTTCACAAATCTTTTTAAAAATCCATTCAGAGACAATTTTTCACGGAAAAAAAAATATAAAGTATTGTTCCGCATATTCAACGATTCTCAGAACAATGCATAAAAGCTGTCGTCAATACAAAATAGAGCAAAATTGACCACATGAAGTAAAACGATCTGAAAAAATCATAAACCGGGCACTAAAAGAATATTCCGGTGGAAACGGATATTGGATACAGAGCAGAGCCATTGATTAACCTGACTTTTTATCTGTGGAGAGATATGTGAGTCTAAAGGGGATTTCTATGCATGAACGTGAGCGCGAAAGAATACTACATCCAGCAACACATCGATCGCCTGACGACAGCTGTGGCAGATGTCTTCCTTATTTCGCTGGGAGTCCCTTTGGACAATCGATTGCACAAAAGGGACCATACCATTCTTTAATCAGACTGTGATACTTTTTTTCCCTTTTCATTCAAAGCATAATTTTTCCTTTGACAAAATCCTATTCAAACTAGGGATTCGAAGTTTTTGAACTATCAGTCACAGGAAACATGTATCAAAGTTTTTGAACTATCAGTCATAGGCAAAGTTTATCAAAGTTTTGAACTATCAATTACAGGTCAAGTTTATCAAAGTTTTGAAATATCAGTCACAAGCAAAGTTTATCAAAGTTTTTGAACTATTAATTACAGGCAAAGTTTATCAAAGTTTTGATTTATCAGTCAGAGGCAAAGTTTATCAAAGTTTTTGAACTATTAATCACAGGTAAAGTTTATAAAACTTCTATCCAACTTAAATTTAAACTCTTGGCGTAGATGAAATTCCATAATTAATTAGTTTAAATATGCATTCAGAAATGTAAATTTATGCATCATAAACATCTCTCTTTTTGTATCAACAGTCTCTGGTCAATCGAATTCAGAAAAGGAATAAGCGATTCTTTAGTTACATTGTTAAGCTTTTTTTACCTTTTCATCAAGAATCGTTTTTCTTCTAAATTTGAGAATTAAAGTTTTTGGAATTATTCATCTCGGATAAGTTTATAATTTTTTTTAGCCCTAGTTATGTATTGAAATGTACAAAATTTTGGCGAACCTGAAATTTTCACATTTTTTGTTTAACCTCAGTGTTTATACAAGAACGTAAAATTACACTTCACAAAACATGTCTCTGTAATAGTAGAAGGGATTTTAATTAAGCACAAGAGAAAACTTTCTAAACTAACGAAAACTTAATTTCGTTTTAAACATTAAATCCTATAAAGAATAAATACTGAACAAATATTTATATCAAACTAAAATGTTTATTTCTATTTTATAAGCCATTCATTACGAAAGAATAGAATCTCCTCCATTTAGAATTAAACTCAAACTGGCTGCTACTTGCATCTATAAATACGAAAAAAAAATTTTTTTTTGTAGTCAGAAGCATTTAAGCAATAAATCATACATTTATTAGAACTTTCAGCGATAAGTTTCTAGAATTGAGCAGGAATCAGGAATATTATTACTAAAACTAAAGAAAATCCATGCTGTGCTACATATTCGATTGTCGAAGTTCCAAGTAAACAATTCATAACATTTTCCAAACTAAGTTATACAATGTTTACTAATTAACTAAGTTATACAATGTTATCCAAGTAAGTTATACTAAGTTTACTAATTATCCTTGATATTTTTATAAGTAATGTCTCATTAATTTTAAATAATTTGCCATTTGGTCGCACTATTTCAGAAATTTGTTATCTAATTCTAAAGAAAATAAATCATTCTATTTGGAATATTTTTGCTTCAAAAAACAATGCACAGGGCCAGTAAGTAGAAATCTATTAAAATATGCAATGAACCGGATTTAAAATCATTTTATTTCTCACAATAAACTATTTGCAGATTTACCTCAACTTTTTGTTGAAAACTCGTCATAGGTTTACTGATAATGAAAAATACAAGAAATAGAATAAATAAGATCGAATAAAAACATGTTATGAGTTATGCATCATTTAACTATAGGAATATTTGCATGCATCATCAACAGGAATTTTCTTTTTGATCAGACTACAGCGATGGTGCACTGTAGTAAACTATTCTAAAATACATAAATATTGATTAAGTTAGTGATGTTTGTGCGTACTTAATGTTTCGTGACAATTTGAAGAGCGTGACACACAGACACAACAGGAATCATCTTCAAATTTCTTGGAATTTCATTTCAAACAAAAGCAGAGAAATGATTCGATAGGTTAGAATTTCTAGTGTAACAATCAATCATCCATGAAAATAAAATAAGTGACTCGACTAGAGACAAAATGCATAATTAATATTTTCATTCTCGGTTTTATAATTGATAGATTTTTTATATTATATATGATAATTATTTGTGTTTACTGGCATAGAGATCGTATTTGGCCATATTGCGCCAAGTATATAGTACATTAATAAGCACACGTTAGGATACAGAATTGTAATTAGATCTTATATTGGATAATTTCCGAAGTTTACTGGCATAGCGACCATATTTGGCCATATTGGGCCAAGTATATGTTATATTAATAAGCACACGTTAGGATATAGAATTGTAATTAAATCTTATATTATATTGGATAACCTTCGGTGTTTACTGGCGTAGAGAGCGTATTTGGCCGTATTGCGCCAAGTATATGTTGGATTAATGAGCACACGTTAGGATATAGAATTGTAATTAAATCTTATATTATATTGGATAACCTTCGGTGTTTACTGGCATAGAGATCGTATTTGATCATATTGGGCCAAGTATATGTTAGATTAATAAGCACAGGTTAGAATATAAAATTGTAATTAAAGTTTTATATTATATACGAAAATTATCGGTGTTTACAGGCATAGAGATCGTATTTCGCCATATTGCGCCAAGTATATGTTAGATTAATAAGC